>WKFP01014843.1:1070321-1080478 GCA_011057875.1 Pterocles orientalis | reverse complement strand
ATCCCCCCCCCCCCCCCCCAACCAAACAGAACCAAAAGAAGCATAAGTTTGTCACAAAGAAGCAACTGGAAGGACATAATTGAAAGTGACTGAATGATTTTGGGATTTGGGATTCAATGGAAAACAGCACAATCTGAGTGCTGTTGCCTCTTCACAGCTTGTTTGCAACATGATGGTCATTCTCTCTTGCCTTTGACGTTAGTAATGGCTACACTGGCATCAAGGCATGGGTGTGTGTGTGTATCAGTTTAAAATAACGCAGGTGTCAATTATATAATTGTGTTTCTTTGTTTCAATATAACATAAACATTCAATATAAAAAAGCATTAGGAGGACCCTGTAGTTAGCTATACAAAAATACATATTTTTTTTTTTTTTACATTCTAACTTTTCCAGTGCTTAAGGGTAGGTAACAGTAGCCTTTCTGTATATAGGTAAATCTATCAGGTTCCAGAACATTTCACAGAATCACAGAATCACAGAATCACAGAATCACAGAATCACAGAATGTTAAGGATTGGAAGGGACCTTGAAAGATCATCTAGTCCAATCCCCCTGTCGGAGCAGGAACACCTAGATCAGATCACACAGGAACTCATCTAGGCGGGCTGTGAATGTCTCCAGAGAAGGAGACTCCACAACCTCTCTGGGCAGCCTGTTCCAGTGCTCTGTCACCCTCACTGTAAAGAAGTTTTTTCTCATATTCAAGTGGAACCTCCTATGTTCCAGCTTGAGCCCATTGCCCCTTGTCCTGTCACTGGATGTCACAGAGAAGAGACGGGCTCCATCCTCCTGACACTCACCCTCTACATTTTTATAAACATTGGTTAGGTCACCCTGGCACCCCTTCTTGACTTCCTACCCATTGGGATGCTCCGATCTTGAGCTTGGAAGAAGCACTCCTTGAATGCTAATCAACTATCTTGGGCCCCTTTACCTTCAAGTACCCTGTCCCATGGGATTTCCCCTAGCAATTGCTTGAAAAGGTGAAAGTTGGCCCTACTGAAGTCCAGCGTTGCTATTCTGCTCTGAATTCTATTACGGCCACATGAGATCCTGAACTCCACCACCTCATGGTCACTGCAACCAAGGCTGCCCTCAACCTTCACCTCTTCAGCCAGACCCTCCTTATTCGTGAGAATAAGATCTAGCATCGCTCCTCTCCTAGTCGGCTCGTCCACCATTTGCATCAGGAAGTTATCATCAATGTACTGGAGAAACCTCATGGACTGCAGATGGCTGGCTGAGTAGGCCTTCCAGCAAAGGCAGATGATTCAGGAGTTTCCAGAGTGTCATAAAATGTACCACAAACTAGGAAACCCAATCACTCCTTTAACTTCATGGAAGGCTTTCAAACTTCTCTTAGAAATTCCTAAACACCTTTCCTGGAGAACTTAAAATTGGAGACTGGAGAATTTCTTCACCAGAGATAGTGCTACAGGCTATTTAGAGTCCATTGAAAAATGGTAGCTACCACAAGTTTTGGGTATAAGCATTTTAATAGAGGAAAACTTGTCACAGACTAGGGTAGAGTCTTCAAAGTTCACTTCAAGCAGATAACAAAATTGAAACTGACAGCATCAGAAAGCACTAGTCATACATACTGAGCCAGAAGCAGCAAAATAATCATGTCCTTTTAATAGTGTTGAGATTTCACATCATCAATAAAAAGTTACTCCAAATTTTTCAGACTACTCTTTAAACTACAGGAAACATCTCCCACCAACACATTCTTGCCTCTTTCTTCACAGCTGAGATTACCTGGCCAAAAAAAAGGAGTAAACAAACCCTCCAGGTTCCTTGAGTACTATATTTTAACACAAATAGTAATTATAAACTGCAAAAAATTCAGGATTAAGATTAAAAGCCAATTATTAAAAATAAGACAAATTCTGAGTTAAAGCTGTGAATTACTACTCTCAAAGAGCTCACAGTTCTTTGAAACTAAGCACATGGTTTGTGCTCGGTGCAAAAATCAAGATCACATAGTCTAAGTCAAAACAATAAATCTAAGCATATGCACACTGAAAATCCTCAGCATCAAGAATATATTTATCCAGTTCTCAGCTACCACAAGGATCTACCCCAGCCTTTCTCTCAGTTTTGCTTCTCCTCTTTCCTTTTTTTTTTTTTTTTGGTAAGGGGGTGAGGGTAGGGGTGGGGTACATGTCAGGGAGCAGTTGCTTGTTTTATTACAATTTATGCTTAAGATGTTCCACACTTCTTCCTCATAAGCGGTTGCTTATTGCGGGACTTCTTCAACTCACTTTGTGAGTAACTTGCAGGATTGTGGTGAAAGTCAGTTCCCATTCTCCCAGTCACGGTGTCACTCTCATGTTACCTATGCATTTTCACTGACTCTGTGGGAGCAGACACTGGAGCTGCACTTAATATTATTTTTATGATTCAGTATTGCTGTGGACTGTTAATTGCCTGTTGCCACAAAGCTTCATTTCAGTGATGGGTAAATTTATTCCTTAGTTTACCCTAAAAATATTTTCGGTACTTATCCCTTGCAGTTCCCAGACTTCTGTGGAGAGCCTGGTCTGTGCTAACACAGAAGTTATTTTCCGATTCCCTCTGGTAGGACGATCACCTATAGCGGTTCAAACTATTGGATCCTTCAATGGCTGATACTAGATGGTCAATTTTTTTACCTGGATTTCTAAGGAAGTGGAATATGTGATCTGTGTGTATGCTTGCTCATATCTGCTCCCCCACTAGCTCTTGCCCAGTTTTAGCTACATTTGCTAGAGGAGTGGTGGGCTCCAAGGTACTCAGTTCCTGCAAATGTCATGAAAAAAAGGAGCTACATAGAGGGAAGATTTCCTACTTTTAAAAGTTGTAAAGGGAGAGAGGGAGTCAGAGAATTAAAAGCTTTAACAAGAATATGTTTATTTTTATAACCTGAAGAATAAATATTTGATTGAAACTACAGAAATTGAAACTCAGTATTGAAGAAAGTAGTTTCAAGATCTGATTGCAGCTAGTTGTATCCACACAGAGTTGGGGGGAAAAAAACCCAGACAGAGTGAACGAGGTAAACAAGGAACTAACAGCTTGTACAAGATTTTTGGAAGAGGTTGCCTTAGTTTAGTCTCTAAGTGGTCAGAAGTTTAGACAAGTAAATGTTCTGCATTCAACAGATGCCAAATGCCCTTGGTAGGTATTGCTGGATGCTAAGCAGCTCTGCAAAATCAAGGAGACTCTTCTATAAACTGAAAAGCCTAAATTTAGGCATTAATTTTAGGAAACTGCGTTAAAATATGAGGGGGAAAAAAACTGCATTACAGTGAATAAAATAAAATGAAACCCTTAATTCCTCTGTCTGGAAATTTTCATTTTATTAAGACATTACAGAGTTAACAGGGAAATAGGTCTTGTACCAAAACCAGCTAAGAAATTCCAGAGCTGAACTCAGGAGCAAAAAATGATTGATAGTCCCCTTTTCTGAAAAAATCCACAATTTTCTTGAACTCACTGGTCTGTGCTGACAAACGTTGACTACTTGATGAGTTGTATAGTTAGCTCTGAAATCTTTCTCTGATTAATCTTCTGATCTTAATTTTATTTTAATTTGGTCCATAAAGTGATTTTTATTTTACATTGCAACTGTATCTGAAATTCCCTAAATTATTAAGACCTGAAGTCTTCAGTTGTTCATGAGAAGCCTTTTAAAATGTGCTTACAGAACAGAAGTGAATGGCTCCTGCAGGTAAAGCAATGTTGGCACACCACATGGCTTAATGCAAAGTTTCTCACTGGACCAAAATGCTGATCCACTTGTTGTCCTATCCCTCCACAATCCCTCCTCTGTAATATTTGGCAAATTTCAGATTATTGTGAAACACTATCTCTGTCTCTTGTGAGAGCAGAGCAGTGCAGGGAAAGTTTCCAGCTTCCCTTAGAGAAAACCCTAAAGCAAAACAGTGTGAACACAAAACAAGCAGTAAAATATAGCAGAAAGCCTTATCTTGTTGAGAGTGGATGTGATGCCAGAAGGCTTATCTTGCTGTGGTGGATGGGAGCTGTTTCATTGATTTACCATATGTGAGATACTGCACTCCTTGAAAGGGCTGCAACTGACAGCACAGAGGAAAGATCATAGACCTTAGGGATCATCTAGTTCCAAGCCCCCTGCCATGGGCAGGGACACCCTCCACTAGACCAGGTTGCTCAAAGCCTCATCCAGCCTGGCCTTGAACACCTCCAGGGATGGGGCATCCACAACCTCCCTGGGCAACCTGTTCCAGCGTCTCATGACCTGCACAGGAAAAAACTTCTTCCTAATATCCCGTCTAAATCTACCCTCTTCTGGCTTAAAACCATTACTCTTTGTCCTGTCCCTACACTCCCTGACAAAGAGTGCCTCCCCATCCCCTGTAGGCCCCCTTTAAGTACTGGGAGGCTGCCATCAGGTCTCCCCAGAGCTTTCTCTTCTCCAGGCTGAACAAGTCCAAGATGCCAGCTCCCTGGTTCTGGTGGTCACTATTGGGGTTCAGGTGGTAGCGGCTGGGAGGACAGCCCTTCTGGGCAAAAAAACAACCCAACCTGTGCTGGGGAAGAAGGGTGGATATGGAGGGCTGGGGTGAGGGGCACAGGGGTGGCCGGAGGCCACCACCGTGAGCCGGTGCTATGCCTGTCCTCAGAGGAGCAGCGGGCAGACGCGCAGCCTTGCCTCAGCCATGAGGGAAGGAAACTGACTTTAGCTAGAGACACAGGGGGAATGTGTGTAATTTATTGCATCCCAGGAAGCCACTAAACATTCCTGAGCTGAGAGAAGACTGGGGGAAAGGATGCCCCCCCTCCCTGCAACAGCACAGTAGGCGAGGGGACAGGGAGAGATTTATTTTGCTTTTATTTTTTGTCATTCCCAGAAGACTGAATTTTCTGCTGTTCAAAAAGTGACTTTTTTCAGTATGTAGTCAAATAGAATCTGGCTTTAAAGTTTAAAAATCACCTCAGTGTGCTTGTTTTGAGGAAAATGTGTAGCCAGAATCACCTCAAAACTTTGTCTGATATAAGGTCAAAAAAAACGATGTTGCCATTTCTAACAGCAATTTAGTGAGGGGGGACCCTGCTGCTCAGTTTCTCTTGTGTCAGACTCAGTTTCGAAGTTTTAGGAATACCTTATAAAAAAGAAAGGCCATTTACCTTGGATGGCTCTTGTTGTGTCAATTTATACTAAAAAACTTGCCAATACCTTTGAAAACCCTTTTAAACCATCTCTTTAACCCACTGCAGGAGCATTGCAGCTGCATCACCAGAAAGAACATGCTCAGATTCTACTTAAAAACAGTCAGTAATAAAGATTTCACAGTCTTTCACACAGGTTTGTTCCAGGGCTTCAAAGTTGTTCCTCTTATAAAATTTTCTCTGGTTTTGGACTAAAATCCCCCTTGCAGTGAGTTTTGATCGCAACTCCTTGCCTTATCCTTGCTGGACATGCAGAACAGTATACTACCTCTCTTTCTATCTGTGCTACATGTATTTGAATCATCATCATGTTTTCCCTAGTTATTTTTCCTTTGGTGTACATAACTTAATTTTTTTTCAATATTTCTTTATGTTTAAAAACCTGTGATCATTCTTGCTGCTGTTCTCAGGTCTCTCTCTAGTCAATCCACAACCTTCCTTAATTAGGCTCCATGAGCTGAACGCGTTTACTTCCACTTCAGCCTTACCAGCAGTGCACAGAGCAGAACTGCAGACTATGGTTTATAGGCATTACCTTTCTTTATACAGCCTAGTAACAGAATTACCCTTTGCCACAATAGGGAAACACCGTTAACTTACGTTCACTTAATGATCCATGATAGTTTTGATATAGATTTTTCTCCACAGACAGATCATATATACAGTCCACTACAAGCTCCTGTTCTGCAATTCAGCTGTTTTGTAGATTTTTTCCATCCTATATTTGTACAGTTGATTATCCCTACACAGGAGAAGATCTTGGAAAACAATGCAATAAAAACGAGAAATGTCTTTTTTTTTTTTTTTTTCCTTTTTCTGGGCAGCACAGCTCTTGGCAACATTCCTCAGTATATGGCTGAACTTTATTCCTGGTGGGAACCTGGTTGGCACAGAACATTATGAAGTGTGCAATCGCATATTGACCTCTACTTGGTATTCATTGTGTCTTTAGGATTTTAATAACTGTCTGCTCTTAAGGATGAGTGGGAGCTGTTTGTCCCTTGCTCCCTCATAAATACCAGTGCAATAACAGACTGTAAGGAATTTTTCCTCATGTTGGAGAGCTAATTAGGTTCAAGTATTTTAGGGAAGCTACAGGTTTACTAAAGAACACATATACAAATGCATATTGGGAAGTAGGGAATGGTAACCGTCTGGAGCTGCTTCTTCAACACTGTGACTGACAGACTCAATAGGCACATCTGGTAAGTAACTTCATGGCAAGGTCTGCATATGCACACTGTAAAATTGCAAATGTGGTCTGTAGAGGATAAGGGCTCCTTAGATCTGACATTATATTTACCAGGCTCACAGTTTTCTAGCAGGAGAGGCCCTTCACCTTCTACTGTAAACAGAAAGAAATCAGAGGATCTCTCATGCAGGGCTGTTGGCAGAGCACCATGAACTTGTTTCAACCAGAGCACACTTCGATGTCATGGTCAGTGAAAGTCTCTGAGCTTCAAAGGTAAGTCCTGTGCTCAAAGAGAGACATTGCAATGACCCAGGACTCCTGGCGGATTTGGTTTCAGTTACTGAAAGATTCTCCAGAAATTCAAAGGCATTTCAGCTCCCTTCAAACTTCAGCAAAGAGCAGTAGATCTCCTAGACAAAGCACAAAGTGTAGCACCAGCAGTCCATCGAGAGCCTGCATCTTGATTACACTAGAGCAGATGTTATCTGCAAGCAATTAACATACTTGTCATCACCAGTGAAGTAGATACAGAATTCTTCAAAGTTTTTTTTTAATCCACCCTAAAGGAAAGTGTTTGTGCACAGAGCAAAATTTCCACATTAGTATTAAAATAACATTCAGTGAGGCAAGCTGCATGTGTCGCTTTTTCAGTTTCTTCCAGTTCTTTTTTTTTCAAAGAGCAAAGCTGTAACACTTAGAGCAGAGCTAGTGAATACATTTAATCACAGATGTGTATCTTTTAACAACAGAATATTTGATGGCTGTATTTTTTACTTCACTGTTTTTATTTTCAAATGTTACTCTCTACTATGTGTAGAGCCATAGCAGGTATGTATCTCACTCTCACGAGTTTCACCACAACATGGCCTCAGTGAATTTGAGAGAACTGCTTTTTGTTTACGTGGATATATGAGGGACCCAAGGACAACCATGTATCATCAGTGCATTCCATTTTTAAAATTCTCTGAGTGTGCTTTGCAGCAGTCACACCCCTAATAATTATAAGACCTTCTTAAAATAATTATTCTAAAGACAGTGTATTAACCTGCCTTCGAAATAATATTTTAATTAGCTTACATGGGAGATGAGATCTGCTCCACAGGCCCTCTGTACTTACTGGTAGTTGTTCCTCTGCCTAGGGTGTCTGCTTGCAAAGACCTGTTCCACCAGAAACACTTTATTTCCCAGTAATCTATACCTTCATTTGTGTAATATATCTGGGAGTTTTTCAGAAGTATCAAGTTAGAGGTTTGAGAGATAAAACATTTCCCTAGCCTGCTATTTTCAGAGTCATTTTCTAAACCCTGGCAACATAATGGGATGATTCCCTTTACAATGTTCCCTCTCACTAAGTCCATTTGAGTTGCTACTGTTTTAGAGAAGGGAAATGATTTCACAGTTATGGTGCTGGAAGAGGGGGTCTCAGTTCTTGGAACTGCCACAGAATTCTTGTGTGATCTTGGTCAAGCCACTTGGTCCTCAGTTAGCTTGTCTGTAAAAGAAGCCTACAAGTCACTTTTCCCATCTCAGTAAGGTCTTCAGAAAAAAACTGCCTGTTGTTACATGTTTCTGATATGCCAGAAGCAATGGGACGACTCTTGACTGGAGCTTCTATGTGTGATACAAATAATTTATGCAGAGAGGTAGGAAACTTGAAGTCCTTCCATGTCCCTTATGAGGGGTTATTTAATGTCTCAGCTCCTCAGATCAATGCGCTTTTGAATTAAACTGTGTTAACCTCATTTACAGTAGGAACTTGCTTTTAGAAGGTCAGAAGTAGGCAGTAAGCTGTAGCATCAATAGCTAGCAAAAGAGATTGAACTGGAAACTAAGCTGTTCTGATTCCACTTTATTTAATCTGTTCTCCCTAAATATTCTCCAAGACCTGCTCTGCAGCAGTTTCCGTGTTGATTAGTGGCCGGGGTTGGGTAGAAAGTAACTATCATGCCAGAAAGACTTGGGGGCACTGAATCTTGGATGAGACACACATATTTAAATCTAGCTAATGTAGTGACTTCTTGAAGCAGCCTAGGGCAGAGAAGTTTCCTCTAAACAGAGGTTTCTAGTCTACAAGTCCCTGAATATTTTCTGTGAGTAAATGATCCTGTGGCATGTGCTCTAATTAAAATCATATTGGAGCTGTTCCACATTACCCAGCACAATCTCTTGGGCTTGCTGCTTTACCATCCTCTGCCTCACCTGCCAAGCCCTCCTTGTTTACATTCCAGTCGCACAGACCATCGATGCAGCTGAACCCATACAAAATGAACCACATGAATGGAATGAGGAATGCCCGAAAGAATGAAGTTGTTGTACTTCAAACTAGGTACTACGACAACGAGCGGAACCAGGGAATTCAGTCAATGATGGCTTCTGAAATTCTAATCACAAATCATGCTTTCCCTTTGACTGTGAGTGATACTGTGGTCATCACAAGTTATAAAGCTACAAGTTTGACATGGGAGCTGTGTATAACATCCTTTTGTCTCAACCAACACTCAAAGAACTCCAAATCTTCTAGAGTCATCTAGTTACAGAAGAAAATGATAATATGAATCAGTTATTTCAGTGGACATCTGCTTATTTATGTGCTGAAATGCAGAAAGCTCTGCTTCTCTGATGGATAGCAAGACAAAAAACTCAGAGACCATCTGCCTTCTTACAGTACCAACTCTCCTGTCAGCACTTTCCAAAAATTCCCTTTACATTTTTTATTATGTCCCATTTCAGTGCTAGACCTGTATAATTCTCTCTCCATATTATCCTTTTGCCTTTAGAGATTGTTCTGTTCCCCTTGATAAAAAATATAGAGAAATTATATGATAAAAAACAACTTCGTACTGTTTTTACTGTCTTCATCATTGTGGCGGGTTGGCCCTTGGCTGGGGACCAAACCACACACACCCGCTCACACAGTCCCTGCCCCCACCCAATGATAGGGGAGAGAATTAAAGAGGTAAATGGCAAAGAGGACTCGTGAGTTGAGATAAGGACAATTTAATTACTAAACTACAATAATATTAGAAATAATACTATATACAAAGATGCAATGTGACACACAGTGATACTGCCCCTCCCCACCTGATGACCAAAGGCCCAGCCCACTCCCAGCCAGTGGCCCCGAAGGAGGGAGAGAATAGGTGATACACAATTATGATGCCCCCCCCAAGAAGGCTCGGCCTGTTGACAATGATACTGCCCCCCCGAAAAGGCTCAGCCTGTTGCCAGCTAATAATCCCCAGAAACCGCACAGATGATTCCCCCAGAAAGGGGGGGAAAGGGGGGAAAGGGGGTGCACCACTCCCGGAGGCACTCACGGAACGGAGATAACATCCCAAGCGTCCCAGCCCGAGAGCTGACCGAAGCAGGGGAAAAAAAAACAGCTAACGATCCTCCGGGAGAGGGAGGATGCCAAAACTCACGGAACGGAGATAAACGAGTGTCCCGGGCCGAGAGCTAACGGTGACCATGGGGGGAGGGGGGAGGAAAGGCCTTGGGAGAGCGAAGGCAGCCTCCCCAAAGCGAGACGAATCCGGAAGTGCAAAGACAGCTCTCCTCGAAGAGTTTTCTCCTAAATACTGAGTATGACGTGCATGGGATGGAATAATTGGTCAGTCTGCTCCTCAATCTTGACTTAAAAGCAAATCCCAAGCTAGAAGCCGGGCTCTCTCTCTGTCTATTGAGAGGAGAGAGGCTGAATGTATCTCATCCTTGAGAACAAATAGCAACATCCTAGCAATAACTATAAACGTTCTTCTCTGTTCTTCTC
>WKFP01014843.1:1021300-1070271 GCA_011057875.1 Pterocles orientalis | reverse complement strand
GATTTTCTGCAATGATGTAGTAAGAAGCAGGAATTATGAGGAAGGACACAATAACAGTCCTTTGGGCATCTTCTCTGCTCAGCAACAGTTCATGTCTCACTCTGATTTTGTGATGAGATCAGTTTCAAGATGATCCAGCTGTAAATGATTACCTGGTCATGCAGTCTGGAGAGTCAAAAGTTCTTTGTCCATAGTGTTAAACAAATAAATCACCTGGATTGTTGAAATAAGCCTGGAGATATTTTATACAAAGTGGAACAGTCTCCAAAGAAGCAGGATTAAAACTTCCTACCTGACAGGACTCTACAGGCAGCTGCTCAGGCCACTCACTGGTTACAGTTTGTATTCCTAAAGGGACTCCTTTTTTTGGGAGGTTTTTTGAGTCGCCTTGGGTGGAAAGAAAAAAAACCCAGCAAAATTAAATTTAAGCACAGTTGTTGGGTTTTTATTTGGGTTTGTTTGTTTGTTTGTTTGTCCTATCTTTCCGCTGAAGCAAAGGATCACAGAATCACAGAATCACAGAATGTTAGAGATTGGAAGGGACCTCGAAAGATCATCTAGTCCAATCCCCCTGCCGGAGCAGGAACACCTAAATCAGATCACCCAGGAACACATCCAGGCGGGCTTTGAATGTCTCCAGAGAAGGAGACTCCACAACCTCTCTGGGCAGCCTGTTCCAGTGCTCTGTCACCCTCACTGTAAAGAAGTTTTTTCTCATATTCAAGTGGAACCTCCTATGTTCCAGCTTGAACCCATTGTCCCTTGTCCTATCACTGGATGTCACAGAGAAGAGCCTGGCTCCATCCTCCTGACACTCACCCTTCACATATTTATAAACATTGATTAGGTCACCTTCAGTCTCCTCTTTTCCAAGCTAAAGAGACCCAGCTCCCTCAGCCTTTCCTCATAAGGGAGATGCTCCATTCCCTTAATCATCTTCGTGGCTCTGCGCTGGACTCTTTCCAGCAGTTCCCTGTCCCTCTTGAACTGAGGGGCCCAGAACTGGACACAATATTCCAGTTGCGGTCTCACCAGGGCAGAGTAGAGGGGGAGGAGAACCTCTCTTGACCTACTGACCACCCCCCTTCTGATACACCCCAGGATGCCATTGGCCTTCTTGGCCACGAGGGCACAGTGCTGGCTCATGGTCATCCTGCTGTCCACCAGGACCACCAGGTCCCTCTCCCCTACACTACTCTCCAACAGGTCAGTACCCAACTTATACTGGAACCTGGTGTTGTTCTTGCCCAGATGCAAGACTCTACACTTGCTCTTGTTAAATTGCATTAAATTTTTCCCCGCCCAAATCTCCAGCCTGTCTAGGTCTCACTGGATGGAAGCACAGCCTTCTGGCGTGCATATGCTATAGACATTGCCACTATTAAGGCTGGCAACCATTTCTATAAAAATGTTTCTAGGAGATACCATGCTACTTCAGTGAGGACTCTAATGAGTTGATTCAAGTGATATTAGCTTATAGAACAAAAATTAGTGATGCTGTGAAAAGCAGAGACCTTCAGTTGTTGTTGAATGTCATTTCATTTAAACACCAGACATTTACACAGTTAAACAGAAAACCTTACTAGACAAAAAGAACATACTGTAAAAGGAGGGACTGTGTTCTGGAAAAAATACAGAAAAAAGCTTGACTAATCAGAAGCTGATCAGAAGTTACCATTGCAAATGATGTAAGGTATCATCCCTATATGTGCTAATCAGAGGACTTTTCTAATTGAGTAAGAAATTGTATTATCTGTGTGAACTCTATTATCTGAATTAGTTGTACTCAGGCTTTTTCATAACAACGCTAGAAGGAAGTTGACAAACGAAAGGGAGTCAAAGTAGAGCAAGAACAATTGTGAGAACCCTAGAAATACTCCTTAACAAAACAAGGCCTAAGAAGTTCCACCAGTTTTCGTTTATTTATGCCTGGAAGTAGTTTGCTCGCATCCCACTCTTACTGGGAGAAGGTAGAGATTTTTAATAGGAAAATGTTTATAGCAAGATTTATTAGTGGAGTGTTAGCTGAATTCAGACAAAAAGTACTTTCTAGCTCTGACTTCCACTATCTGCTTTCCATGTCCACATCTGCACGTGACTTCTTGGGGTTAAATGATTCAAGGCTCTTCCTGGGCTGCGGTAAGAAAATACAAATGGCTCAAGTGGTTTGGAAGTTTTCTGATTAAACAATTTGACATGAAAATACTGATTTACTAAAGCTGAAACCTTTTGCAAAAACATCCCAGGTTTGAGGAACTATAATTGAACCATGGACAGGAATCTAGCACAGCAGGAACAGCAGTTTTCCTCGCTAAGTTTTCCTGTTCTGGTAAATTACATGTTCTTGGGGCCCATTCTCTGGCATTAAAGCCACTGGCATGGAAGATCCCATATCCATATTGAGATGTCTCTTACTCTCTATTGCAAGGTAGTTACTTCCAGTGTACCTGCTGGGAACATTAAGCAGGGCATGCTAGTTTGCAGACCATACACTAGAATTGTTTGGGAAAATAGCAGCTGTCTCTGGCAAAAATGTTCCTGGGATTGTTCTGATATTTTGCAAACAATCAAGTTTCAATGTCCAGGAAGAATTCCTGACACTGTTTAATTCTCTGGAGTAGATGCTGTTGTAGTGTTGCTGGAGATCCCAAGCCACCAGGATCAGTGGTTTCATGCTTCCTCACACAGTGGACAGACCCATGAACCAGCTGGACTCCAGAACAGGAGACCCTATAGTCCAGCAGCAGCAGCATCTCACTGAGACAGAGAAAAGATCGTGTTGGTTGATATCCTCCAGTAGTACTGGTGATGTATATCACTTCATAAACACTCTTCAGCTCAGTTTACAGAATAAAAAACCCCAAAACAAACAAAAACACACAACCCCCCCCCTCCTAAAACCAAAATACCTGTAGCCTTAAAGCATTTGGCATCAAAAGTTTCACAGGCCACCAAAAGTCACAACTCTTGTAAAATTAAATCAGAAGTTTATCTTGTGAAGCTTAGAGAAAAAAACTTCAGCTGATGTTCAGAAGTCTTATGACCCAGGCTACTGCTACTTCAGTCTCCAAACAGAGATAGTTATGGAAACAGAGTAATTTGAAATTATCAGTGTTTTTGGAAAATGAGACAGAAGGCATTAGTTTTTATACTCTGCAGGATCTTTGTTTTTCTCTTTGGTTTGTGCCGCAGTGGCTTTGTACAACTACTAAGTGCAATTGTAATAAATTGAAGAATGTTAGAGACTCCTAAATGGACTATGACTTGGATACAGGATAACATTGTAATATGAAAGTCGAGTGGTTGGCAGCTGAACATAGAAGTTCCAATGGGTTGTGTGCCCTGTAGCCTAAGACAAGAGGTTACACTTGATATTTGCAGTTTACGTGCTATCCCACACAAAATCCCATCAAGCTGCATTTTTTAACAAATAGTTTTATATGCCACATCCTCACCATTGGTTACTCTGTCAGAGACTGCAAAGAGATTCTGTTAACTTGTTTAGACTGGTTTTCCCATTGCTAAATAACATTTGCTATTTGACGTTTGGTCTTTGCAACTCTTACAGCAGAAGTGATAGAATGGTTTTACATAAGCATTATTTAGTTTTCATTTTATCTCAGTATGGAGGAAGGAAAATTAGGCACGGAAGAATTTAAGGAAATTAAATTTTCATTACCCCAAACTGGGCATAGTAAGCCACTAGAATTCTTTCTGGAAAATTACTGATATTAAAAATTCTCTTCAAATTCCATTGGGAGGGGTGCTAAAACATTTATTAATGTGGATAATCACAATGTAAAAGAGCCGGCATCCAGTACCATGTCCTGACCCCTTCAGAACTGTGTGGTCTGCCTCCTCTGTATGCACACTCACATAATACTTCTGTGGCATTGACAGTGGTTGCTTACACAGAAAATTAATATTAGGAAAGTATTTATGCATTTGTTCTGTACTGAGTGTGATAGATGTTTTTCCCTTTTTGAAAAACAAAACACTTGCGTTTTCTGCTTTTGTTCTTCATCTCCTCCCATCTGTTTTGTTTCTCTTAGCTGGAAATGAGAATAACAGCTGACTCTCTGTGGGTTGCCAGTGGTCTATGGAGGGTTTGAAGGCCTCTATAATATCTTTGAAGCTCCTTTTTAAAATTAATTCTGTCCCAGTTCGTGTGAAAAGCTGTATAATTCTTTCATCAGATCATAATTGTTGCAGTGAAAGGATTAGACCTACTTTCTATCTTTGTCAATAGTGAGGATTTTGTGGCCATGTGGCCCACTGGACATCCAACATTTTACGTTTCCAACCACAAAGACCAAAAGCATTTGTCTAAAATGCAAGGTTGATATGAGGGTGATAAATGATCTCCTCCACTCACAGTATCAGACCCAATATATCTTTTCAGATTGCAGTAAAAATGTTTACATTGCCTGAGAAGCTACTGAACATGGGTCTCACAGAAAGGCAAATTCAGCTGCTGTACGTTATTTAAATACCCTGTGCATTATCTGAAATGGCGTGTGACTTTACAGCTATGAGAACCCCAAGTTTTTAAGCAGAAACACATTGTCTTTGGTACTTCTGAATACAAAATCAGTACAACTAGAAGGAATAGTTGGGTTATGATTCAGCTGTGTAGACCACTCTGGTGTTTTATCCTACTGAGGGCAAAGTTACAAAAAAATTGTACTGTGTATCACAGCAAGTTAATCACAATTGCTTGGAAACTATAACTGCAACGTGAAACTCGTGAGCTACTTTGCCTTTAGTCACATAAATTAAATCTGCTGGAAAATGTGGAAATTCATGGGTTGTTAGGGTCATAGAAAGAGAGTTATAATGAAGACCTGTGAAATTTCACCAACACTGAATGTTTAGAGGTTTAGTAAAGGCAATTTAAAGAATGTAAGCTTTCTAGAGCTAAACAATTAGTGCTTTTTTGTTTGGTTTTTTTGGGAGCGTGGGAGGGGGTCAGATGGTGGGGAGGTGGGAGCCTTACAGAAGTATTTAAAAGACCCAAGTAAGATGCTCCTCAAAGTAGCATATTTTTACATTCAAAGATGTTTGTGTTTTCAGGGTTTTTCACTGCTTTTATAATTTTTCAGTAATAGATTTTCATTAGTAGCTTGATTTGGCATGACTACTAATGTAAGGCACAACTTAACTGCATCTGGCTGAATAAACACTACAGCTATTTACAGAGCAGGTACTACACAAGTTGGAGGAAGGACCTGGCCCATAAAGTAATCAAGTTATTATGAAAGTAATATGTTCCCTTTCCTTTCTATTAGAACCAGAAGCAGGAAGAAAAGTTGGTATACCCCAAATTGGCCAAGGAATAGTAAGTTTTTCATTTTATATCAAAAAGTGTTTTTTTAAAGATTTAGTTAATAATAAAGAACACAGAGAAATATTCTTTATTTTATTAGTTGCACCAAAGTCATGTTGGCAAGTGAAGAAATAACGAACTAAAATATCTTCATGTGTTTCCCATTATATAATCAGCCCATGATGCAAAGGACAAGCCCACACCATTCTCTAGTCAGTCTGACAATTAAAAACCTCTGAACCAGAAAGGCGTTGTTCACTGGCAATGACAAAAGTATAAGTGTTTGGGATGACCACACGCTATTTTATGGGACACATCCCAAGTTGATAGTGAGGTTGCTGTGACTGGTATCCCAGCACGGCATTTCCAAAAAAGGATTTGTTTCGACTCAATTAAAAAAATGGGTGTTCATGTACATCAGTCATTACATGTTAATGTGCTTTAAATGTCTGGTGTAGGACACTATGATTTTGCTATTGGATAATAAGATAGAATTCAAAATAAGGCTTTTCTGAAGTTTCATTTAATTTGGTTAACACATGTTTGAATAAATTTATTTTTATAGAGTGAATTATTTAATTGGCATGCTTCAACTGTAAACAGTGTATTTAGCCATAAGATTCTAAGGAAATACATGCACTGTAGGATAAGAAGGAAGATCCTCATACAGATAAAAACTGGTTAAAAGTTAAGAAGCAATGGATAGGTAAAAAAGGTCACTTTCATACCAAAGTTTATGCACAGAGTACCAGAGTAATGTGTGTTTGGACCTGAGCAGCACAGGCCCATACACGGATCTCATAGATAATTCAAGGAAGAGGTGAGTAGTGAAGTGACAAAGTTTGCTGATGATGCTCAGTTATTTAAGACAACAAAGCTGTCTGCAAAAAACTAAAGGGGGTCACCCAATACTGAGTGATGGAGAAATAAATGACAGCAAAAAATTCAATTTAGGTAAATATAAAATGACATGCATGGAAAAATGACAACCTTAACTTTATTTAGAGAATGATAATCTTTGAGTTGAATATTCCCATTCAGGAATGAGATCTTGAGAGAAAGAAAAGTATCAGTTCAGTGCTCATTCATGGAGGATGAAGCAGGCAGCTTTGTTCTTCTACTGTATGACCTGTTAGAGCAAGCCCAGAGAAGGGCCATGAAGATGATCAGAGGGCTGGAGGACCTCCCGTACGAGGACAGGCTGAGAGAGTTGGGCTTGTTTAGCCTGGAGAAGAGAAGGTTCTGGGGAGATCTTCTAGTAGCCTTCTAGTACTTAAACGGAGTCTACAGGAGAGATGGGGAGGCACTCTTTGTCAGGGAGTGTAGTGACAGGACAAGAGGTAACAGCTTTAAGCTGAAAGAGGGTAGATTTAGATGGGATATTAGAAGGAAGTTTTTTACTGTGAGGGTGGGTGAGGCACTGGAACAGGTTGCCCAGGGAAGTTGTGGGTGCCCCATCCCTGGAGGTGTTCAAGGCCAGGCTGGATGAGGCTTTGAGCAACCTGGTCTAGTGGAGGGTGTCCCTGCCCATGGCAGGGAGGTTGGAATAAGACAATCTTTAAGGTCCCTTCCAAGCCAAACCATTCTGTGATTCTATGATTCTATGACTCTATGATGAAGACCATGTTGTAGCCCCCTCTGAAACAACATACAGAGCCCTGTTCCTCCACACCAGTGGGGATGTAGGGTACAGAGGTGGGTAACATGGATGCTCAGGAGCACAGAGTGATTCCCCAGTGAGGAAGAATAAGACATATCTGAACTCTTTTCTATAAAAATAAAATGACACAAAGTGGATGGTATTCCAGAATCACAAAAGGTTGTAATGGAGAAGCCTAAGGACACAGTCGGATATACTCCAAAGACTTTGGTGGAAGTGGTTCAGGGTGTGACTGTCTCCTGGCTGCTGGTTGCTGCCCTCCTGCTTGAGTTCAGTGTTCTGGCAGCAGAGTTAGCAGCATAAGGCAAGCGTGCACTGTATGCCTGCTGCAGTGCAAAGTCCAGTATCTGAAGTTTCCCATAGCAGCAGGTTTAGGCTGAAATAGCAAACACTGCAACACACAGGCTAGAGAACAACATATTTTCTTGTATGATGGCAGGTGAAGTGACAAAGTGGGGATATTTTAAGCTCCCACAAATAAATTTCTTGGAGCTTATCTAGTCACATCCTTTGTTTCCAAAAGACCACAGGATTTAGCCTACTAGGCCACTCATGCATTTTTAAATGATCAATATGCGGAAAGGCGAGGCCCCTTTTCTTGAGAACATTTGGACCTGAAGCTTTTCTTTTGTTGCATGCAAAAAATTTGAAGTTAATGAATATTTTGTTGTGTTCACATGGCAGTAGACAATTTACTGTGCTACACAGTTTTAATCATCAAAGATTATTCCAGGGTGTTGAGTCATGTCAATATTCAGCTACGACTATGAGCACACAGCATCAGAAAACACAAGATATAAGTATATAAAATATGTAAAACTCACTAGCATAGACCCTGTTAATGTAGAAGTCAGCTTGTCAAAAAATTTTCCCTTATAGAAGGGAAAATTGAATTGGTGTATTTGTCAACATTTGTCTTCATTTTACCTTCTACGTATTTACAAGAAAAAATATAACATTTTGTACTTTTACTTTCAGTGTAATGCAGGTATATATAAGTAACCTACAGAATAGCTGTAATATTTACCTGCATTTGTACAAGTGCTTGTGGGTATATCTCTGCATACGTTAATGATAACTATAGAATGGTTTATTGTCTTCCATAATATATATATAAAAATGTATATCTTCAGTATATTCTGTCACATTAATTAGATGGAATGTCTCATAAAATTTAGTAGCACTGACTCATGGCTTAAACTATTTAAAACTGTATGTTTTTAATTTTCCTTGGCTGTAGATTTTTTTCAGCAGACAGAAAATATTAATGTAACTTGAAAGATAAGTGCAAAATTCAGTTTTTTATGTTTTTCTTTTTGGTTTGAGGTATTATCAGAGAAAAAGTCAGTCTTAGGCTCAGCCTTTTCCAAAAGAAATATGGATATATTTGTTGCTTAGATCCTAGGATAGGGACCTACAATATAAAAAGTGCCTAATTTCTAAATTCGAGAAGTACCAGCTTGTTCTATTCAATCATCATATGCATTCAAGTTTTAATAATGGAAATTCTCATGTGTGTTATATGTAAATTGCTGATATTTCCCTGAGCATTTTGCACACTCCTCTCCCTAAACCTGATGTCTGTTGTCTGAGACCTCAAGACATTTTGTTCTTTAGAAATCAGGTTGTCTGTGGTGGCCAGCTGTCACACAGATCTTCCCCCTTCCCTTACCCCATCAGTAATAAGGGCAGGAAGAAGTGTCATTTCAGCTGCCTTTTTGTTTACAAGAGATTTGTGCTAAAATTTAAAAAATACATGATAAAAGGCATTGAAAATAAAGGAAAAAACGTCAAGAACCTAAAGCACTCAAAAGTTCTGCTTTGCTTTTAAGCTTGAGAACTACTGGATGTTAAAAGATAAGGGATATGTTCTGTCATTCAGAGCACTATCTTAAAACTTCAAGCCTGTTAATAGCATGGATTTTGGAAGGCTCTCCCATCTTGTACACAACTATCCTCTCTTTTTGGACCATGGCCAACAAACCCATCTTTTTTCCTCCAGTGGTGGTGGTGAGTGTGTTATTGCACAGCAGTCATGATGCCTCCTTTTTCTTGCTTCAAAACCAAAAAATCCTAAATGTTAAAGACATTCTGAGACTTGAATTGACTGTTTCTTTTGTTTTTTTCACTCTTCCTCACTTCCCATGTCTGATCAGGATTGGAAATGGAGCTGTTGAAATACTATACTTATGTATTATTTATTGAGCACTGACACTGTGCTTGGAGTTTAATGACCCAGTGAACTACCACAGAAAAAAGCCTACTTTTACGGTATTTCAAATACTTGGACTGTGCTGTTAATAATGCACTCTAAATCTACAGCTATAACTCCAGCTTTAATGAAAATGAAGTGTGGGCCTAGCTGCATATATGTCACATACTGTGCAGTAAAAACTTGCTCTTGCATAAAATCAATATTTAGTGGTCAAATTTCCCTTGTTTCCCACTAATAATGGATGAAGTCATATGGTTCATTTGTAAATCCACCAGCTGGAAGTAATGAGATGAACTGTCCATAGCAATCTGAAAGATATACATGCCTATTCAAAGTCAGCCCATCTGTGGAGATCCATGGAGAGGGATAGTAGGGAATTTTATATAGTCATACAGTAAAGCAGCTTCTTGTGATATTGTAGGAGCTGTGGGGGCCTAATCTTTACATTTGACTATTAAATTAGGAAGGGTAAAGTCTACACAATACCAATGGTATTAGTCATGTCTGGAGGGGCATCCAATACCAGATGTCACTTTTCTGATCTTTCATACTCAGCTCTTACACTTTTTGGCATGTCAGAGTTTACATCTGAATACAATTTATGTTATAACAATACAGTCAGCATGCCTAACTATTTTTGCCTTTCTTTCTGCTATTTTTGGGAGCTAGGCTATAGTGAATCTCTGTTGCTTACTCTAAAAGCCTTCCTTGCTCCCTGTCTCCAGCTTCATGAAGTAATGCTTGGGGATGTCAGACTGTGGTGTTAAGGAACTGTTGTTTGACAAGTGCTACCGGTTTTAAACTGAATTACTTGTTTATTGGCTGCACAATTAGTTGTCTGTTAGCATAGCATAGAAAAAATAATGTTGACAGTAAAATAGTAGCTTTTGTTGGTAGAAACTGTTTGACTTAAGTGAACATCTTGCTGTTTGAATGTGAATGCAGTGCTGTACAATATAGCAGGAAAGATTTATTTATTTATCTAACAGGCACACAAAAGCTTACTGCCTTCGTGATCAGACATAAGGAAATCTGTGTAGGGAATTTTGTGTGGAGGAGCATAGCCTGCTCTTCTGACTTGTTATAAGATAAAGTAATCTTCCTTTATGCAGATTATTCATGTTTATTTATGACATTCTTTGAAAAGAAAGACACCCAAATGCCTCAGGGCAAGGGCCCAAAGTAAATAACTTGTCATTATATACCTTGCAAATGATAATGTAAACCACAGGAAACCCAGGGAGGAGATGCACATACATTCCAAAGCTGGGAAGTTATTGAATGTTTAGGCTTAAGGAACAGATAGTTTTGATTTGGGACATTTCCCTTGTTTCTGCAGGTTAGATGAATTACTCTGCTTGAGTGATATCCATTGTACTGTGTTTATTCTTTTCCGCTTTTGTTCACCAATCACTATGATGTCTGGTCCTTTCCCAAAGATGTTCTGTATAATAAGTATGCTACGTCTGACAAGGAATGGATGGTAATGCAGCATCAATGCCCTCTGGGGTTAGTGAGTGCTCTGGTTATTTTTGTGTCTCTGTAAACTCACAATCCAGGCGTTTGTATAGATGGAATCGTGACTCAAGTTCAATGCAGAGAACTTTCCACTAGGGGAGCTGGTAGCCAGGGTTTTGTCAGTAACACCAGGAGCCGCATCTTTGCTTCTCTTGTTGCATTCAGGCTTGTTGCTTTCTACTCAATGTTTGGCCCAAAAAAAGGACTTGATAAGGGAGTCTACATGAGACAAATTCATTCAGTGTTTGGTCATGGATTATGTATATAAAGAAACCCTGGACTCGGGTAGAGGAAAGAGTGCTTAGCTGTTATGTAAGGTGCCCTACAGTAAGACTGTAAGTGGGAATCTTAGGGCCTGTTTACTACTCTTTCATATCCCAGTCTTATAGCTGGATGACTTGATTAAAAGCTTGAATCTTGAGCCAGCTATAGGTAAATCAGTTGTAGCCAATTTGGCTATCACTGTACTAATAGATTAAACAGTGCCAGAACACTGGCACGTGATCACTTCCACTGTTAATTTGTTATCCTGCTTTTTAGACCAGTTTTGGCCTGTGCCAAATAAACCACTCTTCCAAACAGTTCCCAGACACAGTTCAAGAGTCAGCAGGAGCAAGAGACTACTACCAGTAGGAAGTTTAGATGCAAAGCACTTTACTATAGCAGCTGGGTAAAGAATGTTCCCTAGCCCATTTTATTTAGTAGGGAAATGTAGTTCTTGAGCTGAGCATTGGACACTTAATATCTATTACATAAAACACACAGTTGGGTTTTATTTTTTCTTTTGAGAGTTTTCAACTAGTGATTACTAGAAAGATTTCTCTTCTGAGCCACAAACTTCAGGAATTATGTTCTTAATATATTTTCAAATATATTTAAAGAGTTATGGACATCGCTTTTTGTTTTCCCTTTTTAATAAAATTAACCCAAAATTTAGTTGTGCTATATTGTGTTTTGATTACTATTCTAACATATAATGTACTTTTAATTTTTCTTATAGAGGTAGAGTAGTCTTTTCGCTCTAGGTAGCATTAGACACCTTTAAAAGGCATTTTAACCTATCTAACCTCTGAATTATCCCCTGGATGTTCTTTTCTCTGTCTACTAAATGGAATCCAAGGAAGCAATACTTCAAATGTAGGTGCTGACATTATACAGGCTGAATCCAAATTTAGTTTTTTTGTTATTGCTTTTGTCTGAAGCAGTTAACAAAATAAGATCTTGAACTTTGATGGAATTTATGGGCATTTCTGCCATACAAGTTGTTAATAATATTTTTCCTGAAATATTTACCTGAATATTCCTTGTTATATTTTTATTTTTTTTCATCTTGTCTACTTACATTTCAAATTGTTGGAGCTGGACCTGGCTAGGCAGAGTGACCACCTTGCATAAAGTGCCTAGTATACAGAGAGACTAGCTTGTTGTCCTCATTTTTTACTCATGTATCACATCCAAGCCTCTAGCATTGCATTGTCACTACGACCCAAAGGTTGTGAACCTATGTGTAAAATAAGCATCACAGTGAAGATTTACCTAGGATCTTCTTTTCTTGAGTATCCCCAGTAATGAAATATGAAATGAAATGACAGAGTTCTTCAACATAACAAAATGGTACACTTATTAAAGGAAATAACAGTGGCTGATAAAATGACTTGCAATACAGTTGTCTCAGGAAAGCAATGACACAGTTGGGTTGGCTTTGACCTTCTACAAAGCCCAGAGGAGTCTGCATCTGGCAGTTTGATTCAAACCCCATTCAGGATGTGGTAAAACAGTAAGCCATAACAGTAACAAAATACTGGAAGATTGCCCTGAAGTGAACTAATTTCAAAAGTGCCAGCCTTCCTCTACCTTTTTTTTTTAAATTAAAAAAATTACCTCCCACAGTCCTGAGAGTTAAATGCCAGGATAGGTTTCTTCCAGTGTGCTGTGCAGTTTTTCCCCACTTCCCTAAAGAGGTAGGATTGTGTAACCTAATAAACTGGTCTCATTACAGAGCCACTGACAGACAGACATATAGGTTGCTGCCAATGAGCATGTGCGCTGAAGGTGAGCTGCAGAGGGGGTGGTGGAAGTGAGCAGTGGATGCAGCACTCAGAAACCATCTGGCTGAAGAAGGTCATGCCTGTTGTATAAAGCAGGGGGAGATAAGGATGCCAACGGCATGGAGGGTGACATCCATCAATCAACTTCTTCATTATAGCAAGAGTGAGTGCCGTGGCTCCTTGGGAGGAAGAAGGAACTAGTGATCCCTCTTCTCACAGGTGGCAACTCTGGAAAGGCTAACCTTTCACATTTCCAGTGGCAGGCAAGATGAAGAATGTGTTTTTAATGAATTACCCATAACAACAGACACACACACACAGACCTACACATTATCCTACTTTCATATATATTTCCCCTTCAGCATAGAATAATTAAGTTGAAAAATCTTATTATTTATTTTTAAAAAACATTAAAGTGTATCTTACCAGGAAGCAAATTTCCACGTCTCTAATCAAGTAAATAATTCTCTGTAATAAAATTCTGAGAATTATTTTCTGCATTTCTATTTCATTCCAAAGGATAGAAAAATAGTAGAAGAAGGAAACATGCCACAAGGTAACATGACTGAACGAACACTCATGGCATTTTTACTCATCCGAACTAAGGATTAGAGGATAATTAAACCTTGAATGAAGAATTAGGTTAGTAATTAAATCTCAGGCTTTAGGGACTGAAGTATGAAAGAGTCTGGTCCTTCCACACATTCAAATACATGTCAGAGTACATGGCGGAAGATTTTGTATTCCACTCAGAAATGACACTAACTACCAGAGGCAGAATACAACCTACATTTGTAAAGACAAGAAAGAACACAAAACACTTGAAAAAGCATTTTTAGGCTCGTACTGCAAAAGGAAAAGCCTGCCTGAGATCAGGATGTTCCATGCTGTCAGGTAGCCTGCCTACCTACAGGTTTGTAAGTCTAACCAACTTGGTAGACTGATAAATATCTGTTAATTCAGCATACAGTAACTGGAAGTAAGTGCTTCTAGAAAACAGAGGAAGGGACATGGATACCCTGAGTTACCCACTGAATCTCACTTTCTTCCACCAATCATAGAAGATCAAAGCTAGAAGAGTGATTTAGACCCTAACCAATTCCTGAATTCAGAAAGGGGTCTAAATCTCCATCTGTTTCTCTTCCTTGATCAGGAAGCCTAGAATACCCTTCAGTACAGGGAGCCTAGAATACCCTTCAGTACTTACAAAGAACAGAGATAAAGACAAGCTCAGGTGAACTGGACTGTATGGGTCACAGTGTCCTACAACAAGCTTTAGAGTTAGCAGTTAAATGGTAAGATAATGCTGAACTGGTTTTACAGGGACTGCTGCTCTGTAATGCTTCACAGTTTACAAGAAAATCGAATCTACAATAATTACTCTCACTAAACATTCACTGATGTCAACTTTCTCCTTCATAGGGAAACTGGGATTTGGCCTTGCCTGCAAACTAACTCCCTAATGTCCCAAAGTAGCCAGACAAAGGAAAAATATGTTTGTAGGATGAGGAGGACTTTTTTCACTCACTTCTCAAATGATAGCAATGTTCTCGCAGTTGTAATGAAGCCAATGAGGAAAAATATTACTGAGAAATAGGCCTCTCTAACAGGGAGCACAGTTTCTCGTGTATCATTATTAACTCAGTGTTCACCTCAGAGTGTGTGCAATAGATTAGATTCACCTTTCTTCCTCCAAAAGCATAAGCAATCAATCAGGTTAGAATTGAGAAAGAGCTAACAGAGCCTTTATTTTTGTAGATAATTAAAAATGACTTGAGGGACCAATTTTCTGTACTTTTGCTCAGTTTTCTTCTGATTCCAATCATTAAGAAAGAGATACATATAGTCATATGGGGAGATAATGAACAAACTCTCCTCTTGCTTATGCCAATGGGTTCTGTTGAAGTTGAATGGGAATAAATAAGAGGAATATTTGCCTGACTTTCTCTTGATAGCTTTAACTCAAGTACATGTGAAACCAAATTTCTTTCTCAGTGGAAGGTACCTCAAATTTAATCTGAAGTGACTTAATTAAATTGCATTATAGCTCTGCAAAGATCAGGAGGTCAAATTCAAATTTGGTGCAAGCAGTGGTAACGAAGTTCCCCACACACAGACTGTCTATTCTTTGTCTCAGGTCTCTATCTAAACTCAAGTATGTTATTAATAAGAGGTATATGCTTTTTTATATCAGTGATGTTGAACTACATTTTAACACAGTAAATGAACCGAAGTACTAGGAAATGACCTGGTCATTCACCTGCAAAATTGTATATGAGAGATATTATACCACTGCAGATGGAATGTAAATTTGTGTGATTTAAAAAGGTAATAGTTTTAGACTGATACTTTTAATTGGTAAAGGAGAAACAGGAGAAAATACTTCAGATGGTTTGCCAAATGGGTAAGAATCCTTTCTCAGACGTGCAGGTTACCATACAGTAGAGTCCATATGCAAAGAGATCTGTCTGCACATGGCAGTTTGCAAAGTCTATTTGTTTAAACAAACTTCAGGCTAATAAATCACACTCTGCATGATGAATACTGTATCATTAGTGAGCCCCAAATGTAGACTTGGTCATTTGGATGAATACACTGGTCGTGACTCAGATCTGATGATAAATTGCTCTGCTCCTATGCAACTTGTCACACAAGGAGCTTCTGATGCAGCATGCTGTGCTAAGGCTGGGACCAAGGATGGGGAGAGAAGCTTGTAAAAATTTTCATATCTTCACAGAATCACAGAATCACAGAATTATCAAGGTTGGAAAAGACCTAGAAGATCATCTAGTCCAACCATTACCAATACTTCCCAGCTAAATCATATTCCTCAACAATATCCTCAACAATATCCTCAACATATATCCTCAACAATATGAGGAATATCTTAATTACGTATCTCTGATGACAGAAACACAAAATATGTCCTCTGTCAAAAAACTAAGCTTTTATCTTTTTTCTTTATTTCTCTATTTTTTTAGTAAAAAAGGAAGAGGTTGCAACAGGCACATTTGTGATCTATTTGGAATCCTTCTATGTGAATTCCTCAATTTCACAGTCCAGGGCTGTCATGAAAACCAAGCCTATCAGTTCGGCCCAAGCACACACACACACTGATTTTGGGAAGGGAGAGGAAAGAAGGGGAGAGAAGAGAAGGAGGTAGAGATAGAATGAGAGAGGGCAGGAAATAAAAACAGAAGACAATTGCAAACATTTCCTGAGACACAGGTTTTCTAACACCCCTCATCCACAGGCCCCCTTCCTTCCCTCAGCAGCATTTGTGTGCTCTAGTTCCTACTGAAAACTGATCCCGTGAATGTCTCAGTTGGGCATACAAACTGTGCCAGATCCGTATCGAACATTTTAAACCCTGAGGAGAAGTGTACCTTGCTGGCAACCACAGAAATTCTGACCAGTCATTTACACTGAGCAGTGTGGAAAATGTGCTGTAAGTGACAAGAAAGCAGACCTACACAGTGCACCCTTTGCATGGGCACCCTCACCTCTGATTGCATGGAATTATTCAGGAACTATTTGTTTCCTGGAGAAATATTTTAATGTTGCACTTCAAGTGTTGTAGTATAATACAGTGGAATGTATTGGTCATAACTCTTTTTTGGACACTATTTTCCTAACTGTCAAATACCAACTATACCTGCCCTGGAAAATTCTCCGTAACCTAGTAAGAACCACAACTGCAAAATACTAGGTGTCCAAAATAATTAAAAAAAAATCTTAGTAATAGCACCATCCTGTAATTATTCTGGATCAATAGCTTCTTGCAGGCTTCTAACATCCAGCAAAAGCTTCTGACATCGAAGATATTGCGGATGACAACATGAAGCAGTCATGCAGAGACTCTTACTGCTTTAATAAACACAGTTATGTAGTTCCTGATGTTCCCAGACACTCATCTGGTTTCCTCTTCCTTTTTTACCTGTTGCGATTTGGTGTCAAAATCTCTAAAGCCAGTGCATAAATCCTGCAGGCTCTGATTCTGTTTCCCAAAGCCTAGTTAACATGTTTTAGAAGGAGTTCTGTAAATTGACCTAGTTAGAACGTGTGATACGTGATCTCTCTCCCCCTCTTCTCTTTCTGATTTATTCAAAGGAATACACTGAGAGCTCATCTGTGTAGCTTGCCAGGCATCCTATGAAATGAAATAGTGATGACACACCAGGGAATCTGAAAACACTCAAAACTGTCTTATTCCGAGGTAGAAATCAAACTGAAATTGATCCTGAAAGGAGATAAGACCTCTGAAAAGGTTTGGGGTTTTCCTGATCAAAGAGAAGTATCTTATATGTGAATCATGTTTCACATATAAGAATAAAATATGACTATTTCAAGACTGTGAGTTCTAAAAAAAATAGTGGTGTTTTCTACAGAAACTGTTGGGGGAGCAGTATATCTTGCTGGCTTAGCAGTGCTATTTTAAGCCATTCGTGTTATATGTTAGATTTCTGGTAATAACTGGCCTGTTATGCCTGTCTCCTGGGAAGTGATAAGTTTGCCCACTCTTCCTTACTTATCAAGAGATCAAAACTTTTATCTGAATTACTGTCATACATTCTTTAAATTTAATCTCTTGTGTTAATTAGTTATGTAATCACATCTAACACTTTTGGAGATGGAGTAGAACAGGATTGAGTTGGTAGGTGAGAAAAGATCAAAGCAATGCCCTAGCAAATTATTATGGTAATTAGTGTTAGTCTTGTAGTTTATCTCCAGGGGGGCTTTTAACAGAAACAGTGAGAGCTTGGGAAAAACCTCACGCAGGGTAAGTGTGCTCTTGAAGAAACAAAGCTTGCCAAGCTCACAGGGCAGTCTGGCAGGGGGATTGGAGATGAGTGGCGTGAGGGGAAATTAAAAGGCATATCAGGTAGTAAAGGGGAGAAGTGATCTGAGTGTGCTACGCCATTTTCAAGATACAAGAGACCCACTGCACCTCTACTCCCCTTCAGACCTGCAAAAAGCTTTAATAACACTTGGATTTGTAAGGCAGCTGTTGCTGGGAATTTCATCAATCACAGAAGCACAGACGCCAGAGATGGACAGTAGTCCTTCCCCCCACCTCCCCACAATCCCCGCATAATTGTTATCTCCCCTGCATCTGCTGGCACTTGCTACAATGTAGTTTTAAATTATTCAAGCCATGGGTTATACTGTTTCCCTTGAGAGTCTATTATGCTGCCAAGTAAGGATGCTTCTCCTGGGGGAAGAATTTCTCCTGGAGTTGCCCAGCACAGGGGAGGGAGCACTCCCCTTTGGGGAGGTACAACACGCACCCTCCTACTTTTGCAGTAGGATTCTGTGAGATGGGGAATATGGAATGTATAGGTGTTTGCGTCTGGGTTCCCTGCAAATACCTTTCCCTGGGCTGTATGCCCAAAAAGGCCCAGATGTCACTATTGATGCAGAGGCAGGCTAGAAAGAGACTCCACGTTGCCTCCAGCCTGTTATGACAGTACTTTACCCCACAGTGAAGGCTGTAATTAAAGCCCTGTGTGACGCCTCCATTTGTACCCCAGCCCCCTAATGCAATGTCTAATTGTTCCCTGGTCTAATTTGTTCTCCATTAAGTCCCCCATAGCCATATGCATGGGAAGGGGTCTGGTCTCTTCATGCTACTGCTTGTGTTATTACAGGGTCTGCAGAGGTCCCTTGAGATCCTAGAATCATAGAATCATTAAGGCTGGAAAAGACCTCAAGGATCATCAAGTCCAACCGTCAACCCAACACCACCTAACTCACTAAACCATGTCCCTAAGCATCACGTCTCCACGTTTCTTGAACACCTCCAGGGATGGTGACTCCAGAGACTACTCCCTTAGTGATAAAGCTATTTTTTATGGTTGCCAGGATGAGCGAAGGTGATGTTTTTCACCTCTTTGGAAGGACGACAGCCCTGCAAGGTCTACTTGGGCTGGCCAGCAGCCGAGACTGCAATCTGCAGTCTAGGCAGCTGGCTGGCTGACAGTGCCACTGCCTGGCTAATGCTCCCCAGATTGGCACGGCTCCTTTGCCAGGATGGAAACTGCCTCTAGTGAACAGCTCGTTATGAGTGCTCTACTTTTTGCAGCAATTAAGTCAAGAACCATGGCACCTGTTCATCTCACCTCCCTCATGGGAATTAACATGCCGTATGGGAAAGAGATTTGCATGGGGAATGGGGGGGGGCAGGGGGGAAGAGCTTCCTTGTATCTGTTAAACACAAATAGCAATCTGTCTGACGTTCTTCAGGGAATAGCAGGCTTGATGAATGTACAAGATTTTTGAGAACTGCTTTTACCCTGATGGGTGGTGAAAATGTTGCTTTTACCCTGATGGGTGGTGAAAAGTAGATGTTCACTTTGTGTTGTTAGTTCTCTCCACGGCTAAGGAATACTTATGCCTCAGTGTAAACCACTGAAGAGACCCTGACAACACCTCAAATCTGTTTGACAATGAGAATATAACTGCCTCAGTTTGGATGAACAATGTTTTAATCTGTGCTCCTTGTATGTACAAAGGCCCTGAAATGGACCTTGGGTTTGCCTAGGGATTTGCTGTGTGTATCTACTTAAGCAGTGAACCTGAAAAATGGCATAATTGTTCATCTTGCAAAGAATTACCTCATTCTGTCTAATCAACCTGACAGGACAAAGCAAACCAATCTTTTAAAAGATGTATTTTTTTCCAGGAAGATGTGGATGTTAAGACGGTATGTAGATGCTGTTGGTTCCAATTAAAATCAATATCTGGCCTGATTTGCGGCTGTTGTCTCTGTGACAACAAGGGGGCTAGATAAGGGGACCCATCTGCTCAGCTTTCCCTAAGGGGCTCCAAACAAGTGAATGACCTGCAGTGTTTATTATTAAGTTTTCAAAGGGAAACTTGTTTTGGTCTAATTGAAGGAATAATTTGAGAGAGGTTATTTCTGGTCAGTTCCCTGCTGTTTTCACTCCAGAGAATATATTCCAGGTGTTAGCTAGGCGATGCTATGATACAGTATTGACTTTCCCTTGTGTTTAGGCATGCTAGTGCCAATGGACCAATAAACTGCAGCTGTGAATGTAATGCCAACCCTTTCAAAAGAACTTTTTGCTAACTATTTAGTAAGCCAGATGGTCAATGGCTGCATTCATTTTCAAAAGCTCCATTCCCCAGGAGCGAAGTAATGTAATTTTTCAACCCCCTCATCCTTCTTTTTCATCTATTTTAGTTCCCCTCTTTTGTACTCTTAGCAAAAGGTTGGTTGCGAAGGAGTGTCATTTTGTATTAAATCTCATATAAATGTAATTTACTAACAGTTTCTTCACCTTCTTATGACAAGAAACTTCATGGATGAAGTCTAAGTAATAGGGGAAAATATGGATCTACGAGTTACAAAAATTTCATGTGACATACAATAGATGATTCTTTAAAGTAGCATATGGTGTCATCCCTGTATCATACACGTTAGATATTGCGTGCATGTGTCCAGACAGGCACAAAGAAGAAGCTACGTATGTGCAGGACAATAACTCAGCCTAAGTCTGGGAAGTGAAATGGCTACTGACTCTGGCTTTATGTCTTCAGGCTGGGTCACCCAGGCAGAGGAGTAGTATACTGAGGAAAGCAATCTCAGGCAACAAATTATATTTCATTGCATTAAGAGCGGTGAAAAACAAGGGGTTTTAATTTGGTTCTTGGACTGAACAATTGGAGAAATATCCACAGTTCAGGTGGAACTGAAATAGAAACTCTTAGAACTTTTTGGAAAGAACCAAGAAACATCCTTGGAAATGTTTGATTTGACTTTATTTTCTTTTAAAATGGTATTCTAAGTATCTAAAAAAAAAGGGGGGGGGGGGCTGCTATTCCAAATGTGTCTTCTGACTTTTCAAATTTCCTCCTGCATCTTTTTCTTTAGTTTTCTTCATATCTTAAATCAATGTCATATGATTTTACAGATGTGCTAACTAATGCTTGAGCCTTGCATTAGATTCTATATATTCGTAATGTGGGCTGCAAAAAAGAAATGTGAATTCTCTGCATAGGAAATATAATACACATTTAATTGTCATTAAATTTATACAAACAGCAGCTTATTTTTGTTGGTAACATATAAATAAATATATATAAATATATATTTTAAGTAATCTTAAAGCTAATCGGGAATTTGGATCAAATTTTAAGTACTGTTTTCTCCTAGTGAATACGGATGATCAAGATACAAAATTGCAGAACTAGCTGTCATCTCCTATCTGTGCTATATCTTCTTAGTCAGGGCACTCTCCAAAACCAGAATAAGACTATGCTTCATTCTCTCCTTTACTTGACTTTGAACTCAATTACCACCTCCTTTCCAAGAAAATGCAGACAGCAGCGGGTTATAGACAGCTGAGGAAAGATGTTCTCAATTTCTCCTGCTGACACTTATAAACACTGAAGTAGCTACTGGAACCCATGTTCAGCCCTTCTGTGGCTCAGGTCATCCTGGGCGAGAGCAGCAACCCATGAGCTACTGGGAAAAACAGCGATGCTGCTGCCTTCTTATTCTCCAGAGGGGTGGCAAATCTTGGGTTTTGTTTCCTTTGCTTTTAACTTCACTTCAAACCAGCTTTCACCCTTCTTCTCCCCCCCCCCCTTTTTTTTATTTGGTTGCCAAGCTGAAAAAATTGTTATTCACACACAGCAAATGCAACCACTAAATGTAATCCATTACATTGTTTTAGTTCTTTATTAGGGGGTAGGGTGGGGAGGTGGGTCTGTGTAAAGTGTCCCATGGCCTTCAAGCAGCTTGTTTTATTGCACCAAGCCAGTTGCACTGCACCAAGAAGTCTTCACTAATCAAGAAAAAAAAAATCCCTAGTTCTCTGCTGTGCTGGTGTGAGGAGGTGGGGAAAAGCTGTGATCCAGGGCCAGCCATTGTTTCAGAGCAGAATGCTGAGGTGACTGACAGTTGCAAATTAATGGGAACGATTTTTAGACAGGGCTTGTCACATGAGGGCCTGGCCATCCAGGACATGCTGTCTGCGCTTTAACTTTCTGATTCCATCTGGAGTTTAGACAAAGAGGCCTGGACGAATTCTGCTCTCTGTCCATTAGGCTGTCATCATTTTGATTAACCTGGTTCTTCAGCAGGAGCAAAAAGTAGCTGGCTTCGGTCCATGCAGACATCAGGAAAATAGCTGCCGTAATGGCCCAATGATCTCCCCACAAGAGATCCTGGGTCTAATCTGCTTTTTCTCCTGTCTAATTAAAAGCTTCTCTTCCTGTTTACGTTAACAATTTTTGCAATATTTTGATTAAGTAATTCCTTTTGGAGCTGTGGAAAGGTCGGAACATTATTTTTTCAAACACAGGTGTTACATAAGGAAGAAGAAAACGGGAAAAGAAGAGCAGACATGAGAGGGAAAAATCAGGGTGAAAAGAAAAGAAAGAAAGAAAGAAAGAAAGAAAGAAAGAAAGAAAGAAAGAAAGAAAGAAAGAAAGAAAGAAAGGATGGCTTCCACAGATGAACTGCAGAAGGGAACTACACAGGCCTAGGGACCTCAGCTCACCACTTTATTGCCCAGTGTAGTTGTCTCCTGCCCTTTCTCTAGGATCCATGGTGGGATCATGAGCAAGTTGCATGTGTTTAATTTATTACAAATACACTTCATTTACAAATAAATGTAGAATAAAATTGCCATGTTTCCATTCTTGCATAACAGTAATTTTAAACAAATTTATATTTTCCACTGTTTGGTCTGGTAGTTCCAAGTAGGCTGGTCAGGCCAAATCATTGACCCTGAAGCCTAATGCTACTCAGACTTTTACTGACTAGAAACATGGGTGGATCCTTGTTGGTAACCAGCTGGAGACTGGGTGCTGCATGCAACTCATGCCCCAGTCAACTTTGGACTAAAAAGCATAAGTGGGCATGTAAGTGAGTGTAATACATCTCCCCTTCAACTTCAGTGCACAGCTTCCAGGTGATTTAAAAGGCATGGCTACCTTGTGCTTCTCCTTACCAAAGACTTGTCAAGCACGCTGTTGATGTGTAGAGCACAACCCCTCCCCACTAATCTTAGGAAGTGATGGCACCTGCTCCCTGCCTTGGGGCTGGGCAATGGATACACAAGCCGCCGTGCAGGGAAAGGACATCGTCTTTGGCCCAGGACACCAGAGGAGCAGGCTATTCTAACCAGTCACTCGACAGTGGAAAAAGTTTATGTCTTCTCATGGAATCAGTCCCATGGCCTTGCTGCCCCTGTGTTTTCACAGTCCCTTCAGGCCATGCCTCCCAGCCTCTGTGGCTGAGAAAAGAACCGAGGCCAAGTGGGACATCCTCCTGACCTGCAACCAGCTGTATCGTCTGTGCTCACACGCTAAAATACACTGGCCAGAAAAGAAGGGAAAAGGTAGAGGTGCACCTAAGACCTAAGAGTAGCACTGATCAGATGTCCTTGATTTGCTAGTTGCTCTTAATCCAGGGGAGAAAATTCTGCACCTATGGAGGTGGTTTCTGTATGTCTTTCCTCTTCTTTTCTCTCCTTTTCCCACAACTCCTCACTCCTGCTTCGGCCCCAACAGCACTAGGTTTACTGCTGGAGAGCACTGTCATTTACTGAGCCTAATTACACAGCAGCAAACTGAAATCCCTCTTGTCTGCTTTGGAGGACTTGGACTCAATGTGTGGATCATGCAAGTGGGATTTGGCATGGAGCCAGGCAGAAGACTAAATTAACGTGGTCACTTAGGTCATGGACATAGAAAGCCATAGCTTTTCTGCTGCAGATTTGCCTTGGCTCTTTTGTACATGTTTCAATGGAGCAAAAAATGCAACCTATTTTCAGTGGGACAGGCAATGAGTGATATGTTGCAGTGGAAAGCTATGGGCAGTTTTCAGCTGAGATGAACAGTTGATGACTTTGAGATGGCTTCTCAGTCCTAGCCATTTGTTCTGACACGGAGACCAGGGAACTGAGGAGAAGAGAGGGTCATTGACACTTTATTCTTATTTGTCTCTGAATAGAAGAGACACAGGCATGGATGATACATGGGGGTTTTCAACAAACTCCTTTTGCAGATTAAATGGTCACACTCAGGAGAGCATGTGAGAGAAACAGAGAGCTGAGATTAGGTTTACAGTTTCTTTGCAAATGAACAACCTAAATCCCATCTCTGTTTTTTTTCCCTTTGTGTGGTTAGTATGTCTATTACTCTGTGAAAGGTAAATAGCTGCAAATGTGACTGTAAGGCTTCTCCCAGACCACCTTTCAAAATGTTTTTTCCCGCCTTTTTGTCTGTTTTACTGAGAAATGTATACTTAATTAGTGAAGCTACAGTGAGATGGCTTTTAATAGCCAAACACCTCCTGAAGGTCCTGGCTATTGTGTAGCCCAAGTTAATGGCCACAAAGCCACAAGTTCTTGGCTGGGCTGCAGCTAGTATCGTCACCTCCTTGTTTCCAGGTAGTCATATCTGGTAGGTGTATCATCACTGCGCCCATGAGCCATCATATGAGAATGTCTTCTTTGGACTCAGGGGAGATGCAAGGGGTGTGTTTGGTGATATTCTTAGGTAGACTGGTATGGCTGGGAGAGAAGTAGAGATTGCAGCTGTACAAACCAGACTGGGAAGAGGCTGGAGGGGAAAGTTATTTGAACCACAAAATGTTGATCACTGTGAAGCAGAGATGTTTCACCTAGGCATGAACTTAAACCAAGCCACAGTTCAGGACACTCCACACGTGCAAGAAAAGTTCAGCGTCAGATCTCTTTTCCATGGATAGCTTTCACATTTCAGCAATGCACTAAACCAAAACTTTTTATCCAAACACCCATTCCGGCTTAGAAGTATTTGGGTTTGGATCAAGACCAGCTCCCTCCCAACTCCCCTCCCCCGCAACTCATGAACTTCCAGTGTCTGCAAAGTGGCTGCTTCAAAACCCTGCTGATGAACACTCCTGACATTTGGAAGCCTTCATTTCCAGCTCCTAGCTTTAGCACACTGGCCCAGACATAATGTTGACATGTACTTTCGTGAAATTCACTGAACAGTGTCACTTCATAAAAGTCCCGTAAAGGTACAAACTTGTGCTTGTAGGAGATTTTATTTATGGAGACACAGAAAGTTGTGTGTGTATGTGTACATACTCTGTAAAAAGTCCATTAGCCAAGGTGTAAGTGAAATGAATCTGACCTCTCTGTCATTTACATGCTGTCTGCAAAGGTGCCGCTTCAGAGCATTCCTGACCTCACCCCAAACCCTCAGTGAGAACTGAAAGTGAGAACAGGGTTAGAGGATGATTTTTTTTTTAAGTGAATCAAGCAGTGTTTTGTCTGAGGAGACTAAGGATAAAAAAGTAGAGAAAAAAAAAAAAGTAACCCAGACCCATGATAAACCTTGGTCTTATTCCAACTCTTACTGAAAGCTGTAGCCAAAAAGTAAGAAACAGTATCTGAAATGTTTGTGAGGGAAGGCGGCTGTGCCAACACTCATCCAGCAACATCTGAGAGAAGAGAGAATTTTATATGTGATTGCCTTAGACTTGTTGTCGTTATCAATTAAGCTTATAAAGCTCATTTGGTACGATCAGCCATCCTGCACGCTTGCCAAAAAGGCAAGACTTCTGCGCAGCTGCAGCTCTGAAAATCTCTGAAATATTGGGAAGAGAAGGGAATGAATTTCGCCAGTGAGGTGATACTGGATGCGCTGCACTTTTCATTGAGCAAAGCCACTTTGAATGGGTGCCCAGAGCTGCCATTTGGTGCACATCATAGTGTAGTGCTTGTCACTTGTCAATCCTCGTGTCTCCTGTGAGTAGAGTGCAGTCTGGTAATTAACCGATTTTGCTCCATCCTCATCTCTAGCTGAGGGCACACTGCTCCCAGCACTGAAGATGTGCAAAACAGCCCTGCTGTGTGTGGCTTATGTCTCATTTACATGCCAGGAGGTTTGACATACTGGATAACTATGTCACTGAGGAAGCAGTGGCAGCTTCAAATATGGCTTTTGCTTTGTGGCTTTGTTAGTGTGAGCATTCCTGAGCTTTGAGGTTCATAGACAGCTCCTGTATAGCTGCATCTATGCACTCGGTGTGAGACACAAGCCACATGCTCATAAGCATTGCTGTGCTTCAGATTCAGCATGAGACTGCTGTTCTCCATCCCCACTGTGCTTCAGTATTCAGCATGCCCTCTTAGCAAAGGTGCTCCAGAGCTCTTTCTACTACCACTTCCAGTTCAGAAGAAGAGTGCTGGGTTAACATTCTTTATGCACAGGTAATATTTGATCTTACTGTTAGACATAAAAAATGCTGCCTGTTGCATAAGAAACTCTGGAGGTAAGGAAGTATTCACGCCGCTGTGCCTGCAGCACTGACACGTAACCCATTTCAGGGGGAAGGTGTCTGTTGCTGAGAGTGACCATTATCAGCTCGCGGCAAGATGTGAACAAAGATGTCTCTCTTTGTGCACCATGTCTGGCTTCCTCCAGAGCTGTGCACCTTGTGGGGCACTGAGCAGCAGGGTGACATCCTTCAAGGAAACATCACTGCAAAGTTCCCCTTCCCAGGAGATGTGGTGAGTCAATCAAACACTGTCAGAGACTGAAGTTGTAGGAAATTTATTCCCATTTCCAGGTCTTGCTAGGGAAGCAATACCCACCCCTCACAACACCTCTGTCCCTCTCTGCACTCACTTTTTTTTTTCTCCTATAATTTTTATAGTCCCTTGTGAGGCCCATGGGTATAACAAAAAAGCAGAGAGTAAGTGACAGGGACATCTCTGAATTAACTGATCTTTAAACTTTATTAATGAAAATCTGATCTTACATCCACTAGAACATCTCTTCCATGCACAACCACCCATCATTTCCAGGTGCTGATCCAGAGGAATGTCCAGGTCAGCCTCAGAGGGAGCCTGAGTTGTGAACTCCAGAAACCCTATCTCAGACACATAAGTAAGTCCTAATATAAGAAATATATGACGTGTTATCAGCAGGCAGCCTCCTCTTTGCTTTTTCCAGACAACTGGGCAGCAAGAGAAGAGAAAAATTCCATGTAGATAAATGTCAGTCATATTTTATAAACAGATAAATGAATTCAGAAATCCAAAGGTAATGCTTTTGAATGTAAATTTTCAAACACAGGTCTCATCAACAGGATTTAGTGCTTAAACAAATAAACATTACATCCCTAGAGAGAATGTTTTTGTTACAAAGTGAAAGGAAGTGAAAGGAAGTGAAGCTATTTAAAAAATTACAGTAATAATAATCATCCAGTCATCTTTCCTTCAGACAGACTGTACAGAATGCTGTTCATCTGAGCACTTCTATAAGCAGAAAGGAAAATAAATAAAGCTGTTAGTTTCACATATACTTTAGATCAGCATAAACCAGCACAGCTACCACAGTTGTCCACCTCTAGCATCTTGTTCACACTTCTGTCCCGTCACCTCCCAGTGCTGGTGCGAACATCTGTGATGCTGTATGGTGATCCAGATCAATTAATTGATCTGCATTAAAACTATGACAGAAAGGAAAAAAAGTTGGTTTTAGCCGTGGTCCTTTCCTTAAGGAATTAATCACACCTGATTTCACTGCCTTGTGAACTTTACTTGACTATTGAAGCGGTCCACCTCAGAGCTGTACTGAGGCTCAGATCAACACAGGGAAGACGGGAGGAATGCAGGGGCAGTGTGCTGGGGTTAGGTGAGCTGTTTGCACAGGCATGGTGGTTTACATCAATGTGCTGTGTGTGTGCGCGGGTAGCAGTCAGTGCCTCTTGTGCCAGGCAAAGCGAAGTGCAAGCTCGGTGTTCGTGAACGCACACTGTCTCATTTTTGCTCTCTTGCCTGACCCACCTCTCTTTGTGGATTTCCCTATGCTGGCTTTGGAAATAGAGGGTAATCTCCTAATCCAAGCAGAAATTTGGAAAAATTGAGACTAGCCTGCATTTAGCAAAGCAGGTCAGTAGCGGAGTTGAGACCAGAATCTGTGATGTCAGTCTCTGTCCTGTGATTTAATGACCATGTTAATGATCCCCTTCACACATGCCTGAAAAAGATCTTGTGCAGATAAACCTCCAGAGCAATTAGGAGGCTAAGGTGTTCATCATTAGAAGTCACCTTCCGGAGCTCTGAAGTTGATGAACTAACCCACATTGGGAACACAATAGTTTAAAGATGATCCTATCCAGTGCTGGAAACCAAAGCACATGCAACTTCCCTACCCAACTTCCCTACCTTAATTGGTTTGACAGTGTGACATGTGTCATTCATGATTTTAGTGTTTTGGTAATGTTTTTCTTATTAAGTGAGACAGTAACTACCATAAAATATCCCAAATCTAACATTAAATGTGAAGTAAAGAAAGTTTCTCTCTGAGCTGCTGGAGAAGTGCACATGTGACGAACATCTGTGTGCAGACCATAAGAAATTGAATTAATCTGGGAAAAAACAGGCAGTGCTTGCCTGCAGGCAAAATGTCCTACCTGAGTGGCTAGTACAGGATTGTGACCCTCTCTGACACATCATGTGCAATAGGGAGACAAATTTTAGGAAATAGATTCATAGAATCATAGAATCATTAAGGTTGGAAAATACCTCAAGGATCATCAAATCCAACCATCAGCCCACACCACCTAACTCACTAAACCATGTCCCTAAACACCACATCTACACGTTTCTTGAACACCTCCAGGGATGGTTACTCCACCACTTCTCTGGGCAGCCTGTTCCAATGCCTGATCACTCTTTCAGTGAAGAAATTTTTTCTAATATCTAGCCTAAACCTCCCCTGGAGGCCATTTCCTCTTGTCCTGTCACTTGTCCCTCTCTGCTGGGCAGCTTTCCAGCCACTCTTCCCCAAGCCTGTAGCGTTGTAGGAGGTTGTTGTGACCAAAGTGCAGGACCCGGCACTTGGCTTTATTGAACCTCATACAGTTGACCTCAGCCCATTGGTCCAGCCTGTCCAGATCCCTCTGCAAAGCCTCCCTACCCTCAAGGAGGTCAACACACCCACTCAATTTGGTATCATCAGCAAACTTACTGAGGGAGCACTCAGTCCCCCCATCCAGGTCATTGAAAAAGATGTTAAACAGGACAGGCCTCAAAACCGATCCCTGGGGAACACCACTGGTGACCAGCCGCCACCTGGACTTAACTCTGTTCACCACAACTCTCTGGGCTCGGCCGTCCAGCCAGTTTTTTATCCAGCAAATGGTGTTCCTGTCTAAGCCATGAGCCACTAGCTTTTCTAGGAGAATGCTGTGGGACACAGTGTCGAAGACCTTGCTAAAGTCCAAGTAGACAACATCCACAGCCTTTCCCTCATCCACTAGGCAGGTCACCTGGTCATAGAAGGAGATCAGGTTGGTCAAGCATGACCTTCCTGTCATGAACTTTCATGAAGCCAGGGCTTGATCCCCTGGTTGTCCTGTACGTGCTCTGTGAGCACACTCAAGATGAGCCATTCCATAATCTTCCCCAGTACCGAGGTCAGGCTGACAGACCTGTAGTTCCCCGGGTCCTCCTTACGGCCCTTCTTGTAGATGGGTGTCACATTGTCAAGTTTCCAGTCTTCTGGGACCTCCTCTGTTAGCCAGGACTGTTGATAAATGATGGAGAGGGGCTTGGCAAGCTCCCCTGCCAGCTCCCTCAGTACTCGTGGGTGGATCCCATCTGGCCTCATAGACTTAACTGCTTAATTTCAAAAGTATGGGTTTTGCATTCACTTTTGAGTACCTTTATTCAGAATCTAGTTTCCAAAGATGATGAATATGATTATTTCCTTTGACTCCGGTTAGAGATGTAGCTAGCAGAGCCTAATCTTTAGCGTCTCTGTATTTCAGTTTACCTTCCATTAGGGCTCATGCAGGAATACTATTATACTTCATTCACAGTACTCTGTCTCTTTTAAGCAGAATGCTTTCAGATTTCTGAAAGAAAAAATTAATGTTCTCCCTGTACAAGAAATGGATCATTACATTAAAATTTAGTACTGATCCTATGCTGCATAATGTTTCCCCATTGTCTTGGATTTTCCTTCTTAATTCCATTCCTTGGCTTTCAAAACTTTGACATCAACACAAACCTCAGGTACACTGAGAATCTTGTTTTCTTTTTGAACATTATTATTTAATGCCATGCTTACATTATTGGTAGCAATGTATTTGTGGAGGTTAAAGGAAATTACTATACTCCTCTTAATGGCAGCATGCAACACAATGGGAGTAGGTGATTTGCTTATTTTTATTGCACCTTAGCTTGACAATAGCTAGGCCACTGTTTTGAAACCATGGTATTTCACAGCCATGGTGAAATTTCAATGGATAGGAGCCATTCTCCAGTCTCTCAAATCTCTAAATAGTCAAAAGATGAGGATCAGGAACAGCTTGGAACAGAAGCTGAAGTAAAACAGCAAGAAACCCAAACTTAAATATCTGAAGAAATTAATCTGTGCTTTTTTAGCTAAAAAAAAATGTTCTAGTTCAGAATTTCCCCCCAAATCACTAAAGCTTAGAATAGCCTACTCTTTCTGTCCTCGCTGCATAATACATTTGTGAGAGGTCTTGCTGTCTTTGCCATGCTTTTTCTTTCTTTGAAGAGAAAATGGGCTGCAGTGTTAGCAGGGGCTCGGAGTGCTGCAGCTACTGAGTCTCAGTTTTTATTTAAATCATCTGTACTTGTTCATTTCCTTGGAGCTACAGACAGCCAGCATGTTCCTATGTGTGTCAATTAGGACCCTCAAGCCCACACTTTCTCCTTTTCCTTGCTTTTTTATTTGAACAGATTGTTCCACCTGGAAGCTTCCCTGGGGGCTTGGGAGGCAGGTTACACTTTTCTCCATGGGATGCATCTGGTTGGCTGCAGGAGATCTGGATCTTATCTTTATTTCTTCTACTAACCTACTTTTGGCAAGCTGCTTCCTTTTCTGTGCCTTTGTGCCCTTGCTCACCAACTGAGACTAGAAACAGTGCAGGGCAGAGCACGTCTGTAAAAATTACAATGAGTTTGTGCAATACTTTTAGCACAGTGGGGTCCCTCAGTCAGCGATGTTCTTAAACTGCTGCTAAAGGACAAATGAGAGTAAGATCCCTACAGCTGCTTTTGATCCACATCTCTCAATGACTCTCACATCTCATCCTATATCATCCTTTAATCCCTTTATTGTCTCATTTTGTTCTTTCCTTTTGTCCACACCAGTTTATGAGGTTTTTATATGCTATCCTTCCCCACAGATCTGAATCACCCAGAATACCTGAACTAATGTTGACACATTTTCACACTAAATAACTTCCCTAAAAAATGCAGTGTCACTGCATTGGGAGCCCACCTAAGTACCTGCCTATACCAAGACTATGGCAGTGAAGAGGGTTAAGTCTTGACTTTTTCAACTGTTTTATAGAGTGAGCTTTTTTCATGGGTGTGAGGCTGCAGCTTTGCTCCAGGCAGGATCACTTTCTGTTTGCAGTGGGGAGCACCACATGGCTGTGGAGCACCCAGAGACCGTAACAGTGGCATTTACTGCCCCATTTTGCATGGGAAACAGGGTTTCACCAAGCAATAGGTGGGACACAACCAGCCTCATCACTCGCAAGAGGCAGCAGAGCCGGTCTGTTGGCGCAGAGGTAATTACAAGTCAGTGTCTGAATCCCCGCAGGAATTTGTATCGGTGACATCTTCCTCAGACAGAGAGGAAGGTCAGGTTACAGCCAGAAAGTGCATGAGGCCAGGAGGAAGCAAAGGGGGATTCTAGCAATGGACCCAAACTGTCAATGTGTTGCCTGTCATTAGCTCTGCTTGTATCCTGGTGATGCCTGTGTTTGAAGGAGTACATCACTGACCTTTGCACATGGTGCTTTAGTGGCCAGTAAAATTTGATCCCGTTTTCACACTCATCCATTTTAGGAGACCTAGGACTGCACTTCCTGGGATGATAATGTAAATCAGTTTTAAAATAAAGGCACAAAGACATTCTAACAAAATGTGATCTGAGGTCTTGATTTGAAATGCTGAAAGTTATTTTTTGATTTCAGTGGACTTTGGATCAGGACCCTGTGTCTGGTTTTTGAGGTCTATAATAATGTTCCTGCACACACAGCTTTTCGTATCTAGAGCAGTTCTGCAAATAACTCAGGGCCGCCTGACAGACATGAGTGAAAATTAGCACAAGATTATTCAAGGCAGCAAATCATGACATGGACTTGTTTGGATAATAAAGTTCAGAGGTACAGAGGATAATCTCATCAGAGAGACAGGGTGACCAACTCTCTGTTATCATCCCTCTGTACACTTCCTTTTTAGCTAATTAAACCTTAATTCTTCACAGGAAACAGTTTCTGTAAATTCTGCAATAGCTTGGCTTCATATTATTTAACATATCTCTCTCATTTTTATCTGGAGAAACAGGAAAAGTAAAGTTCCAACATGTAGACCTAAAGCGTTGCCTTATCTTTCCGTTAGTATATTAGCAGTTCTCATCTGACATAGTCCGTGCTCCATTCTCCAAGTATAAAGATCTACTTTTTTAAAAAACTACTCCAGGGTAAAAATGTGGATGGGCTTTGAAGCTGGGGAGTTTCTCTATTTGATCTCCTTAGTACGATAGGGAAAGCACTCTGACTCTTTACATTTTACTTTCACGTCGTTATTCACTGCTTTCTTTGTTTTAATAACATTATTTCAGTGTTCCAAACTTCAGGCCTTCATAAAGCATCATGTTCCTAAAAATACCAATAAAGCTGGTGTCTTTTTGTCATCTGGTGGCCCCGTCTATTGGATTTATATTTTCAACTTTTCTTCACAACCGCAAGAGGTAGAAACTATTTCTTCTGAAAGAATGAAACATGACAGTTTCCTGTAATCATATGACTTCCAGAGCTAGGATTTTAAGAAAAAGCAATCTGTCTCCTAATAAAATTACAAATGTTGGCAACTCTGTTCCTGCCTTTGACCACTTAATTTTTGTAGCAGGGTCTCACAGCACAGTATCAAGTATAGCTGACTTTTCTTTTCAGAAACAAAATTTAATTCCATAGTCAGCATTAAAATTTATGGAAGAATCAGTCCCTGTGGCTCACCAATCTCCCATGAACCCAGTTCAGCAATACATTTGCAAATGCTTGTGTTGACATGAAGAATCTATTTATAACAACTCATGAATCCTGTTGGAAATTATGAACTTGCTGCATATGTGAATGTGAGAGAGAAACTCTTTTTATCACTTTTGTCTTTGTTACTTGACTTTGTCTGTGTCTGCGGTAAAATTCCCTACACTAGTGGTACAGAATAACAAATCTAACAAGCTTTGCTGATTTGCATGCTTTGCCCTCATAATTAATTAGCTTCAGAAAATAAGGTATTTCACCCAAGTGAAAGAGTTCATCACAGCGAAATTATCTGTCAGTGGTATACCTGATGGTTATCCCTGACCACCTCCAACAGCTGATTCTAGGCTAATCATAGAATCATAGAATGGTTTGGCTTACAAGGGACCCTAAAGATCATTTAGTTCCAACACTCCTGCCACAGGCAGGGACACTTTCCACTAGACCAGGTTGCTCCTAATTGTGGCTAATGGATTAAGCACCAGTTTTATGCTGTTGACAGAAGACAGCTTTAATTAAACAGCAGATGTAGAGGCACTTTTCTGATATGATGTGTAATAAAAGGGAGACAATTTTAACAAAGCAGTTTGATCAAAAAACATCAAAACCATCAAGAACCACAAAGAAAATTTACCTGTGACAAATAAAAGGAAAACTGAACGTAATCTAATGCCTTATTTGACCATTCTGCATGCTTGAAAGTTGGGAATTTCCGTAGACAGTCATTAAGAAGCAGTTGATAAATTGTGTTTTAAAACGTCAGTATGATAAAGACATAGGTGTGGCCTACTAGTTGTTTTATTGCTACTTTATAGTAACAATACTCAGTGGTTTGAACGTTTCACATAAGTTATAGGCCCGGTTCAGATAGTTCAAACAGCGTACATGACATAATGGGAAATTGAAGGACAGCATGGAAAGTACAGGTGCAATGACTTCATTGAGCCTCATCAAAATTGTACGAAAAAAATTCGGGAGGAACTGTATTATGCTTTTTCATAATGGATTGGTTAAACTCATCCATAAAAGTTCAGATCTTTCTAAGAAAAATCATATTTTCAAAATCTTCTACAAAAGGGATTCTTTAGATCATGTCTGCTACCAGCTGGTTTCCTTTCTGGTCTTTCAACTCTCCTTGTGCTTCTTTACCAGTAAATTAAATTTATCTTCCTTGAGAGTCCTGTCCTGGAAGCTGTCCTGGAAGGATATGACTATGAATCACATTCAGTCACTGGAACAAGATTAGATTAATCATTAAGCAAGTTTATTATGGAATGACTTATCTCTCTTAATAAACACAGGTTGTAAATACAGCTTTGACTCCATTCTATTATTAGAGCAGAAAAAAAGTCTCATATTGGTCTGAAAATGAGTGGACTAAAAATGCAGTCAAGATAAGTGTGCTTTCTTAGGAATTATGAAGGGAAGTAGACAAAATATTATGCTATAGGCAAAAAATAAAGCTGCTCAAAATGTTCAGATTTTTCATGAAAGATCAAAATTAGATGTGATACAAGACATAACTACCTTTCATACGACAAGCTGAAGAAAATATTTTTGTCAAATTTCAGTTGAAAGAACAGAAAAAACAGTGAAAGAAAAAAAAATCAACCACTTTTTATTGTTTGCTCAGAGGTTACTGTAGGTTATTGATTTTCCTTGGTTTTGCTTTGATTTTTAGTTATCTATAAAATAGTTTATATATTAATTAAAAAATTAAGATTTTTTTCTAGCAATCTTTGCTTCTGGCATTAGTCATTAAATTCAACCTTCTTATAGTTTTTATTCTCGAGCTATATTGCTCTGCCACTAGGAAAACCTGAGGACATGTATGAGAAAGGAAAATTTTACCTTACATTTTCTCACTTGAAATCTAAGGATAAAAAAGTATTGTTTTCGTTATATTTGTTGATGTTCCAGAGCAGCAGCAAGATTCAAACTGCTTGCATATGCAAGCAATCTTAATACTTCCAGATTAAATTATTTCTGTCTACTATTATGCTGCTATTTGACATGAGAGAACTAAGATTTGTTTCTGGATACGTCAGATATATTTTATAATGAGGATAATTTTGTTTGAAAAGAATAATAATTTTGTTATAATAATGAGAATTCTGCTTCATTGCTGTTGCTGAAAACAGTGTCAGTATCTCTGGGACTCAGATCTCTCTGATCATAAAATTACTTTTGGATTACCATACTGCTGCCTCACAGTCAATCAAATTTAATAGTACATTAGTTATGAAAAAGGCATGTTCTTCATCTTCCTGTCCCAGAATTACATAATTCACTGTATGTCTCAGCGAAGCATTTAGTATTTTACTATATAATTCACATGTAAATTGAGATTTTTAAAAGTCTCCCCCTTAGAAAAAAATTAATAACAATATCCAGTGTTAGGTCTGCCTAAATTCTAGTAACCTTTTAGACTATGTCTTATTCCAACACTCCTCTTTAGTTCTTAATCCAGATCAGGACTGATATAGGTAGAACCTATTATCATTAAAAAGGTCTGTTTTTTAACATCTCTAGCATACCTGGAACCAGAAATTACCGTTTAACGTGTGAAAGGCTGTTTCCAGCACCCTCTTTCTTCACTATTTAAATCTAAAAGGTGGTGTTACACCAGTAAAAAAAATCTGACCAGTGTCTAATCTGTCAGGCAGTTCATCACCCCGAGCAAGGTTTCTTCCACTGACACTGGACATATCGAGTGAAGCTGGCAATGAACCCTCACGCAGCCATACATTGTCATGCTACAACATACAGCAGATGAGTCTGACTTTTAATCCCATCTCTATTTTGGTGTGTTCATGAGGTGCGGACTAATAACAGCTCTGGAGTCTTGTGTGCCTGATAGCTGAAAATTATCATACGGGGAGTAATACTAGATTTAGTGCTGTTTTAACAGTGTTATTCTCCAGGACCTTAAATATTATGCTCCATATCTGAAAATCTTAATAAATGAAAAAGGTGGAGGTAGTAGAAACATTGAATGCCATTTCCAGTGCGTTTAAAAAATGTAAATAGGAAAATAAGAATGAACCAGAAGATTGAGCCTCTTGGACTACTGAAAGTTTATTCAGCTGTTTCTGGTGTCTTTAAACTAATTTTTCATTTGACCATCTGTTCTAACTTTTTTTACTTCTATGAAAATAGACTTCTACATGCTACACTTTGGTGAAATACTTATTTTAACGCCTTGTTGATTTAATGCAAAGAGAATGCAGGCTTTATATGAAATAAGCATATCAACATATTCCTTCTCAGCATATCACTGTTCAAAGGCTTTGGTTTTGTAAGACTGTTTTCTTTACCCCTTCAGAGCTGAAAATATTACTTCTCCACATGCACCATTTAAGACCCAAGTGTCAATGAACCAGGCAGCAGAAAGACAGTTATTTAAACAACACATGATTCGAGACAGTTTTAGGAAATTCCTAACACTTTGCGTCCTATTTCTTTCCTGGATACGAAGGGACAGATTGTGCCTGACCTTGGGGGATGCGTGAGATACGAGGTGGGAGGAGGGGGAGGCCAACAGGCACAGGGTGTTTTCCCTTTTGCTTTTACTTCTCTTCCACGCATGCTATTCCCTTGCTGAGCAGCTGGGTATAGTTCTTTTCTTCAGCTCTGAACACAAAGACTATCTGGGTTCAAGTGACTAAAAGTAGTGCAAGCCTTGCCACTGCAAGCAATAAGGCCCTATTGTAACCTAAGCACAGAGCTGGTAAAAAACAAAATTCCAAACATCCTGAAATCTTTTGTAAGACAGATGGTTTTCTCTTCAGCGCTAACAGAATTAGTCACTTGCAGTCTTTAACTTTGGACTCCTCAGTGCTCCATTTTAGTACAGTAATTAGGAGGGCAGGACAATTTGAAGCAAGCCCTGTGCTTGCAATGTCATCTTGCTGCAATTGAGTCCTAAAGTCATGGATTGCAATATTTTCTGTATGCACTACATGCCAGTTTTCTGTTGTTCCTTTACTCGCAGTTGAATCAGGGTCTAGTGGAGATTGGACCATCAATAATAAGGATGTGGAAGGTGGTAAAAAATTATTTTCTTGCTAGGGTGGAGTGTCTGATGTTAGTTACTCTGGTTTTGCTTCAGAAACCATATGGATTTTTCTTTTCCTATCCAGACTACTGCTGATGGAAAGAATTGTCCTTCACTTATGTTGAGACAGGTGGAAAGCAACTTGCAGCTGCAAAATTTTATACAATAAGCCATGCACAACTCCGTTTCCTACTACATTGTGTAAGCGTCTACAGTGAGCACTACGTAATGGCTACTCTTGAAGTTTATATAAAATTGCAGCTGATACAAAACCTGTATCTTTTTTTGACTTTTGTGTTTGCCTTGTAGGCAGCTGCTTTATGTTTTCTTTTCAGGGTTTTTTCTTTTTTCTGCCCGATACATTTTTGCATTCAGTTAAAGATCATCCATCCGGTTTTTTAAATGGCACATTAAGGGCAGCTCAGCAGAGTAGTACGTATGTAATGAATGCATTGTACACAGAGATAGGAGAACCCCACTTTTCAGTATATGATATAAAGTCTTCATCCTCCTCCGTGCCTGGCTGTGTGAATCAGAAGGATGTTGGCTTTGTCCTTTCACACCTGATAGAGAGTGTCTTGAGTCCTCCTGCTTGAGGCAAGATGTTGGTGCTTCAGCAGCTGCAACGTCTGCCATGGGGACATCAGAGTGATGCACCTTCATGATGGTCCATCTCCACGAGGAGACTGTCGGCTGTGGAATTTCCACCTCTTTTGCCATGCTAGGATGTCTGTGGAAATGCAAGGCAAAGTTCAGAGGTGATTTTCTTTGAGGGAGAGAGGTAGTTATTTAAGGAATAATTTTTTGGTGAGGGCTGGATATTCTGGCAAATCAGCCTTAGATTGCTAAGTGTGGGTACAGAGCTTGTTTCTGGTTTTGCCTGTCAGTGGTGGTTTGAGTCTTAAAAGGAATCTCAGTCCTGAGATAAAAAGGATTTGTGTTCTCCACTGCTCAGACAAACACAAGTAGTGTGGATTTAACAGTCAGTAAGTAGATTGGTTCTACCCAAGATGTGTTCTTTTGCTGTGGGAACACCAAGCAGATAGCGTGGAAATGGTCAAGTCTCCCCGACTGACCATAAGCCAGTCCAAAATTCATGCAGAAAAGTCTTTGATGATTTAATGCATGGGAAAGGACTTTAAAGCCTTAGAATTTGCTATGAATTCACTCTGCCTTGAAGGTCCAGTAATGAAAGGGGAATATGCTTTGATTTAAAGACCGGCTTTAAAACATTCAGCTTTATATTTAGATGCAATTAGGACCACAGCATGCTGCCCATCCAGTTTTCCCTGTAATTATTATTTTAAACACAGGAGACTCTGGCCTTTTGTTCAAGCACTGCTGATATGATTTCCAGGATGCTGCAGGTGTGCAGCTTCCTCAGCAGCAGCTGATAACTACGTTTATTCGCTCTGCTGCATTACCCTGTTTCCAAAACAGTTTTTCCTCTTTCCTATGTATTTAGTATTAGGTAATTTTTGGTCTCATTTCTCTTATGGAAAATGAAGTCAAATATTTTCAAACCTGGTCACGTACACATAGGAGCCTCCAACTAAATCAGCTTTCATGTTCCTGCTAATCCACTGAAGTGCCTAAATGAGGAACTGAATTAAATGCCTTTTTTTTTATGTTCCACACAAGCTTCATAATATTGGTTTTATTGCTTATCTAAAACAAATAGCTCTAAGATACAGATTCCCCTACCCCAAGGCATAGCACTCTTATCAGTCTCCCTGAAGTAACACTCCAGCCATCACACTTTGAGAGATTAACAATGAATGAGTGTTCTGGAGAAAAAAGCAATTGTTCACACTCCAGCTTGGCCTTACTTATGACTTACTTAGGACTGTAAGTACAATGCTTGATAACTCTTAAGTGGCTGGAAGCCCAGATAAGTTTTAATCTAAAGCATTATTAGTTGGGACAGTTGTCTCTAATGTATACAGTGAAGAATGATAGTGAATTACAGCTTTGAGCACAGTCATTTCAGGTGACTGGGATGCTGGTGTTGCTGAGTGGTGAGACCTGGAGGACTGCAGCGAAGCTTCAAAGCAGGCCATCAGAGAGAGAGGTGGGAAAGGAGAAGTGGAAGGAAAGGAGAGAATGGATACGATGGTGCCAGAGATGCTATGTGAAAGATGGACTAATGTCTCATCGATTGAAAGGAAAGAGGAGACCGTTGCCTTCTGGTACACCACAGAATTTGATACAACTGTTTTATACACATTTGGCTCCATGCAGCTCTTATCAAGTCACCCAGACTTAGTCACAGCTGTTTCAGTGAAAGTACTCCTTTCATTTATCTTCCTTTCACAGAAATAAAGCCTTCTCTGGTATGTTCTGTATGAGGCAACCCAGTTCTGTGCAAGGATTCCTGTGCAAAGAGCCTCCAGACAAACTGACATATCTATACAGGGCAGCATAGAGATACTGACTTGGGCTTGGAAGCTGTGTTCCTGTGTCAGAACACCATTGCCATATAGTCTTGCTGCTCTTTGTTCACCCTGTTTTCAGATCTCTGCATAGCACTTCCTTGTAGCATGCACATGAACCTCTGCATTCCTACTTACAGCCTTTGAATTCTGTGTGTCTTGTTCCTTACAGTCTTTTCCCAGAAGGGAAAATGTGGTATAGCCAGGGTTCCCACTGATCAGCAGACATCACATGTTGTGGGATCTGATTTACTGTTAAAAATAATGTTCTGAAATGTTGGCGTTTGTTTGACATTGGGCTAGATTCAGATTTTCAGGCAGACTGAGTAGTTCTATTGATGCTGGTGGAATACTTCATCGTTAAACAGCAGGATCAGACTGTGGACCATTCCTTAGTGGTTCTTAAAACAACAAAAATAGTTCCATGTTTGCAATACATCAGTAGGTGAGCAGGGGCTACAGCTCATATGATCCAAACAGCTTTTTTACTATTCATCTTACCTGTTAATTAAAGCTTTTGTCTTATCATTTCCCCCTGTGGTTATTCTGTTCCATAATTTCCATACCGTACATTGTGATTGTATCTTGAAGAGTTGGTATTCTGGGCTGAGGTAGCCTCCAACCAGTACACTATGCTGGATTTGATTGGTCTTCCTAGGAGCTTGGTGCCAGTGTCCAGTCTTGAGAGTCCTTTCTCTTTTCATATATGTCTCTCTATCACTTGTAATCTCATCAAGAATTTCATATCGATGTCAGGGTCCTGGGCAGACATGTGTCTCCAAAGTCTTTTTTTGGGAATTCTGTCCAATTAAAATGGATAGACAAATTGATCACCAGATTCTGTTACTAGTTGTGGGATAATTTCCCTTCATAAAAACAAAATCTGTTTTAAATTCACAGGGCATTACAGCTGTATCTGTTTGGGATTTTTCTGAACCAAACTCAAGAGCACAAGCCACTCCAGGACTTGCATGTCCAACACCTTTTAAAGGGGACAGTATGAAGGCTTTTTTGGACCAAAGGTTCCTCATTTCATTTATGACTAATATTAGTGTTGCCTGGGAGGAGTGCTAGCAGATCCAAGCTGGAGAATTACATTACTGCTTCAAGACAGCACTAGTGAGAGGCTTGTCTCTACATTTTGTGGTTGAGGCTAGCTCTGTCAAAAGTGTCCTTGGCTTCACCATGGGCCAGATGGCCATCAGGCTGCTTCGGACCTGAGCCCAGAGGAGCAGAAGGGATCCTCTGTCCAGGAGGAAGACATTTAACTTTCTCTGAGAATCTGCTTCCTGGCTTTCAGCTACTGAGTCTGCTGAACTATGCACCGCGGTTTTCTAATGCAGACTGCTGTTCTCCCAGGAGTGGAGCAGAGACTACTCATTTGACACAGGACTTGAGATTCGGCTGAAAACCTGGATCCCAGAGGAACAAAGCCAGTACTCTATTCAACACGTCACTCAGCCTCTTCCCACACGCTATATCATTACAGCATGAGCACTCGGCTGCAGTCTTCAATTTCTCAGTAAAACAAGACTGAACCCTGCCATGTGGTAGAGGAATGTCAATCTATTTTGATGTTAAGAACCAAAAAGTCATGGATGAAAGAGCATGTCAAGATTTACAGCCCTGCTTTTAATTCATCTCAAGGTGCTGATTACTAGCAACACTAAATCAAGCTCCACTGCCTGTCTGGACAGGGAACACCTGGGAAAGAAAACCTTGATCTGCAGGGTGGCTGGGGCAGGGTGGGAGGACACAGGCCCACCTGCAGTAGCCCTGCAGCCCTGCAGATGGCTGTACCGAAGCTGCTTGTGGGAGCGTGGGGGAGTTGGTGGCCCAATTATCAGCAAGCTCTGATCCCACAGTGACACAGATACTGTAATGACCTGATAGCATGACCTTTATTTTAAAAGCACAGATACTTTATAAATACAAAGGGGCAGACAGCCTGCAAAAGCTGTCTGCATCCCAGAACAATGCTATTGCACAATAACAATCCCATTTTGTTTAAAGAAAACAAACAAAAAACTCTAGCCATTACTCAACAGCTCAGGGGAGTGCCAAATAGTCTTGGGGAAAAAAAAAAAATTAGGCTGGAGCAAAGCGGCCTACCTAGATGTTGCTTGCTTCTGTGGTTACTCTGCAGGCCCATTTATGAAGTCCTCTATGTCCACGATGACGTGCTGGCTGTGACCGCTATAAAAGCAGCATGAGTCAGAGGAGACATGACGTCCATATTTCTCGTTACCAACCCAGAGCCCACTCTCGTGCTCAGCCTGGGAACTGTCTTCAAGCACTGAAACTGTTTGGTAGTAGTCATCCCTGTTCTTCTGAAGTCTGTTGAAACATCATTCTCTGGAAACCTGTGGTGCAGTTACAAGGTCTGACAGTTCCTTTGTGAGCCTCAGCCTTCCTGACTGCTGCCCTAAGATGCAGCAGAACTGCGTTGTTTAAGTGAGCAACTCAAGGGAACTGAAAAGACACCAAAGGCAGTGTTAGTACTAAGATGAGCTTTCGTAGTGTTAGACGCAAAATGGAAATGTATTTAATAAACTACAGAAATTATTTCTTCGTCTTTGTGGGTCAGTTCTTTTACCCCTACAAGTCAAAGCAAGGACAGTTATTACATTTGCTACACAGAGGAAGCTTCAAGCCATGACATTCATTCAGGATTTAGATTTGAACACAATGCTGGGAAGGTGGGGAGCCAGTTCAGGCTGGTGTCCCAGTTTCATCCCTTTTGGTAAGCAGTATAAGACAGATGTTTTCAAACTGAACTCAAGCTTTTCCAGAGTGAAGGGGATCCAGCATCCAGCTTCGTCACAAACTATCAGTATTGCTCCTTCAACCAACTTTTGGCAAGCCTTACCTCCTAGTGAACCTCTGAGAGGGTACACTGGCAATATATACAATATGACAAAACCTGGATATGCATCTTGCCCAAGAAAATTTCTGTGGGGGTTGAACTCTCACAAGGTGACTCTCTGTCTATTTTTTGTAAGGTTTTTCACCCTAGCTAGCTCCCCACCAAATTTTGGAGCCTCCAATGTAGTATTTTTGCAGAGGATCTTTTGAAAGTGATGATGGATATAGAGAAGACACCTCTCTTTTGATTCAATTACTCTCCAACCGCTGTGCCACCAAAGAAGCAGAATTTCAGAGGTTTTCATTCACCGCTTTGACCTTTCAAGCCAGCCTTTGGATCTTTCAAAGCAGTAAACTGAAAAGGAAACATGAAGGACACTTCTCTTCATACACATAACCAAATATTTCTGAATTAGAAGAAATCCTAAGTGAAGCTACGAAAAAATTGAAGTGATTTTACTAGCAGTTCCCATTGTGGTAACAGAATTTGCAAGGCCTGTGTAACTATGTACACAAATCATCCAGAAAGACATCCATTTGATTGTCTATCCTGTTTAAATACACCAGCCAATCTCATTCTCTGGGAAAGACAGGATTTTGACTTATTTTTAAAGCAAAGATGAGGTTTTATACATTTTTTGATAATTTATATTTTCTTAATCCTTTACCAAGTAAGAATTCTGGTGACAGTTTCTTCCCAGCAGGAACTCTAATCTGATGATGTGTTCTCAAAATGGAAAGGGAAGACATGCCAGAAAACACTGGTAATGTTAAAAAAGAAAAATACTTGGTACCAATTTGAGCTATGTGGATACATACAATTTTTAAGAATTTCATAGCCTAAATACCCCAAAGAAATGGCATTTTTGTGGTATTTCTATTGGAAGAAGCTCAGCAATAAATCATGTGGCAATATTTCTAGCTGCAATAGTGCAAGGAGGATTTTTCAGTTGAGATGGTAGAAATAACATAACTGAACTCTTTGGCCTAAAAGGCCTTTCTGGCATTCTTTCTGTTGAAAAGCAATAGGTGGGAACATTTTAATGGGAGATGTGGGAATTTCTCCATCATCAACCTTCAGGGGCGCAATCTTTACTAAAAAATAAATGGGTTAAGAATTGGTCTTACAGATTTCTCTGCCAGCCAGTTCATTAACCTCAATGTAGGCCACATCTTCCTCTCCCCCAGGAGCGGGTTACATTTAAATGAGGTCTCTATATGCTTGAGTATTTCCCATCAAATGGACTCAAAGCAAATATGAAAACACTTGAAGAACCACTGTCAACATCACAAAAAATCTTGCAAAAATATTCAAGAAACCATCATCAATAATGTTTAAAACCCATACGGAAATATTTAGACCCATTTAAAAAATGTTCTCAGTGGCATGTTTAACCTGAACCAGTCTTTCCCAGGACTATATGTACAATGGCGTTGTGCAGTACCGTCTTATGTGCAACTGAGTTAGATATGACAGTATATGGATGCTCTTCTGAAAACCTGAGCCCTAATGTCAGTCTTATCACATCTCAACTATTCCACCAAACTAGTTCATCTTGCACCTCCTGTGGAAAAACAACATACTTCTTTTCCACTCCCTGCCATGTCCCCTTCTATATTTTTATTACCTCCTCTCTTTCCCATGTATTGTTACAGTTCTTTTATGCTCTCTTGTGTGTGTAATCAGACACTGGGGATTTGCCAAGGGACAATCTCTGAGTTGCCTTCTCCAAGACTTGACTGTACAGGATAACATTTATATTGGCTGCAGCCAGCCTTACTGTGGCAGCCTTCTCCAGGAGGCAGTTGCAGGCAAGATTCAAGACTCTTTCAGAGCTCAGACTACCTTGGGAACTGATTTGTCACTGAGATACACTGAAGTAGGATCCACGGTTGTGTAAGTTATCTCCCGCTCTGTTGTAAATAGCAGAAACTCATTTGTTTCAATGGGTCCTGAAAGAAAAAGCAAGGCTGGAAGGAAGACAATTAAGCTGGTCTAAATTAAGTAAAACTTACTGGGTTTTACAAGTTAAGCAAGGCTGTTCATAATCTAGAATTTTTAGGAGTCAATGACACATAGTTTTATCCAAACAAATGCACTCAAACTACTATTTGCAAATTTCCAGAGGAATCAATACTGCTTATACAAACAATACATTTTTTTTTTAACTTGTTCAACTCAGGAACAGTAATTTCTGCTTTAGAAATTACATGTTTTACATTTTGGTAGAGGAAGCTCCTTGCATCTACTTAAGCTCTTTATTTGAGCTTATGTACCTGGATACTGCTTTGTGTTTTGCATTGCTGGCTTTCGGGATCTGAGACCTCGATTTGTCTTTACTGTAGCGGCTTTACAGGCTTGGTCTTGGGCACAGTGAGGCTAATGGTGAAGCTTCCATTGGCTCAAATTGGGAAAGATCAGACTTTGAGCCAGAAAGACATGTGCACATGGTCCGTCTTTCTCTTCATCCCTGATGCAGTTCCTGTGGCTGAGGTGAAAACTTTCTTTCTGTTTTTTTAATCATAAATGTCCAAGGTGTAGTTTGGGCTGACTCTTCTCAAGTTTATTTTCCACAAGCAGTATCGGTAAGTACAATTTACTGGTGCTTACAATGTATTTAGTGTTTGTCTATAAAACATAGATCATGTAGTCTAAGTCTATCAGACAGTGAAAACTTTGACTGAACACTAGTGAGGGGCTTACTGCGAGAAACTCCTTGGAAGAAAGGGCTGGAATGAAGAAAATGTGGTCATTTGACCTGAAAAAAAAAAAAAAAAAAAAAAAAAAAAGACAAGGTTTTTATAGGAAAAATAGTAAAGCCAGAAAAGAAAACAGAAGGGATGCTTAAGTACAGATGAGTCAGGTATTGCATTGCCCTTAGAATCAGAAAATGTGAAGAAGTTTTTTATAAAAAGCTCACATGTGCCACAGGAATCTACTAGAATCTGCTGGAGGTGTTTGAAAAAGAAAAGTGTCAAGGGCTTGATTTGTATGAGAGTAAATTTGGTTTAACAGCACTATATATATACCAGTGGGAAGCGTAATGAGACGCAAAGGTCAAAATGGCAGAGGTTGGAGTAGCTGAGGCAAAAGTTTACCAAGGCACATGTGACGCTGTTGTGATTAAGGTAGAACATTTTGATTTTTCAGATATGTTAGAAATATGAAAGAGCTGTAGGTTTCTATGCCAGTTTATTAAAAAGGAAGAAATAAGAAAGATCATACATATAGTATTAACAGCTTGTCTGCCCAAGGATGGTCTGGAAAACAAAGGCAGATTTAGAAAATGATTTAACTCAAAGCACAGTGAGCCTGTCTGTGGTAGTGCTCATTTAGAAATAGAATGACCTTAGCTTTCATATATTTAAGGAGCTTCCAAAAGGAAAAAAAATTCTCTTTGGCCATAGCTATAAAGTGATGGGCCCTACAGCCTAGTGGTGAAAATGCTTATGCCTGAGGGTTACATCCCTGCTTCTGGGCAGCTAGTGGGAGGAACGTGTGTTTCCAGTGTCATGGATGATTGCTCTAACCAGGGGGCCTTAGATTATCAGGGGATCACTCTTTTCTCTTAATGAGCAGCCCTTAGATCTTCTAAACTCTTCTTTCCGAATACCCTTTCCTTTTCCTTAAGAGTGCCTGAAATCTAACTCAATAGCACTGGCTTGTTTAGAAATTAAATTTCATTGTTTTACTGGACACATCAAAAATTTTGGTTTTCTTTTGACCAGAGAATCTTTTTTTTCCCCATAAGTGCTGGTGAACAACCAAAATGACTTGTCCAGCCCTCCAGAGAGGTGAACTGGGAGAGAAAGTAACAATAGAGTGTGCGTGCCCATATGCCCCTTGTCCCCATCAGAGCTCCATTTTTTTTTTTTAATACAAGTGGCACAAACAGGATTCAGCTCCATGCTCTGCAGCACACATGAGATACATCTGCTGACAGCACTGATTAGGACAGATTCCTTATCCCAGCTGAAAAGCAACTAAGGCATTAAACATATTAACACCAGCTCTCATAGCATGGCTCAGCTAGGGAAGTCTTTTGTTTCCTCCAGCAGGGAGGAAGCATAGACCATTTGTTGCAGTGCTGGGAGGGAATATCTGCAAGTAGCAGAGTAGCTTCTTATAAGAATAGGGGATATCTCGAAATTCTTTGAAATCTGTAAAGCCAGAACAAAGTTTTTGAGCACACCCACTACATTTAGTGTTACTCACAAAATCTGACTTGGTTCAGTTTGTGTTTTCTGCTTCTTAAGTCTCTCTTGAAGAGTTTTTCTCAGTCTTGTTCAATTAAAGCCTGTGCTGCATTCCAAAACCAAGGCACTGGACATAAATACTTAGCTGATGATATTGGATCATCTGGGTCTGAACAATATCACTATTGGAGATCTGCTAAGTGATTATGCTGTTGCAAACATAAACAATGCTGGAGACCACTCTAGCATGCTGAGCAGGGAAAGCTGAGGCACACAACCCACACAGCTGAGAGCAGTTGCTTTCCTAGGAGGTGATTAATGCAAACTTTGACTCACAGAGAGTTAATATGAGCCTTTGTTATAACAGTTAAAGAAAAAACCTTTAGAAGATAGATTTTACAGGGGAGAGCGAGGACTTTTTATTTCCCAGCCAATCTGCGTTTGCCACTCTAAGTCCTGTGTCAGTAGCTTATTTTTTTAATCAAAATGTTTCATGACATGCACCATTTCAGCCCAAACTTCTTAAAACATCAGCATCCCTTCCAAGTGCAGGGAGTGCCTAATGGTTTTCTTGCCACTTTGAAATGGCATTTCTCTGACTCAGGAAAGCAGAGAAGAAAGAAGTGAAAACTCTCAGAGGGGGCCTGTGAAGTGATCATTCTTTGTTTGGATGTAGACTGTTTTTCAAGTAATGTTCAAAACCTGGCTGCAAAGTACAAACATGAGGGCATTTAGATTGAATGCCAAAACTTAACCTATAATACCACTTAGCTTGACCTATACAAAATAGCAAGGTGCTCATTCTTTAAAACCTGCAGTGCATGGGAACAGAGAGAACTTTCAGCTTGACTCAACTGCAGCATGTTTGTTCATCTGAAATGAAGAAAAACATTAAATATTTTTAAAAATATATCTTTCTATGTCTTAATTTTAACTTCAGACTGCAACTGAGTGACTCAGTCATGACGAATTGAATGCTCTATACAGTTCCTATCTATCTGTCTGCCGCCTTCTTTCAAGACCTTCACAGAATCACAGAATGTTAGGGATTGGAAGGGACCTCGAGAGATCATCTAGTCCAATCTCCCTGCCGGAGCAGGAACACCTAGATCAGATCACACACAGGAACACATCCAGGCAGGCTTTGAATGTCTCCAGAGAAGGAGACTCCACAACCTCTCTGGGCAGCCTGTTCCAGTGCTCTGTCACCATCACTGTAAAGAAGTTTTTTCTCATATTCAAGTGGAACCTCCTATGTTCCAACTTGAACCCATTGCCCCTTGTCCTATCACTGGCTGTGGAAAGGCTAGTTTTCTGGAAATTATTCACAAGTCATTTTAAAAATAGTTGTTATCCTCTAGCTTGTCCATAAAAATTTTCCTGTAAATGTTTCTTCTTTTTGCAAAAGATTAATTAGGAAAAAGATATAAATAGAGTAGATAAGTAGGCACATGTTTTTCCTTTTCTTCTATTGTATGATCTTCTTATAGATACCAGGCTAATGGGTCTCAAGGGCGTGGAGACTCTCTTTAGGAGAATGTTAATTCTTTGTACAATTGTTAGGATAATTATCAGATAGCTGAGTTACTGGAAGACTCACTCTAGCCTCTGTTGATTTAATTCTGTAATACAGTTGTTCAGAAAATAACGGCAGTTTTCAGATAACTTCAGCCCATCATTGCAAAGCTGACAATCTAGTTGTCAAAATGACCTGATAAGCATCTGAAGTGACTGTCAGGGCCAGGTGAGGAAAGGCTGAAGCTAGCTTGCCTCTCCCAAGCTTCCCTGGAGATGTGTTTGGGATAAGACTGAAGTGCTTGTAGAGTAGCAGTAAAAGGTGTTTCTCTTCACTTTGCCCCACTCAGACCATGAAGATTACCTACACATTTCTTTCAGGGAAGCTGTGTGGTCACTTAGCCATGGCTGGCAAATGTAGCTGTGTGGAAGGGGACAGGGTCACCCTAGTCCAGGAGCTCCCCTTGAAGAGACAGCAGCTCCCATCAGCCTTCCAGACACATACTGAGCTGGCGGACATAAACGTCTCTAACCTCTGCGCTTCCTGGAGGGAAAGGGAAGGATGTAACTCACCCATCAGCACAGCAGTACCAGCATCTTTGCCTGCAGGAAATTCCTGGCAAAGACACCAGTTTGGGTGGTACAAAGCAGGGGACATGGGAGTTTACAGCTGAAACCTGAGGTTGTTAGTAGTGAATGCTGCAACTTATGATGCTGATTCTCTTATGATTTTCCAATTTGGGGCCTAGTAGTACATATTCAACTATAAATCTTCATAGATTTTTTTCATTTTTTTTATATTACTGTCGTGGGTTAAGCAGAGCAGAGTTAATTTTTTTCCTTTTTTCCTTCTCTTCATAAATAGCTATCAACAAGCCATGTTTTGGATTCCTGCTCAGGAGAGAATTGATAAGAGAAGAACGTTTATAGTTATTGCTAGGATGTTGCTATTTGTTCTCAAGGACATACATTCAGCCTTTTGGGGGGGAAGAGACAGTCTGGCTTCTAGCCTGGGATTTGCTTTTAGGTAAAGATTGAGAAGCAGACTGACCAATTATTCCATCCCATGCACGTCA
>WKFP01014843.1:978442-1021280 GCA_011057875.1 Pterocles orientalis | reverse complement strand
CTGTGCGGTTTCTGGGGATTATTAGCTGGCAACAGGCCGAGCCTTTTCGGGGGGGCAGTATCATTGTCAACAGGCCGAGCCTTTTTCGGGGGGGCAGCATAATTGTGTATCACCTATTCTCTCCCTTCTTTGGGGCCATTGGCTGGGAGTGGGCTGGGCCTTTGGTCATCAGGTGGGGAGGGGTAGTATCACTGTGTATCACATTGCATCTTTGTATATAGTATTATTTCTAATATTATTGTAGTTTAGTTATTAAATTGTCCTTATCTCAACCCACGAGTCCTCATTGCCATTTACCTCTTTAATTCTCTCCCCTACCTTTGGGTGGGGGCAGGGACTGTGTGAGCGGGTGTGTGTGGTTTGGCCCCCAGCCAAGGGCCAACCCATCACAATTACATGTGAATTTTTGTCACAAAAATTATATGGCCCAAGACAATTGGTACTAAGTAAAGAACAAAAATATAATCTGTTATCTTGCAATTTAGAAATGAGACCTCTTGTATGGAAAAAGTGACAGACAGACAAAATTTCCTCCAAACACTTTTGACCAGTTTAACAATTTTTTTTTTTTGAGTTTAACACATTTCTTTTCTTGAGCACAGACACCAAAAACCTTTGAGTGTTTTTCCTGGATTGCTATATTTGTGATGTTTTCTTTACAGCTGTGCCTGGGTAAGTGAGAAAGCAGCAGAATTACAGTGTGAGACACTCTCAAGATTTTTACTTCTATTTTAATTTCATTTTGCTAATTCATGACCATTTCAATAATGCACTGAAATGAGTCCCATCAAAATAACATTGGACACCCGGAAACAGAAGCATAGATCTGACTTCCATCAGTGATTTAGTAGATGTTTAGAAGTCTGTTTTCAAGTGATGATGTAGGCAATAATGCACCATACCACTTTCGTACATCACCACACAACATGATGTAGCAATCAGCATTTAGGAATTTTAACCACACTGAGAATTCCCCATCACTTTCAGAAATAATTTTCTTCTTGTAGTGAGAACTTGAAGGAAGAAACCATATCCTGACAGTTTTCTTCAGTAGGGAGATACTTTGAGACTCCATATAATCTTCTCTTTAAATTATTTTGGAAGTAATAAGTACCTTTAAAATGCACCTCTCCATAACCTTAGTACAGTGTCCTGTGCACATGTTCAGGCAGATAACATATGCATAGTAAGGGAGGACTTTAGCTCAACTCTAACCCTATAAAGCAGCAAGTGTGGGAAATACTATTTTTCATTGGGACTAAACACTGAGATAAAATATTTAGTTTAATATGTGGGATCAGGATATGATTCAATGTACCTCATTTAATAAGTTTTACAACATTTTTTATTAGGACATATCTAAGATGCCTCAGAAGGCAGTAATTGCTAAAAAGCCCATTTTCTAATTTTTTCCATAGGAAGCAGAAATGCAGTTTGGTTCTCTGCAGACTTCTTGGCAAATTCTCAGAAGACAGCTATTAAAAAATAAAGCAGTAATAAATGGCAAGATGAACAAAAATATATACACACACATAGAAATATCTACGACTCTATGATTCTATGATTCTATGTAGTATTTTGTATACATAAAGTAAATATAAAGAAAGAATTATTGTTGCCGTAGTTTGTACCTCTAAAGAACTCACATTCTAATGTAGTTGAAATCCTGAAGTTATAAAAACTTAGAGAAGGCTTTTAAGTAGGCTTAACTGGGGAGAAGAATCATTTTGTGCAGTGTCTGGAATGGTCTCACAGAACAGTTCGGGGACTGATTCCAAATTGTTCCCTGTTGCTTGGTCTTCAGACATGCCCTGGGGATGGTCCTGAGTCTGCAAGAGTTAAGGGGCACTTTCCCCATAACTGCAGGCTTTTTGGCTGAGAATCCCATGACCGGGCTCCTCCTGGCACAGGGGCACAGGGCATGGGACGTGCAGCCCTTCGGGCAGGGCAGGACTGGGCTGCACTGCTTGGAGTACAGGAGCACACTGCTGACCACCAAGCCTGGGAAACTCACCATACACCATCCCTGGGTTCCCTGTCGCTGGTTGCCTCCAGCTGTGCTTCACTGGTGCTGGCTTGCTCCAAGCTTGAACAGCCTATGTCCCATGGCATGCAAGCCATCCTCCTTTTCCTGCTTCTGGGAGGTTTTTGACATCTAAAAGCTTCCAGTTTTGTTACTGGAGAGCCCCAGCTGATTTCTCTCTTCATACATGCTTCTTGTATTGTTCAATGTCTTGTTTCGTGGCTGCATTGTGTATATTTGAAATCAGGGCTTTTACACCTATTTTCCATGTTTCATTTCTTCCTCTTTCATTTGCAGTAATAGAAGCTGTTCTTAGGAATAATCTCGAAGTCCATCTATTTAAAAGACATGGGTTTCAAAAGCCTTTCTATTATTTCTGAAGCCAAATATTTCATCATACCTCACGATTCCAGAAGAACAAGAACACAGGTATGGATATATTTTAAAAAGTGCTACTATTAACTAATTTTCTGCCACATGTGGGGGCTGTGCCCCACGATGCTATTTAGAATTGACCTTGTGAGTAGTGAGGTAGGGGTCCTTTTTCTTGCAAAGATTTATCTCCATGTTTGTTCCCAGGGTTTTGTGGAGCTGTCTGTCTAGAATTTCCACGTTATAAATGGCTCTTGTTTTGGTAAGTTTGAATTATTTTCATTAGCTGGTCACCTGGGGCCTGACCAGAGTCAGGCTAAAAACTTCAGACAAGCACTACAGCTTTTGCAATCAGTCTCAGTCTCTCTCTCCTGTCATCCCCAAGGAAATGAAAGGCAGAAACGTTTATGCTTCAGGTTAATGTTTTAGAAGTGTTTGAGGCAGGAAGCAAATGGACTTATTCATAAGTTCCTCGAGGATGTTTTGTTTCAGTCATGAGGACTGGAGCTTTCCTGAATAAAGGCCAGCCAGCAAAACATGACCAGAGGCAGGGTCTACATTTGGGATGTGCTCTAAGACCCAGGCACCCGGAGGGGACTCACTTTTCAGAGTCCTTCTGACAGTCCGTGCCTGGCTTTTACATGGATTTGGGGAGGTAAGTCTTGGATGAGACTCCTATAAGTACCATGCTAAAAATACAGACTAAGACATAGCAAGCCGGAAATATCTACCACTATATAAAAATCATCATATAGAAGTGAAAGGAAAGAGCTGGAAGAGGCCTCTCATTTATACTAAGGATGAGCCATATAACCTCTTTGCTTGCAGAAATAAGGATACTTCTGGAGGGTGCTTATTTTTGAATATCACATAATGTTTATCAATATACCTGACATAAGCACCCTGTTTGTTCACTGTAATTTTCTATGAGAAATCAAAACATTTCTTCTTTCGGGGTCTTTGACAGTATTCACATTGACAGCGACAACCCTGAGTATAAGTCAGCAGGGACCACTTAAGGACAGTTGAAAACTGCAGCAGTTTTCCAATGAGAAGGCAGGTGGTGTAGCTTTTGAGCACTGAAATAACTGGGCTGATACTGCACTGTAATTTTTAGAAACACATGTAAAATATGACATTTATTCCAATGGCCTAGAACAGGTGCTGTTAAAACTTCTTTCCACTAATGATTTACAAGACAGGGCTTGCATTTGAGGAGGAAATATCGAAATATTCATTACATTGACTGAAGTTTATTTTCCTGGGTATAGAACATTATGGGATAGGTTAGCAATAAGAAACATGTTTCACTTCAGATTCCATCCACAGTTCAGTGTATCCCTCTCTTTTTCTGTCACTCTGACCATGTGTTGCTCTTGTAGATTCTAATTCTGTAAGACATTTTGTTGTATCTCTTGTTAAGCGAAGTAACAATTCGCAAAGTAATGTCAAAAAAAAGTTGTGCTTTTTTTTTGCGCTACATCTATTCTCAGTTATAATGAACCCTCTCAATTTCTACAACAAGCCTTAATTAAAATGAGAGTTAAATTAAATTTTCTATAGATGAACATATCCCAACAGAAAAAGTGGTTCATGTCTGCTTTCTTATTGTGTGTCATGTGTGTGCCAAAAACATATGCAAGAGAGCAGGGGGTACATATTGCATGAGGAGCCCATATGAGGGAGCCCTGCAGCTTTCTCAGAAACCATTTTGTGACTACCTTCCTTCCAAGAATTTTCTCTTTTATGTGTTTACCCCTCACAATATTTTGTGGGTTGACCTCTGATGTCTATGTCTGTTTCTGCTTTGTATCGTTTGTCTCTTTGTGTATTGCTTTCTGTGTCTGCTCCTTTGCTTTGGTTGTTTTCCCTGCTCCTTTTGCACTAAGTCACCTACAGTATTGTTTTGGTCTTTATGCCTATGATCCAAGCCATGGGCAATATGCAGATCTAAGCACTTGAAATGATGTGAAAATATAACCCTCCATGAAAGAGTCACGCCTTGCTTTCAAAAAATACTCTCTAGTATTAAAAATCTCATTAACACACAGGGCTTCTGCTAACAAAATCACAGTTTCAAAGGCAAGAACTTGCACCTCTGGAAGACAATTGTTTTTGTTAGTTTCACACACACTTTTCTTCTCATTTGTTAAACACCTCAGTGCCTTCCCCTGGCATCAATAGCATGATGCTCCTCTTCCATGAAATCGCATGTGAATATAAAACTGGTGATTTCTCAAAATCTGTGCCTATTCAAGCTCTTCCCAACCAAGGGGATGTTCTTAACACGGCCACAATGGTGGCCACTGTTACTGCCTTTCCTTTGCTAATGTAACACGCATAATCTACAAAATGAAAATCCACCTTTTTTTTTGGGAATCTCCATCAGAGATAAATTACAATTTTCCAGATTATTTTAATAAAGTGTATCAGTTTTGTAAAGGAAAGAAGGACAATAATGGTTAGTCATATATAAAGAAGTCAATCATCCTTTTTATTTTCAAGAATGCTAAAAAATATGTCAGATCTTCATGAGAGGCAATTTCTGAAGTGCTCATTTTGAAGGAGGAACCCTTTAGTGAGAATTAGTAGATCTGGAGGTTGGCATGGCAGAGCCTCCAGCTCCTCCATCTTCAGAGGCGCACCATGACTTTGACACCTTTGGTAGAAAGGGCAGGGAAGAATCTAATCAAGTATGATGAAAACATGGGGATAAGCCCTAACTCAAACTTCTCTCAACTTCGATCAGTTAAATGAAGTCCTGAGGGACAGCTGGTGTGCAACCTCCCCTTCCCTCAGAAGGCCAAACACATCATCTACTACAATACGTGGAATCCATCTAATCTGCTCTAGCACATGGCCCCACCATCTTACCCTCATGTGCCCAGGTCCGACCTCCCAGTTTGTATGGCAGCTTGTAGTGGTTGAGCTTGCCCAGCCAGCTGGCTGGGGTGAATCAACAAACTGGAATTGACAAAACATTTTTCCTGACATATTTAGAATATTTCACTGGGGAGAAATCTCTTGAGATTCAACATCTGATTCTTCAGACTGCCCTGGGAGACTAAAATAAAGGAGAAGTCAACATTAAATCGTGCATATTCCGATTGAAAACAAACATAATGGGTCAGATTCCATCCTCGATTGCAGCCACACTGAACTCTCTGTGGTTACATGAGTAAGTGAGGACAGAGTTTGACCTGGTGTCTTGAAACAAAAATAATATAAATGATAGACAAGCACAAACTCGACTATAAAGCTGCAGTGTATTTCATCTGAGGAATCTTGAGAGAGAAAAAGGTCTTATATCAAGAAGGTCTTAATTAATCTAAGATGAAGCAAAATAAAAAATAATTATTTGCAAAAAATCAGTTTTGGCTGACAGAGTAAGGTGGATTTTTGTCATCTGACAGCTGTGCATACTGTGTGGCAAATGATTAAATAAACAGATTGCTGCTCAAGCGAGTTGCTTTCAGTTCGAGAAGCCAAAGCCACTAGAATAATCTCTACCCACTAAAAGAAAATTGTTTGGTCACACTGTGACCACACAGAAGGCCCTGTTCATCAGCAGGGTTTGCCTGCAAGACGACTTCTCTGAGGAAGAAGCATCCTCCATACCTGCTCAGTGCAGACAGCACTGGGCTGACTGAAAGCACTCAGACCTCTGCTGAATCTGGAGGGGGTTTGTATTGATGAGACAAGAAGAGAAGAGATTTGTGCAGGGCTTTTTCTCTCCATTCATTCTTTTCTGAAGCTCTGAGAGTAGCTGGATTTTAAAGATGTCACCTTTTGCACTCACGGAAGCTGCTTTATAACTCTTTATTAGCAAATCACGTGTGATGATGCCAAGAGGTAGAAATGATAAAAACAAGATGAAATTTTCCCCTTTCCTGTCTCACCTGAGGCCTGAGTGTGCCCATCCTGAAGCTGCTGCGCAGTCTCTTGCCTGCTTATGTTCATACCCATCTGTTAGCATGGCACTGCACCCACTCACCAGACAGTCCATCATGCTCACCGGAGCTGATGATAGATCTGAAATGGCAGCCTGCATAACTTTATAAAAGGCTGTGATTTAGTGCATGTCTGCACATGTAGTGTCTTCGGAGTTCTGTGTAGTTTCATTCTATCTGCTTAATCTCACTGTCCGTGGGTTAGGATTTTTTGTTTTGTTTTGTAGTTTCTACGCGCCTGCTCTGTCATCTGTGTACCACATTGCACTCTGTATTCATCAAAGATATTTAGCACTCAACAGGGCGAGTGCTCTAGGACTCTAAGATTTCTATCAAAACCCTAGCCCTTTTTAGAGTAAGATCTTGTATTCGCCTCGTGCATAAAATATATATGTTTTTTTCAGAGCCTGCCAGCTCAGAAAATGCAGCTGATAACTGTTTCTCTTTTCAGTTTGGATTCTTGTTTCATCCTTACTAACAGCCTTCAGAATTGTATTTTATTGAAGAGAGAAGTAGATCCAGGCTACAGTGAACGAGAAAAAAACTCAGCTGCAATGAAACCCCTCTAAAAACTCTCTGTGTATGAGAAGAGACTCCAACAGCTTTGCAGCAAGGGAAAGGAAGTTATATGTTTGGTCTTCGAATATTTGCTTTGGTTTCAGTGTCTCTCTGCGCAACCTTAGCCTTTGGCATATTTTCATCATAATCAAAATATATGGTTTCAGAAGGAAACTGAAACTTTTGCTCTGGATTATTTTACCTGTACCATTAGACAGTTTCTGAAATTGGGGCCTCACTGTGCACTGAGTGTACACACGGCAGGAGGCAATCCCAGCTGTGAGGTATTTACCATTAAACAGAAGAGGAAAGGGATGGGACACAGATAAAAGGTGATGAACTGAGGGTCATGGAGCAAGACACTGAATGCATTTCCCCTACTTTCTTATCCTGTCCCTTACATTGTGGTTACATACAACTGTTCCCTCAGGAGTAAAGCCGATCTAAAAGAACTCACCAGGAAGAAGTAAGATTCCCATCAATTTCAGCTGCCTTAGGATGCTATCCTGAAGTGAACCATCCTACAACTTGCATTTAATTTTCTTTTATCTGATACTGCCTGTGACAAGCAGCTGCATTCAAAGTGAAAACTTCAAGCCTTGTGATACTGTCTCTTTGCTCACCAGCCAGCAGAGAGATGTGTTAACTGCAGAGTAGACGTGTGCCTCTCCAGAGCTGCAGCCAAACTCATCATGGCTCTGGGGACCATCAGCAGAGGTCATAACTTTTCTTTGCAAACCCGTAACGCAGATGGTGGCACAGATTCAAAATCTGGCCCTAGAAATCCTACACGAATAACACACTGGCTTTAAAGTGTGGGCTTCACACACTTCAGGCATGCAAGAGATTGGAGAAATGGAGGATAATTAAAAATGTTTCCATTGTTCCATGAGGAGAGGTGGGCAGCCTTTTCAAAAGCTGTTCTTGGGAGTGCCTTCTGCAATGCCAGTCACTTGGCCAGCTCTTCATGAAAGAACCCACATAAGTATAGCTACCGCTTTTATGCAAGCCCTGTGCTGAGAAGTCTAGTTCAGAGACAAGAAAATGAAAGGAATACAAAGCATCCTGTTAAAGGAACCCTATTATATGAATGAAGCCCCAAAATTTGTTAGCTAAATGTCCAGTTTCTGTTAAAAAAACCCTAAAAACACACAAAAAAACACAAACCAAAAAAGCTGTATCACTTCTGAAACAGCTGGTGCACAGACATATTTCCATCTTCACACTGTATCAATAGGATTCCCTCGTTCCTCATATCTCACTCATCTTCTCAGCTGGGAAACACATTTGCCACTGGCCCAAGATTTTCTGTGAAAGAAGCATATACATACTCCGTTATTCTCATAACTTGCCCTCCTTGCAGAATGTAGATGTGAACAAGAGCAGTAGAATCAACATCAGAGTATCCTGTCTGTTCATAAGGATGGATAAGAGGCAGAAAATAACGTTTGTGTTTAAATCAAAAGAAATATGGTGGGTTTGATGTTTGGACAAGCAGACCCACTGGTGTCCCTTAAAAGTACAGGAAAAGATGAATAGTCAGATTTGGTCAATATGATTATAATCAGTTTTTTTATGATCCTGAAAGCTGATGAAATCTCTCTACATGACAGCCTCAAGTGCCAAACCTAGACACAAATAATGGGATGGATAATTTGAGAATTACCATCCAATAAACCAAATAACAATAAACTGTCAAGTAATTATCAAGATTACCTCCAGGAGAGGCATGTAGGCTTCTCAGACTGGCTGAAGGCACATGTATTCTCCTCACTGGTCTTTCATAAGTCTTTGACTGCAAGTGGGCACCAAGCTGGCTGAAGACTCTTCATGGCTTATACAAGCCCCAGGTTTCTCAGTCCTTGAAAACTGTGCCATAGCTTTGTGGTGAAATTTTAAACATCGGTTCTCAAAGATGACCTGGCCTCCTCAGCAACAGGGCCCACTCAAAGTGGCTTGCAACCTGGCTAAGTGATATTTTTCCTGAAATACCTGTGTCTTGAGCTGCCTGTCAGAGAAAAAAAACCTAGGATCTCACCCCATGTGCTGCCATCACACACCAAATTACGAAGAATGCTGTTTAAAGCACTGTAGTAATTTTCTAACTTTTGGGGGTTTTTTGCTGTATAGATCACAGAAGAACTAGACAGAAGAACTATGTAACTTGTCCTTTGGCAGTAATAGAAATGTTAGCGGCACAGAACAATCCAGCCTTCTCTTGACTTGCAATACAACATTACAGGTCTCTAGTAAATCCAACACTCAGCAATAACTTCTTGGCAGCACTAGAGCTCTGCTCTGATTTACCTTGGTGTAGAAGACAAAATGCACCATTTTCTGACAAAATGCACCCTTGTAATCAGAACTGGTGACTATGCAGACAGCAAACATGAAACCACAACCCTGACAACAAAGTCTTCACATGTGTGCCAGTAAGAACTTACTGTGATGTTAGGGCTCCTGGATTGGACTGTCTGTAAAATCCTGGTATGACACAAAGGCAGGAACAACTGGGAAGATGCTGCAATCTGAAACTGCTGTGAGTGTGTGTGTGTGCTTGTGTGTATGTGCATGTATCTATACTTATCTGTATCTCATCATAACTGATTTAGCATAGATAGCATGATACATTTTCCTCCCAAATCCTACAAACAGAGCCCTGCTTTGATCGTGAAGGAGAACAGTGTCAGTCCATGATCCCAGAACCACCTTCTCTGTTAGATGGAGTGTCTTCTGTAGGCATGAAAATGCATCTGAGCAAATCACATTAATGCTGGGGTTAATTTGAATTAGCGTAAAGCTCAAAGAGGTGGTTTAGCCTTTAAAAATACATATTCAGATGTCAAAGTCTTCACCAAATTTTCCTGCTTGTGTTCAATATCTTACTGTCTTGAGGGTACACAAATGTCTGTTGAAATTGAACTAGACCTAGTTTGTTTGTTAAAACTGACTGTAAGAGTGATAAATCATTGGTATGACATCAAAAGTAATGAAGTTTGCTGTCCTACAGATCTAGTTAACATTCATCTGGGACACTTTCAGGATTTATTTTGTCTGTAGGGGCACCTATCTTCACAAAACTTCCAGAAGTAAAATATTTTGCTTAAAGATCCCTATTTTTCTCTAAATTTTGGTAGAAATGCAAATTATTAGGAACAACAGAGGAAAACAGATAGATAGGATGGCCATAAAAAGTTCCCTTCCACAAGAAACAAGGCTAAAATTCTTCACTGGAACTTGCTAAGTAATGTCATTTTATTGCCATTACTTGCCCAAGGACCAAAAAGCCAAACAATCTTAAAGTTATAATTTTCCGTCTGCCTGTTCCTGATTTGTTTTCTTGCCAATACTTATTTTTATGAAAACACATCAAGGGGTTGAGGAGTTTCTCAGCTGATGCTCCAAGACTGATGAAAGCTTATTTTGCTAGCATGGGCACTACCTTCTCTGGTGTGGCTTTTGTCTGTAGTGCCCGTCTCTATCTTGGATGTGGCAACAAAGGCTAACAAGCTTCCTCTTGCTAGTGAGTGGACACCAGCTGCTGATAAAGGAGATCTTATGCTGGGAAGGGAATGAGGTTTTAAGTAATCTGGGCAATGACAGGCTTGAGGGCTCTGCAGCTTGTAAGCAGCATGGACACTCACTGATCTTGCTTTCTTTGCCTCATTTCACCTGATAAATGAGTGTGGTGCACTGGGAGTTCAGGTCTCCCCGCCCACAGTGGTGCAAATCACTTCGGTGAAGGGATAATTGAGTAAGTGAGAGGATTTGCTCAGAGACCTTTCACATGGTTGCAGTTGCAGAGTGCAATCACTTCCCCAGCCTGTCTGGGCTCTGAAACGTAAGTCAAATGGACATCAATGCAGGCACTGACAGAATGACTCAAAATGAAAGGAGAAAACCCCACAACAAACAGGCAAAACTACTGCTGAAGTTGGCCGTGCTCTGGGTGCTGGACTTAGACTACAGCACTCACCAAGTGTGTGGTCATACAGCATCAGTGTGGTGTGTGTGTGGATACAGCTCCCGCTCCTTTGTCCAGGAAATCACAAGCAGAAATGCAGCGGCTCGCTGAACCCCCTACACATGCACCATACAGATGGCCAGCACACGTGTGATACGTGTGTCAGGCTTGCTGAGCATATGCACATAACTCTGTATGGCATGCACAGACAAGCCTGTATGCTTGGCTGCATCAGGAAGCATGGAGTGGAGAAAGAGAGCCTGCAACTCTCCTACGTGTCTCTGTAAATTAATGGTGCACTGTAATTAAATCCATCTGCTTAGTTACCCACCCATAAAGCATGTTTTTAGCACTTATATTTTTATAAAAGCCCAATCAGTTGCTAACTGCAGATGTTCTCTAGAAGCAACTTGAATTTTCTGAGGAATTACTGTATGCTGTCACAGTGGAGTGAACTGGAGCGTCTGGGTGAGCCAGGTGGCAATGCATGCTCCTGCTTACACTGCCTGGAGAGGTAACCCAAGGCTGATGCACACACACACCAGTCACTCTCCTTGGCTGCGTGGATATAAGTGGGTATTGCCCAAGGGCCATTGACTCGGGCAGCAAAGACTGTGCAGCACCCAGAGATCTAGAGCCAAGCAAGTGCCAAGGTTCACACCTATGAGTTGCTTGGAAAAAAGCCCTCAGGTTTGTTTTTCTCCTTTGAAGTTTAGAGCTACAAGGGGCTTGGGGGCTTTTTAAGGAGAAAAAAAAAAAGAAAAAAAAAAAGACCATCTGACATTCTACTGCATTCATTTGGGAAAGATGATTTCAGGTTTTTGCCAGATTCAAGATGATGTGGAAGTAAATCAAGAAATGCTGCTCAGGATCATGGCTGAACAGTTCGGGTTTCAGAGCAATAACAGACAGCTCAACATGAAACCTAAAAAAAAAGTTAAACATTGAAAGTTGCATAAAATGGAATTGTCATCATCCAGTCATTTTTTGTTCTAAGCAACTTGTCTCCTAGTGAATTCAATAAGAAATGAAGGTACTGAACTATCACAGGATTTAGCCTATAACAGTGCAGGGCACATTCAGCACAGGTTGCTGGTTAGGGACACTCTTCATGACAGTCATTCATTATATTAAAATGTAACTTGAAGTAATGCCAGAAACTTGGGAGAGACTAATCCTTAGAGAAATGGGGTCAGGACCAAAACTTTACATTAAAGATAAACCTTTAGAGTAAAATATTGTTTCAGACCATGAAAACATGTGAGCATCTCCTTGGCTCTCACCTTTTAAAGAAAGAGATGAAATTTAAGTCTCATGAACATTAGTGCAAGTAATTCAATGCCATAACAATAGCAAGCCTATACTGCTGCAGCTAGTGAAAATTCATGAGGAAAGAATAACATGTCCAGACACAGGTTTTATTAGGGATCTGATTCTGAACACACATTTATGCAAGTAAGTAACGTTTAATCCTTTGATAGATCCAAAGAAATCAATAGCTCTATTCACAAAGCAGAATGGATTTGCATGCATAATATTATATGTTTGCAGATGACAAGGGATAATGTTATGTTTATGCTAATCTGTAGTACTTAGACACACATATGGCTTGAAAATTTCTTCAGAGGTATTTGTCATTTCTCAATATGTCACTTTCTTTCTGGTAAACACTGTAGTGTCAAATATAAATTCATAAAGAGAAGGAGAGCTCAAGATTAGAAAACAACTACGGGTCTCAAATTGTCAAAACTGTAAATACTTCCACAGTGGTTCATCTTAAAAATGCAAGGTAAGTGTCATGCCATGTCCTAATAATTCTATATGGTAAAATGATTGCTGGTTTATTAGCATTGCCTTAAAATACATATTTTGCAGTGGCTATAAAAAATTAATGCACTTCATCTGATTGATGAAAATAAAATTAACATAATGAAATGTTATGACTAATGCAGCTGTCATGCAACTTTCTGTGCTGGTGCTGTGTGGGAACAGGCTGGAGAGTAGGAAGAACATCTGACTGTAAAAATCTTGCCTTCGACCCAGTGTCATGCTGCTGCTCCTCCCACCCTAGCTGGTGGATAGCCTCAATCCATGGCTTCTCTGTGCATGCTGCTGCCTGGTGTGTTACACAAGGCTGTTATTCAGGTTAAACCTAGGCTAAGGTTTAGTAAAAACAGAGTTAAGGAAAACCACTGCCTCCATCTCTTCTGTGAAGCTAATTGAGAAAATTATGTGAGGATTCCTGCCTTCTTAGGTGAGCTAATTGATAGAGTCACTACTTCCAGCTCTAGGGTGCAAAACCCTTGCAGTTTTCTCACTTGCTTGACTGTTTGCACATCTGGGATGCTGAGCTGTGGGTGTCTGAGCAGACCAGCTAGCAGGGACCCCAAGTAGGCTGGCTCCTTGCTGACTCTGTTTAGCTTGAAATTTTTCCTCCCCTCACTGTCCCTCACACCCCCAAATCTAGAGATGTTTCTTAGATGACTCAGTCCTCTTCTTATACAGGCCTGTTCTTTCACATGTAGGCAGTTGTAATAGTTTCTACCAAATGTTACTTCCAGTCTCTCATATTAAGATCATGTTTCTTCCATGCTGCTATTTCTTTGTGCATTGTGAAAAGAAAAAACATAAGTTAAAATGAAGGGGGTTTTTGTGGGTTTGGTTTTTTTCCTTTTCTGTCGATTAAGATGCTGGGTTGGTAGCATCCTGTTTGGTAGTCCTTATGGAGGACATGTGTTCACCTTCATCTGGGTAGGAATATTCAGTAGAAACTTGTTTGTATGAAAATTAAATAAATATATTTAACAGTAATCTTTACTGGTCCTCTGTCTTGCTATTATCGGTTAGCATGCTCTGTATGCTCCAGGCATCACAGAACACATGAATATTAAAGAGCAATTGTTAACATTTTGATGTTTTGTCAGCACTTTGTGTCAAAACATCTTCCTACTGGGATGCAACGTGATGACACTGTGTCAAAACAGAACATCATCACCCTGTGCTAAAATGCTGCAATGTGATGACATTCCGATCTAGATGCTCCAAGAGCTATTTGTACCACAAAGTCAAATCTTTCTGAAACTGTTGGTGGCACCTGCCTGGAGAGCAAATCTGCAGGGTAAAGATGTAGCATATAAACAGTATATAAGAAAGACAGAAAAGATGTTTTAGCAGATCACAAGAGCTAGTGCAAAAATTCAGGAGATAAGATTTTTAGTGCTGCATACTAGGCATCAGAAATGCCTGTGATTTTTTGAAGTCCAGGTTAAAATCACTGTTTCAACAGAATCGCTGCTTAATAATACTCATTATTCCCTGGATAGTCCCACTGACTTCTTGAAAAACTGATTTTAAAAATTGTAATTTTTAAAATAAGTTATTTTTGAGAGGGAAAGAAAAGAGAATCTTTTATTTTTACTTATTTTCTTTGTACCATCTTATATTCCCATCAAATGAATGAAACAAACTGCCTCAATGCCCCAAATTTTTTAAAGATAACATTGGGGGAGAGCAGGATATAATCTGGAAAACAAAACTTCTGACTGAAAAACCCAAAAAGCTTCAGTTTCCAAAAGTGTATTTTGAAGTAAGAAGTTATGAACTTGTAGTTGTTGTCGAAAACCAAGCTAGAATATTATAAGAAGTGTTATGAAAAAAACCAACAAATTAGAATATTGTAAGAACATTTGAGGGGCTGAAAATTTTTTCCACTTCTTTAAAATATTTGTGTGTCCTGTTCTGTTTCAGTAAAAATACCTGTGAAGTTCTGACAGACGGAAATTAAGGGCTATAGGTCTATCCTTTCCTTAGGAGCTCAGTATTTTCTATTTTTATTTTTCAGAGCATTAATGGTCATCCCAGATAATACAAAGACCATGAATTCAGAAAATGAATATGACATGCAGTATTAAAGACCTCTGTTAGGACAAAGCTTGTGTGAGTTTTATATGTCTGTACTGGTTCTAAAGAAACTTCTCCAAGGGCATACCAGACCAATGTGACCAGAACAAATCCTTTAGCTTCCAAGTGCTGCACTTCCAACTCCTAGTGAGGTCAGCAGGAACTGCAGCTGCCATAGGCCTCTTAGGACTGGGCCCCCTTTTCTTCACAAAAAGAATTTTGCTGAAACAACAACAAAGAAGTTTTGAGATTTAGTAATCAACAGATGTCGTACCATTTCAACATCGGTTTTGTGCATCCACTTCGAAGGCAGCCTAAATGTTCAGTCAATGATGCAGCTGGCCCTTTTCCAACCTAAACAGCATGACCTCTTCAGCTTTACCATTCTTGCAGGCTCTCACAGATTTGGAGGTAATGTGCAATCAGGTATGTGAGACCATATTACATATTGGCCAATTTCTCCCCCTGGAAAATGAAAATATTATAGTCAAAGGACATTATAATTATTTTCAATGTAGTTAAATTTAAAGAGTGAATTAATCCCCAGTGTAATTCTATTGATTTGGATAGAGTTATATAGGAACTGATGTGGTCTCAGAGAATTACATCCATAAATATGGCAAGTTGCAGAGTTGCTGTTTTTGTATATCAAATCCTGGTCCTAAGCTCTACTCTCACTTAACACGTTTTACTTTGGAGCTACTCTACCACTGCCAAATGAATTACTCTTGATGAAATGCCTGTATAAATAAGACAAAAAATATAGCTCTATAACTAGAGCTGTGTTCCTGGAAGAGAAGTGTATGTGCTCCACAACCCTCACAATTGCCATCCTTTAATTCCCCGAGAAGTACCCAATTACTGCATCTAGAGAACAGAGCTTCACAGCAGTCTGATTGCCAGATTGGCAGGAGAGACGGAGGAGGGGATGGATATGTCCATGGTCCCATGGAGATGCTCCAGATTTGGATCTGGGATGCACTCCCAGATCCCACAGTACAGACATAGCCAAACATACAAGCCTTGCCCTCTCACCTATTTGATACCCCTGTTCAATGGGAGTGTCTTGTGTGTTTTCAGTCTTAATGAAAGTCTCAGTTATTGGACAGCTTTGGTCTGCACGAGATATTTTTATGAGAAGAAGTACTTGGAAATTTAATCCGTTCTCTTAAATACTTGACATCCTAATTAATGATAGGATAAGGGGTAATGTCTTTAAGCTGAAAGATTTACATTTAGATTAGATATTAGGAGGAAGTTTTTTACTGTGAGGGCAGTGAGGCACTGGAACAGGTTGCCCAGGAAAGTTGTGGATGCCCCATCCCTGGAGGTGTTCAAGGCCAGGCTGGATTGGGCTTTGAGCAACCTGGTCTAGCGGGAGGTGTCCCTGCCCATGGCAGGGGTGTTGGAACTAGATGATCTTTAAGGTCCTTTCCAACCCAAACCATTCTGTGATTCTATGGCAGAAACACAGATGGTTGTTGAGGAAAGATCAGTCCTGGAGCGCAGTTAACTTTTAACAACCTATTCATGCACAAATCTTGAATACTGTGAAATAAATCCATCCTGAAGATGCCCACCAACTTTTTTCTTTCATTGAATTATTGTACTGTTTTCTAAGACAGGTTTCTATGGGACAATTGTTTTAGCTTGAAGAAAATCTCCCTCTTCAAGTACCTCTGCAAGGAGGAAATGAAAGTTCCTGTGAGAAATCACCTGGCAGGGCATTACTAGAAACAGATGATATCCAAGAGGTCTTGGACACATCTCTGTGTGAGCAAAGACTTCTTTGTTGCTCTCTCATTCAGAAACCAGCAGGGAAACCTCCAAACCTTGCCTTCATGAGTTGCCGCTATGTCTTTGTGTCTTCTCTTGCTCCATATACATGTCCAGTATCTCTGCAAACTAACCTGAATGTAATCAGGTAGTGAAAAAGCTTCAAACAGCAAGTAGAAAGAGTGGAAAGATTATTGAGCAGTTGATTGAGAGTTGATGGCAGAAGGAGAGAAAAAGAAAGAGAAATAAAGACTAATGAGCAAAGACCTATATGAGAAAAAGCTATGAAATGGTATTCCCAGTGATTTTTAGGGATAGTATGGAGCACTCCATTGGGTACCATCTGAATGAAACAAGGTAGATAATGATAATCTATGTCCTTGTCCCAGAGCTCAAATAAAGTTATTAACAAGATGATTACTCTCTTGCACATTTGGGAGAGCCTCACATTAACTTATTTAGGTAAGGAGAGGAGAGTTTTTAATGAGTTATTTTGTATGCTCTAAGTTTTTACATCAGTCAGTGCTGAGTTTCCTGTCCCCTGTGTGCTCAGTCCTTGTGAGGGAGAACATAAATAAAGTGCTTGTCCATAGCTGCTCCATCTCATGGCAAAAATTTGTAAACCGAGCAATGTGCTGGGTTTTTTCCATTACACACTTTTCTTTTCCTGTTGGGGAAGATGAACTACAAAACATACAAATTTAAACTTTCCTCCAAGATTTGAAGATCTCTTTTTAAGCATCTGTAAAGCTGTGGAAACAGTTCATCCACTTGTAAGTGCATGGCTTGACAGGAGGCCTGTGAGCTGGATCAGGCAGTTCACTCAGGAAATTTTCAAAGATCCTCTACTTTGTGTGCTGGGGAACTGAACAGGGACTGAAAGAGATAAAAATTACATTATGGGAAACAGATGATGGCCAAGAGGTCTTGGACATGTCCTCATGTGAATACTTGTCCTGGTACCTGCTGCCATACTCCCAAAGGGAAGCTGAGGCTGTTTGTGAAGCAGCATAATTGGTTGTAGCAATACCCAGGCCTGTACTGATATCCAAAACCAAGCAGCTGGCACCCAAAATTAACATACTGGACTCTCATTGCCTTCTTTGCAAGGTTCGGCAGTGGCTGAATGACTAAGTGAGGTTCCCAGTTTGCTGCTTTCCTTGGCAATACAGTGAATTCTGGTCCTTGTAAATTATGGCATTCTGTCTGACCTTACATCTCCTCTCTACAAACATACTCCCAAAGGCTACAATTTAAAGAAGAGTCTTCTTATTCTCAAGAACATAGAAAATATAGAAACACACCACCTGCAGAAGCACAGACAGCTCATAAGTTATAAGCACCAGTACAATTGATCAGGGAAACATACTGATAAAAATAATTTTGGGTAGGATTCATCTCTTCTAACCTGAGATATCTGAAAGTGAGGTACTACAGCAACATTACTTGTCTAGTAGTTAAATTCTTCAATAGACTATGCACATAATGTGCATGTTTCAGTGCATGTTTTGCGTGTGTCTACATACACATGAGGAAACCCCAACACATAGATATCTGACTTGTCCACTGTGGCCTTAACCCAGTCCAGCTGCTCTATTTTTCTTCTGAAGTTTGGCCAAGTTTCACCCCAGAGGTGGACAGTAGATTTCTCTTCAATTTCTCCTTTGGTTTCTCATCACTACTCATCACCACCTTCCAAGAAATATGTTGTTATTGTATAACTATCAGCTTTTTGTGAGAAGTACCTGAATTAAATCTTTACTACACTGTTCCATTGATTTTCCTATGACCTGCAATTTGTCAAATCATTTTTTCCTCTGCTGTAAGCACAAAGTAGCATGAGATCTCCAGAAAGGGCAGATTCCTTCCAGATGGCATTTCTGCTGAAGTACTCAGTATTTGGGAGGAGGACCTTACTGTGGCTCTATTGAACAACGGATTATATAATTGCTGAAAATTTACATTCCTGCTTCTACCTTTTCTCCAGCATTTGGGGCATATTTTGCAAACTGCTGGAAGGGAAGAGGTATTTTTAAATCACATCCATGTTAACAATTTAGAACATTTTAATCCCAGCCACTGACCTTGCCAGAACACTGGTCTGAACACTCCAGAGAATTAGCAAAACATATACGCAGAGATTAATTTTGTAACATGCGATCATCCATAATACTAAACTTCCCACCACTGGCACAAACACACAAATGCAAGCAGACAAATGCACGCTCACATTTTTTGTGCTATATGTATTTTCATACTTCTTAAATAACAACATGGGGAAGATTTCAGGGAATAGAGAAGCAGCTAGTCTGGATAAATCATCAAGGCGTAACTCACAGACTGTGGATTAGGTGTATCTTCTACCAAATGACTGGTGCTTTGACGGCTGAAATATTTTGCTGCTGATTTGGGAGAGTGCAAGAACGCAGTGGTAGAGGGTACTCATTTGAATAATGCCCTAAATCAGTCCCATATGTTGACCCTGTGACCAATCCTTGCTGGCAAAAAAATCAAAACAAATCAGTGGTGTTTTTCAAATGGCTTCCAAGTAAAAATTCACCTAGGCCAGGGTACACACACATGGAGCACTTTGCACCTGCATAAATAAGACATTGTCCTTTATTGATAGCAAGAAAAAAACCCTCTGTTTTGCTTCATGCATAGAAAAATAATTGTGTATAGAATGAATACAGCTTGACCAAAGTATTGGACATGGTTGTATGGATACCCTTCTATTTTTCTACCTCTAACAAATACAGCATTATGTATCTCTCCAATTTTATTCTATGTGTGCTTTGGACAGAACTAAGAAAAACTGGCATTTAACCACCACCTTTGCTGAATACTCATCTCCCACCTAAGAGATGAACGAAAATACATTGATGTTCAACATGCAATGACTGAACAGGAACTGAGCAAACCTAAAATTGGTAATTTATTCATCGATGTTTCTAAAGGTAAAGATGGTGCCAGTTCAAGGCTCCTCAGGCAGTAGAGGAAGAACACAGTTTCTCTTTGCCAAGGCCAAGGCAACTTCTGCCAGGCAAAATAAAGTGAGGTACGGAGAAAAGACCAATGTGGTGAGAAACCAGAAAAGACTCCTCAAGAGCTCAGTTTGCTGCTTCTGGTATATGGGGAGACCACAGTTGATGGGAGCAGAGAACGTGGCTGCTGGGAGAGGCTGCCAGCACACTCACTGCTCACTCTCAGCAGCACCTGCTAACCTGCTTTTAAGGCTTTGTCGTGGGTGAAGTAGGCTTGGCTACAGCTTGGTTATCTTTCCTGAGAGTCCCTAGGCAAACTGAGCTTCTGCCTGGAGTTAGACCTTCATTTTGAGGCATTTCCTTGTAGCTACGTAGCACGATACAACCATCATGCTAATTACAGGCCATACAACTAAGGAACAATAAAGCTTCCTCCTGCTATAAAGACCTCATAGTCTGCAGGCAGAGGCAACAGATGAATAAAATATACACCTGGGAAGATTTTAAAGGACAGTAAAATGGTTATGGTTAATATAATAACTGCAGGCCTTTGTAGTCCACTTTTGCTGCAGACTGCAGTTACCACCACAGAAGGGAGGTTTTGAGGGAGTTGAAGGATCACACTGTTGTTTTGTGGAGAGTCTAGCAGTGATGGAGACAGTGGACATGCTTGTACTAAAGAACAGCTCCATGAATCTGGGAGCTGAGGTGGGCCCAAGGGATGGGAATAGTTCATCAAGTCATCAGTCAGTTAAGAGTTTATCTAGACAGCAACTGAAAGCAAGAATCAAAACAGGGACCACAGTCTGAAGGAAATTCTCTCTCTTCACTCGAAAGGAAGGCTTCCTGAAACTACAGCTGGGCTAATTTTATCTTTAGGGATTAAGTCTTGTTTGCGTCCAATCAATAGATTATATTTCTCTTTATTTAGGTCATGGAGACTTTGCATCACCTCCATAAATGCTCTAGAATACTTCCAAATTTAGCACCACTCCAAATTACAGAATACAAATACAGTATTTTGAGATGTAAAAGTAAATTGCATCAGAACTGTTGCTTTCAAAACTTCTCTTTGCATTCATAGAGACTAGCTGTGACTGGTCATGATTTTGGTATTGAGAATGGTAAGTCTTGTGCAATGTGCATGTGTCTGTAAACTCTGTCCTTTCCTGCTGAAGCTTACAACACTCTCCCAATAAGCCTTTGTATAGTTATATATTTGCAAACCCAGTAATTCTTTCGCACTCCACACATGCCATTCTCTGTGCTGTGTTACTTTATTCCAGCAAGATTTTGCACATTTTGAAATTACTACTTGAAAAAATGCTCTTGTTAACATTTTCCAGTAGCAATTCGAACTAGAACATTTCCCTTGGGATTCTTCAGACAGCGAAATGTGTGATGCACACACAGAAAGCCTGATGTGCCCAGGCTGTGTCAGACCAGTTATACTTGCCTTTTACGTGTAACTGCAGTGAATCTGCCATGGGCAGGTGTGCAGGGCTGGCCAGTTGGTTCACCTACGCCTGTGCCATAAGCCTGACACATTCAGCCTGCACTGGACCTGTTGCAAGTTTTCTCTATAGGCAGAAAGACGACTTGTTTGCGTCTTTTGCATACCCAGCAGCACTGACTGGTCATCAGTAATTTTGCCAAGGATATAAAAACTTGTCCAATGTTGTCATTATTTACTTCTGAATAAAATTTGGGCTATAAGAAGAGGATGTATCTGTAGAAACACAGGTCTGGGTGTAAATGCACAGTGACAGCCGGATCTGGCTTTGGTTCCTCTTCACAAGTATACTGCTTCTAGGGGCCTAGTTGCTAGGGTCACTGAAGAGCACAGTTTCTGTTTCAACTAATGGGTGTGATAAACCAACAGACATCCTTCCTGAATTGACAGATGTACTATATTTATATAGTACTATAAATGCAAGTACTTATGCAAGAAATACTCCTCTACGTGTCCTACAGTGGGGTCAAATGCCTGCTGGATACACTTATCTTCTTCATTGGGTGTAGAAGTGACCAAGACGAGTAATTTATACTAGACACATAACTCTGAAGTGCCTAAGAATATTAGTGCCTTCATAGAATCACTGAATCATAGAATCATAGAACGGTTTGGGTTGGAAGGGACCTTAAAGATCATCCAGTTCCAATCCCCTGCCATGGACAGGGACACCTCCCACTAGACCAGGTTGCTCAAAGCCTCATCCACGAAGAGCCATGAAGATGATTAAGGGAATGGAGCATCTCCCTTATGAGGAAAGGCTGAGGGAGCTGGGTCTCCTTAGCTTGGAAAAGAGGAGACTGAGGGGTGACCTAATCAATGTTATAAATATGTGAAGGGTGAGTGTCAGGAGGATGGAGTAAGGCTCTTCCCTGTGACATCCAGTGACAGGACAAGGGGCAATGGGTTCAAGCTGGAACATAGGAGGTTCCACTTGAATATGAGGAAAAACTTCTTTACAGTGAGGGTGACAGAGCACTGGAACAGGCTGCCCAGAGAGGTTGTGGAGTCTCCTTCTCTGGAGACATTCAAAGCCCGCCTGGATGCGTTCCTGTGTGATCTGATCTAGGTGTTCCTGCTCTGGCAGGGGGATTGCACTAGATGATCTTTCGAGGTCCCTTCCAATCCCTAACATTCTGTGATTCTGTGATTCTGTGATTCATCCAGCCTGGCCTTGAACACCTCCAGAGATGGAGCATCCACACGTTCTCTGGGCAATCTGTTCCAGTGCCTCCCCACCCTCACAGTAAAATATTTCCTTCTAATATCTGACCTAAATCTACTCTCTTTCACCTTAAAACTGTTACTCCTCATTTTGTCATTGTTTTTTAAGAAAGTGGGTTATATGCCTTCAGTCCCTTTCTCCATGTGTTCGTATATGTGCCTGTCATTCCTTTTGTCATTATTAGATAACTCCAACCAAATTTGCCAGAAGGACAGACGATTCAAACAAAATTGCATTTCTACAAACTTTGTGGAGTCACTGGCTTGGTAATGGAGGCTAGCCCAGTCTAAGGACTAAACAAAAAGCTGCAATATGAGAGTAGTAATTATCTACTTGGTTTGGTCTGCCATCTGGCCAGTCAGGACACATGCATCGACTGGCCAGTCAGCGTTGGAACTGATACAGATCATACTTCAGCTTCTCTAACCAAAATCCAGTAAACAGAGAGGCATGGGAAAATAGGTGGCATGGAAGGAAACTGTATATATTGCAGAAGTATGAAGTCACAAGTAATCTCAGGTTACTGTGGTGAAAGTGCACAGAAAGACATACCATATAAATTCATATGGCCTCATTAATTGTTCATCACAGAGCATCTTGCATATGAATACTGTGCACACTAATACTATGGCACATAAACACCAAATTTTAATCATATGAAAATGATTATTAACTCTTATGAATTGTATCTACAATAGGCACTCTTGTATTCTATATATAAATATACACTATATATGTATGTGCATGTATACATACAGAGCATATATGCACTTTATATGCTATATATATATATACACAGTTATAGCCTATATCATATATTATCTAAACCACAATGTAGTAATGCACTACATAGCATATATTGTACTACATGTTACTATAATATTTTATTACATATATATAATATAGGGAGCCATGATCTTGGTCTCCACTCTCATTTCACAGCCTTGCTTCTTAGAGTTCAAATCATTGAAAGAGGGGGAGGGGAATGAATATTTCAAAAACATTTGGGTTTTTTTTTACATCTAATGCAAGGGATAATTGACAGAAAAGTTATGAGAATGTGAGGAAGAGAAGAAAAACACACCTATCTCAGCAACAGATATGGATTGAACATGTCTACAACAATCTCTAAATCTAGGCAAGAGGGTGATATTAAATGTATCAGGTGTACCAAATGCATCTGTTTCAGCTGTTTCTATCTTTGTGTCCAGCTTTCCTCTGGAGGGCAATGATGCTGATGACCTCAGTGAGAGCAGAAACAAGCCGGGACTCAGTGCTCTGGAAAAGGACAGCCTTCAGATGACATTTGCTCTGGTGCGGAGGGCCAGCATAGCAGCCTCAAAGCTAGGCATGCACTTGGAAGCTGCTGGGAGCACAAGAGAAAGCAAAGAGAGGAAGTTATATCTGAAATTCTGCTTCTGGGCATGATGGAATATATGCACATCTCCTGGTGCTGCAGACTTTCTTTCCTTTCTGCTGGAAACTCCTGCTCTATAGGATGAGAGATGCTTCCCTGTGGTTACTCTGCAGAGGTAATAAAAACTTCTGTGTACTCAGATAGCTGTGCTCTCCTAAGTGAAGCAGCTCTTTAATATTACCCTCCAGACTGTCTCTGCTGCAATGTGAGTCTGATTGTGTCTGACCGGTTATCAGCTGCTGACTGTGAAGGCAGGGTAGAGAGGGTTTGTTAAAAGAGTCTCAGTCTGCTGCCTGTGGCATGTCTGTCCAGGAAAGAAGCCAGGAAGCATTTTAAGGAAATTATTGAGTTTGGTACTTGCTGGGTGGTCCAGTAAGTTTGAGATTTGCCCTGTACCTTATTTCCACTATAATAAGGTGTTTTTTTTTCCTTCAGTATAATAATTTTCTTTTCCAATTTAAGAATTGTAATGAAGATTCCTGCATTTTTTTCTTCAGCTTCTGCCATTCTTTGTCCCAGACTTTCAGGAAGGGAAAAACAAAGGAACTTCTGATGGAACTTTTTTGATGTGAAGATCTGATTTTTGAGTTTGCTTGGAATTTTTAACCTGGAATGCTGACAAAATCTACTAGATTTCACAGGTATCTGGGGAGAAAACAGCAGATAGATGGAGGTATTTCTTTGTTCCTTTCTCCTGTTGGATAGCATGTCTGTGTTGGTTGATTGATTATCTGGACCACGGTTTGTACTGTTGAACTATCACGCTGTATGATAAATTAAATTATTTTTATAGCTATTCCATGAGGTGAGATGTTTACTTGGCCCATTTAATTAATAAATAATAACCATATAAAATATGACCAGCCACTTGGCTGGTGTGGGATTGCCAGTCCTAACCAACATCCTTTCCTTCTCTGCAGAGGAATGTGGGTATCTTCACTTGGTGTTTCCAGCAGCACGTCTGGGCTCTGACAGAACTCCTCTTCTGCAGTTCTCGCTCTGTTTTGTTGCTTCAATGTCTCTGTGCTGATTGCAACTGCAATCTTTTCCTTCTATTTTTTTTTCGACCACAGAAAAAAAAGTTACACATAGCCATTTCACCCATGTTATAAACCTCTTAAGAATACAAATCTGCTTGTTTGGAGATGTTTTTTGGCCTGATTGTGGTAAGAGGCGTTAAAGTTCACAGCAAATGCTTCTGGCTTGCTAACCTAACACCCTGTGACACTCCTCTGATTTTTAAGATTTCAGTAAGATTAATTTGAAGGGGGAACATTTTATGAGCCTCTTTTAGTAAAAATAATCATTCGTGTGACTCCTTTTTTCTCCTCTTTTTGAACAAGAGCCAATTTTTTTTCTTCCTTGAGAGTAAAGATATTTATAGCTGCACCCATCAACTGCGGCTGTTCACGTCCAACAGAAGATGGGGTTAACAACATCTGGAGTATTCATTGCTAAGTAATCTGTGAGCTTGTTTCCATTTCTTCTTGAGTCAGGAGGTCTGACAAAAGCAAATGGTTGTAAAGTGCACTCCACTAGCATCAGATAAGGTGCCATTGTCAATTTATTTGTGCTATGCAAAGTTAGATTCTGTGAAGCACTATAAAAAGTGGCATTTACGTTGCTGAAACAATAGGACTAATTCTCTTCAGGGGGACAAGTGACCATTGTGACCACAGTCAGAACCTGCTGAGCTGTTTGCTGGGAGAAACACCCAGTGCTGGGGTCACCCGCTGCGGGTGAATTTGGCCTAAGCTGTAAGGAGGGTGGAAGATCAGGATGGAAGCTTCAAAAGAAACAGGAGGTTTTTATAGATTATGTACTTCTGTGCCTCTACACTGACACTGATGTAGCTTCCACGGTGCAGTGACTCCCTGAATGATTTCAGTGGGGTGCTTGCTCAGACGTCAGCCCTTGCTGAGGGCCAGAGCACTACTGCACTGTTATTGTAAGGTCACAGCAGTGCAACAGCTTCAGTCTGTGCCCAGGGCATGTTTCCCTGATCTACAGAAGGATTGGGATGAATTTGCAGCATTGGTAAAGGGCAGGGCAAAATTTGCTTTGAGTTCAGTAAGGTAGGAAATTTGTCCCCAAGTCCCTAAAGTTAAAATCAGATATATCATTTAGAAGGAGTGAAGAGGACCCTTGTAGGAATAAATGGCTCTTCTCATAGCCAGCTACCTCACCAGCCTCATTAGTTTCTCCTCTTTTAATGTAATTTCTTCTGATGAAAAATAAAAATATTTCTACCTCAAAAAACAGAGGAGTGAACTGTCAGCCCCCAGCCAAAAATAAGTTCCACAGGTACTGGTCATCTCTCTGGAAACTGTTGACCACCATGTGTTACTCATTCTCTCCCACCACACTTCTGCTCTCCTCACAGTACATTTGGGTCTCCATTAAGTCCTCACATAGCAGAACCCGTGTTAGACACTAGGTAGTAACACTAACACCTCCAACCAGCACCTCTTTCTTTGCTCTACCTGCCTCAGTATCTGAAACATATGAAAATAAGCATGCACAAAAAATAAACCAAAGATTCACTGTCCATCCCATGGAAATAAAAAGTAATATTGACAAACAAAAACAAATTCTGGCACACTGCTGTTTTGTACAGGACATGAGAACAATTAGTAGTCTAACAAAATATGCTGCAATTGCCAATACCCTTTTCTGGTCACAAACACAGCTGAACAAAACATTTGGGAAAAGCAGTTAGCTGTTTTTTTGGTGTTTTCATAGAATCATAGAATCATAGAATGGTTTGGGTTGGAAGGGACCTTAAAGATCATCTAGTTCCAATGCCCCTGCCCATGCAATTCATCCAGCCTGGCCTTGAACACCTCCAGGGATGGGACATCCACAACTTCTTTGGAAAAGCTGTTCCAGTGCCTCACCACCTCACAGTAAAAAATTTCTTCCTAATATCTTGCCTAAATCTGCCCTCTTCCAGTTGAAATCCATTACACCTCATTCTGTCGCTACACACCCTTGTAAAAAGTCCCTCCCCATTCCTCCTGTAGGCCCCCTTCAGGTATTGTAAGGCTGCTCTAAGGTCCCCCCAAAGCCTTCTCTTCTCCAGGCTGAACAACCCCAACTCTCTCAGTCTGTCCTCATAGGGGAGGTTTTCCAGCCCTCTGATCATCTTTGTGGCCCACCTCTGGACTTGCTCCAACAGCTCAACATCCTTCTTGCTCTGGGGGGCCCAGCCCTGGGTGCAGTACTCCAGGTGGGGTCTCACGCAGAGTAAAGGGGGAGAATCATCTCCCTCGGCCTGCTGGCCACACTTCTCTTGATGCAGCCCAGGATCCGGTTGGGCTTCTGGGCCACAAGTGCACACTGCTGGCTCATGTTCAGTTTTTCATCTACCAACACCCCCAAATCCTTCTCCTCAGGGCTGCTCTCAATCCATTCTCCACCCAGCCTGCTTGGGATTGCCTTGACCTTGCATTTGGCTTTGTTGAACTTCATGAGGTTGGCATGAGCCCACCTCTCAAGCCTGTCCAGGTCCCTCTGGATGGCATCCCTTCCCTCCAGTGTGTCAACAACACCACACAGCTTGGTGTTGTCCGCAAACTTGCTGAGGTTGCACTCAATCCCGCTGTCCATGTAGCTGACAAAGATGTTAAATAGCACTGGTCCCAGTACTGATCCCTGAGGAATGCTACTCATCACCAGTCTCCATTTGGACATTGAGCCATTGACCGAAACTCTCTGAGTGTGACCATACAGCCAAATCCATATTTTTCCAATTTGGCCACCAGGATGCCGCGCAGGACAGTGTCAAACACTTTGCAGAAGTCGAGTAGATGACATCAGTTGCTCTTCCTTTGTCCACTGATGCCATAACTTCATCATAAAAGACCACCATGTTTGTCAGGCACAATTTGCCCTTGGTGAAGCCATGTTGGTTACCACTGAGATAAGTTGAATACCACTGATCAGCTGGATACCAACTGAGATTTTTTAAGGTAAATCCGTGGATAGAAAATTTTCACACAGTGTTCTTCCCCAGCATAACAAAAGACAACAGACCCAAGGGTTGCAGTCACACCCTTATTTTACTGCTCTTGTACAGCCTATCCGAGGAGGTGTGAAGCTTCTCCACTTTCACTAACACCTTCTCAGTGCCAGCTCTCACTTTTCTCCAGGCTTAACAAAATTAAAGCCAGTAATGTCTTTACCTGGGGCTGATCCGTATCTTGGGGATCTCTCCCCTGCCCTCAGCTGGCTCCCAGCAGGTGTCTGGCCACCACAGGGCAGCTGGGCTCCCACAGGCTGTGCCAGTGACTTCAGAGGGAGAGACTGCTAGCTCTGGCATACAGGCTTTTCCCAAAAATATCTTTGGCACTTGTTTGAGAGATCATGTTCAGATATCTTCTTTACCAAAGGTGCTGCTGACCACAATGACAATATAGACCTACCTCTTCTACAGCACTTTGCAATGTCAGATTTTAAGGTAGTTGACTGAGGATGCAAGCAAAGCCACAGCAGCTGTGGGATGAGAAGGATGCATGACATCAGCATGCTCTGAGGTGATGACAGGAAAAGGCTGTCATGTCTGAGGCCACAAAAGTCTCCTCTGGCATCACTGCTGCTCAAGGAGAGGGATGACAGGCCAGCACAAAGAGCGTGAGCACAGGGGGATATCTGCAGCCATTGAAAGTGAGAAGGCAGACATTAAGATTGGGTCCAGATTTACAGATGTAGAGATCAACAATTATCCTTATTTTTAAAAAATAAGGCAGTGTAATCACTTTCCCAGATTTTGTGAGCAGCCCGAAAGCACAGCTAGGGCGACAACTCCTGCCTCTCAATTCCCAAGGCAGCATTCATTTTTCGGGGCAGCACCTATGATGCTGTGTCTTGTGTCCTGAAAGGAAAATTCTCTTTTATTTGAATGTTATTGCTTATGAAGGGAAATCCAAAACACAACTCTCAGAATTAGATGGTTCTGTAATTTAGTAGGACCTTCATTCAGACAAGTATTTTATTGTAGTGGGGACAAAGTGCAATTTTAAGATGTCCACCACAAAATATAGGCTTCATCTTCACTGGTCTGTGCTCTTGGCTTTAAACTGCAATTAGATGAGAAACATGTCTTCAGCAAACACTGTTCAATGCTCTGCTTCTGATAACAAGTCCTTGTGTAGGCATAATTTAAATAGCAAAATATCAAGGCAGATTCTCTTCAGTGAAATCCCTTTGTATGATGGAGCACTGCTAAAGCCGGCAATGATGATTTCTACTCCAGAAATCAAAGCATGCAGAACATGCTCTAATCAGCCCTAGGAATAGTGGTAATCCTTCATTTTTGAATCCTTAGGGTGAAGAGTTTTCTTGCTACAAGAAAGCTCTGGCAGAGCTCACCAAAAAGACTTGGTATTTAGTCTGAACAGTGTCAGCAACCTCCACCATCCTCTACTGCTTCAGGATGTGAAATCCCTGCAATGCAGGTCCTGGGTTACCATTTGTAGGCCAAATGTTTATTTCATATTTGTCACCAAATGTTTATTTCATATTTGTCACCAAATGTTTATTTCATATTTCAAGGACTTCCGTGAAGGACAAAGGAGGACTGCATTTTTTATTACAATGAAATCACATTGCTATGTCTCTCTAGAAAGAAACAGTTGGGTGGAATTTACTGCTTTTTCTGTGTCATATAATCTACTACATAAGTTTGCTGAGAGAAAAAGCAAGAGAGAGGAAGAAGTACACCAGGTGCTAGTAAATGAAGCATACAAATTCCCAGGACACTAGCTCTCCTTTTCTCCTTTTTTAATTTTGTTGAGAAAAGAAGTGTAGTGCTTATGAAAGGGGACAGGTTGATGATAGAGGAGAACAATACTATTACTTTTCCATGGGACCTTTCCAGTACAAGTGGCAGGTGTACCTGTATTCATGCATTTTCCTTCATTATTTGTTCGTTTTTTTGCATTTGGGTCTTTCAGTGAAGTTACGATGCATAGCAAAGAGTAAGGGTTGTACCAATAAAAAGACTTCTGTTTAAAAAGAACTAAAACTATGCCCCTATCTGTTACAAGGGAGTACATCAACATTAGCAAAGCAGTTCAGCAGTCCCACTGTTGTTGTAGAAGATAAACTTTTTTTTTTCCATAGGGCAATATAAACGTAGCCTGTTAGATATAATCAGTCATAATTTCCCCAATAAATTGTTTGTGAAAAAAACCCTCTAAAAAAATTCTGAAACACAAGGAGAAAAGCAAAAACACTGCTGAAGTCTAAGATACCAGGAAATGTGTTTCAAAAAATCAGTTGTTTTTATAACGCATAGTGTTCTTTGAAAAAACATTAATCCCCACTGCTCATAAAAATGATGAAATAATACAGTTGCAAAGAGTTTGCACACCCTCTTCCTGCCTACCCATGATTGCATATTTAACCTCAGCATTAAAAAATGTGAGAGAGTTAGAGGAATTTTTTCATTCTGTTGCTGTTCAGGCAAACATGCCGTTTCCAAGATATATTTATATTATAAAGGCTAGTTCCAAAGTGCTAAATGTCCACAGCAGGGTTCAGATATTCAGAAGAGTAAACCACAGTTTCCACTACCTCAGTGGAAGGCAGCGGGTACCCAACAGTCCTGGAAATCTGACCAGTCAATTTAAATACCTAATTTAGGTAACTGAGTCTTTGTGCTTAGTCTTTTTGCAAAGCCCTCTTACAAGGTCAAACAAATTGCAAATAGAATTGGTATCTTGATTCCTCTGTGCAGTTCTTTTTCCCCATTTCCAAAATAAAAGAGTAGAAAGAGAAAAATGTCAGAAAAGACAGTGATGTGCAAAATTAGGCAATGACTTCTACAGAGTGAGACAGAGTAGGAGCATCCATCTAGAAGAAGAGAAGTCTAAAGGGCTATATGATACAGAAATAAAATGTCATGAACAGTATTGAGAAGATGAATGGTGAATAATTATTCACTATTTTTCACAATGATCAAAAGATCATTGTAAATTTGTTCTCTTTTTCCTTATGTCCCTATGACTAGCTACTGTCAGAGGTGTGGTAGTGGCCTTTGTGGACTTTTGGCCGGACCCAGTGCAGCAGTTCTAGTTCTTAAAAATGGTTAGGCAATTCAAATAGCAGGGAACCAGATTCATGATGCAAGAGGTCACTTCATCTCTCTGCAGTTCATGGCTGAATAAATGTGCAATCAGTGAGTAGGAGCTGAGAAACAAATTAACTTTTGTATTCAGCACTGGGAGAAAGATACTACAGCATCGTATCCATTTCTGGTAACTGGAGTTTTAAGAGAATGTCAAGAACTTTGGGAGAATACAAAAGAGCCACCAGAAAGACTGGGATTAGGCTTTTCCAGTAAGAATTTGTCTGTTTATTTATCAAAGAGAGGAACAGAAGAATTTACCAACACTTTGGAAAAAAAGGAAGAGAAAAATAAAAAAGGCAGTTATTCAAGAGCTCTTTAATCTACCGAGAAAATAAAGAGCTGAAAATTAAATCCACAAAAATTCAGACTGGAAATAATGCAGACTGGGGGGAAGGGAGGTGTTTTTCGGTCGGTTTAGTTTGGATTGGGTTCGGGTTTTTCCCTCCCCAGACCCAAGAATGTTAAACCATTAGAGAAAATTACAAAAGAACTGGTTTATTTTCTGTCTCTTAATACCTTCAAATAAAGATTATTATTCCAGTCAAGCATGTTATTAGAATTTATGCAGGGTTAACAGGTTAAAAACAACACCGCACACAGAATTATAACATATAGAAATATAGCCTATTTCTTCTAATGGTCATGCCTTGTGTTGTTCAATTGGTGACTGTAAAATATCTGTCCTCCTCCATGCATTCTCCTCAGTGCCTCCCTCCAGGCACATACAGCCCGCCTCTCTTTACTAACCCTGAACAGTGAACAAATACTTTTAAACTCCACGTTCTGTTTGATGGATTTGTATAATCTTCATAAATGGCTCTCCATATGCATCTGACATTGCTGATTTTTTCTGGAAGTGATGAAGTTCCATAAGGTCATGATGAACTTTGCAGATTGCACGTGGCTGAAATGGATATCCACCTCTACCAGTCAGGATACATTCTTCAAATCACTGAACTGTGCTACTAAAATCAGTTGATATTTTAATTTGCTGTCATTCCTGTAAGTTTGAACAATATGCAGCAGAACCAACCTTGTTTGATCTATGGGGCCTTACAAGCTAATTGACTAGTTGTTGGTGTACCTACATCTTCTCCATTGGGGAAGTACAGATATATAGCTGCTTGTAATTCTACTAATTCTTCTTCAGTAAAATCAGTCATGGCACCAGGAGAAATCAGAGTTCCTATTCTTTTCTTGTTTGGTATTAATAATTAAACACAACATTCAGCAGTGTGATCAAGCCAGGATGCAGCCCCACTGGCCTCTCTGTTGCACAGACCTTGGTGTGACATGGAGTAAGGTTCTACCATAAGAACACGGTAGAATCTCAAGGTCCTCTTCAAAGGACCTCAGAAGATCATATATTCTACCCTTCTACTCCATGTCAGAAACAAAATACATCATTCCTAGCAGATATTGCTCTGAAGACCTCAAGGTAAGTGGTTCTGGAACCTCCCCTCACTTGCACGTTTGCCATGGATATTTGTCTTGGAAGCACCTTCCTCCATTCAAGAAGTAAAAAAAGACCCATTCCTCTCAGAATGTTCAAGCTGCTGCTTTCTGGACCCTCTCCTGTAGGTCCGCATCCTCCTTGGAGCAAAACTGTAGACTGGACTCCAGCAAAAGCCTGTCAAACATGAACGGAACTGAAGGATCGTATGCATCACTTTTAGGCTCTACTCAAGAGTATAACCCTAAGAGTGATGTTCACATTTTTTCAACAAGCACATTTAGCTTCCAATTCATCATAACTCCTTTTATTTCCCTTATAGATCTGCTGTCTAATCAGTTTTATCAAGAAAAGACTTCTGTGCTTCAGATATCTGACCCCAGGAAAAAAGCCATGTTTTGGAGACCTTTTGGAAACAGTCATGTATTTTTCATCCTTGACTGTATCTGGGCTGGGGGCTGAGCACATATCTCTCCTTGATGTTTCTTACTGTTGCTTTGGCTGTCCTCCACTTTCCTGCCAGCAGATGGGCTGGTGTGGCTTATACTGTTTAGGTACCTAGATCCTTCAGTACAGGGATGGATGAAGCAGAGACACACACTGAGGCTTGCAGACAGACTGACTGGGCTTGGCTACAAGTCTTCTGCAGGAAGTAAGGGTAAAATTTGAACTGTAAAGTGAAAGCCTCCATCAGACTTGATTTTAATGTTATTAGACCAGTGAATAATTACTTTTTGGGAGAAAAAAATGCCTTTGTAGGCCCAGGTCCTTGCTGCTTCTTGGGAGAGCACTACTTTGCCTGAAACCAATAGATCTTTCCACCCTGTCAGAACTTCTTGGAATGGGCCTCCGGTTCAGCAACAACCTTTTCTTTTCTCTTGTGTGGCTGAAATCTTGTTCCAGTACGATCTGAATTGATGACAGAAATAACTACAGGGTTCATGCTATCTGCATGGAAAGCGTAATTTGTGGGCCAAGCAGATCCCTGGGGTGGATCTGCTGAAATAAGTAGCTAGCCCCACAAAAGGCTGTAACCTTCTTTTTGTAGCACTATAGAGCTTCTTCCACAAGAGCCAAACACTTTCAAGGCTACAGCTCTGTAAAAATTTAATCTACCTTTTTTTGCTTTTTGTATGATGTTTACTTTAGAGTATTTATCTAAGGGAGAAACTCCATCTATGCTCAATTCTTAAATTACTAGAAAAACAGGTGACTTATGAAACCAGACATCTGCAGCTAGGTGTGTGGTTTAGATGTAATTTTTGCAAAAAAATGTTTTATTTAGTTATGTCTTTTTGCAGAATTCTGGGAGGATAATTTTATTATTCTCTCTATGTATGAGGGTTAATACAACGTTAGGTAAAATTCTTATGAACGTAGAGAAAAAGTATGACTCCTTCTAGCACTGGGATTGTGCCAGGGAACCTGGAAGATGATGAATATATATATAGAGATGCATAAGATACATAAAAAATAATTAAGTAAATAAAGGAAGTTCAACAGAAGAGATGAGTTTTTAACATGAATGACAGGGAAGGAAATAAAGACTGAAACCAGCTGCCCCATGAATGAACTACAAATTCTTCGTCTTCATGGCAAATGCTTTTAATATGCATTCAGTGAACAAGTTCCTGCACCATCATGCTTTGTGCAAGCAGCCCAGATCAGTGTGTGAGTTATACAGCTGCGGCATCCAACACATGACTGTGGAAAGTGGGCTTCTACTGTTAAAGAACTGGGAAAAAAGAGTTGTACTAGTTTTGTAACTGGAACATGAGGCCAGATAATCCTGGGAACAGGGGAAGAATCACAGATGCAAGACTAGTCATCAAGTATATGTTTTGTAGGAAAGTTTTTAGCCAATTGGTAAAAGCCTGGCAAATAAAACCAAAGCTGCTGCTAGGAAAATGTAGACATTTCTGAATCTCGAAACAATTTTTTTTAATTATTCAAATCCTTTCAGCAATTTTGTTTTGATATTTTCCTAAGTAAAAGTTTAGTTTCTAGAACATAACCAATTTTCAATTTGAAATGTGAATTTATACTAAAAATCTCGTCTTGACTGTCCAGAATGTATTTTTGACTCTTCATATACAAAAAAATATTTGACTTTTCATTCTGATTTGAAAGGGAAAAATAGCCTCCAGTATCGTACAATCTAGCAGGACAAGAAAACTTTCCTAGACAAATTTAGGAAGTAATGATGCATTCAGTACTCTACTCTGTGACTAATTTCCTATATGATCTCTTACAGTTAAAATAATACCTAGTAACTGAAAATATCTAAGGTAATTATGTGGAACATAAGTATGAGAGATTTTGCAGAAAATCATGCAAATCGTGTCCAAAATCCAGGTGTTTTACTCGGAAGTAACAGAGCAAGTTAAAAGGCAGTGTCTCTGATCACAAAAAAAAAAGAAAAAGATTTTTAACTAATCAATTGTTCAGAAGTGCAGAAAACTGAATACTTAAAACATATTTTCAAGTAACAGGGAATCTTTGCTGAGTGACTGTAGCAATTAATACTCTTTACCTCATTGGAGAGAATGAATCACATTTATCTAGTCTTCTGCCGTTGTCAGAAAATGTAACTCACTTTTTCGTGTCATTTAAAAACAAAACTTAAAAGTTGTCCTTAAATTTTCATAAGTCCTAATCTAACAATGCCGAGCAGAAGTCAAAAGTATTTAGGCAACACTTATGGAATAAATGTCGTCCTGGCTGCTAGGCTGAGACATGCTCATAAGGACCATGCTCCCGAACAGAGAGATTTATCCATGCACCTACCCTTTTTATTGAATCATTTCCCTCTCCCAAATTAATTCCCATTCCAAAAATATTTCCTAAATTCACAACTGAGGCAAAAGCCCTGCTTCCAGCTAGCTGAATTTTGGAGATGTCATCTGAAACGAGTTCTGAAACTCAGGTCTCTCTCTATTAACTTCACAGACTGAGGGGTGGAAGTGAGATAAAACAGTTAAAGTTGAAGCTCACCCCAGTCCAGATAATTTGTAAATCTAAATGACATTTTTCTGTGGTCTTTCATTCTCCTGTTTTACCAGCATTTTACAATAACTACAGGTGATGCATGTTATATAACAATGAACATATTCTGGATTGCTTAAGAAAATTTGGGGCAAAGAAATAAAAAGGTCTAAATAAGAAATCCAAAATCCGCAAAAAACTAGTATTTGAAACACACGGGCCTATTGGAAGAGCCTGTGCAAGTGTCTGAGCTTAGTCACAGGATGCAATGTCTGGTTTCTGCCCAGGCAGCACTGCTGAGGGGAGAAGGTTTTAGAGTTCTCCCCGTCCCTGCCAGCTCTCCTGCACATGTGTGGACAAACCCATGCCTGAGTGGTGACCACAGAGGGGCATCACTTTTTGTTTTCTGTAGTCTCTGAGAACCACATTCAGGTCTGGCCAAGTCATGGGAGACTATGATCATAAGAAAGGGCATTCACCTTTAAAATCCACCTGACTTGATTAACACAGCAATACCAAGGGCGGGGAAGCCTGGAATAATGTATGGAAAGCAGCTTTTGGACCTGCTGTCATTCTTGTTACATAACAGACACGGTGCTGAATCTGAGACCTTTATCCCTGTAAAGATGGAGTCTGCAGTTGCATTTTGTCCCATGATTAAATTCAGTCTGGTAATGGCTCCGATAGCTGTGCCCATCACAAACTAACCTAGATGGGAGGCACCAGAGTGGCTTATACTGCATTAAAGTCTATGATTTGTTTATTTGTGTTTCTGACATTAAAATTATTCCAAACTTAATGTTAGCAGCTTCACAAAAGTACTAGGAATGACATTCCCACCTGCAAGAGTCAAGCTAAAACAGATGTTTTCTGAGCAGTTTAAATTTGGGCTTAGAATAGAGGCTACCTATCCAATTCTTATGGTCTCTTCAGCAAAATCTGTCACTGTAAGGAGAAGCCAAAATCCTTCTGTTCAGTGCTGTCAAGATATCCATAAAATAAAAAGTTCATAAGTTCACTTCCCTAGAAGTGGAGCATGAGGCTAATGAGATATGGACATAGAGCCATGCAGCCTATTCCCTGTGATGAGGCAGGCCCTGATCCTCCATTCTACAGGCAGAGATGTCTGGGGGAATTACAGGAGGTCTCCAGGCCACTCCCAAACCCTGAAGCAACAATGCCTGTAACAGACATCCATCTATCTTGCACCTACAGACTGCTGCTGGTGAGCTGTCCACAGATTCCCAGGCAAGATATTTCAGGGTTTCTCCCACCAGTCCATCGGAAAGTTTTTTTCCTAAGAACTATGAAACTCATCAAATTGTGCACAATCATTTTAAAATGCAGTCACTTGGGATTCAGGAGACTTTTGGCTACAGTGCTGTCTTGTCTCATCTGGCAGGCAAGAAGCCGGAGTGATGGATAAGAAATCCATCTTCCATTGATTAACTGTTTGACCTTAGGAATATGGGTTTCATGAGTCAAAACTGGCAAAAAGAAAGAAAATTGCGATGGTCTGTTTTTTCAGACCCCCAAAATGAAGGTGAGAAGACACAATGAATGATGAACAGACATTTAATAATAAACTATCTAATGAAGAGACTTTTCATCCCAGGAAGAGTACAGGGCAGAATACAGCCAACCCCCCCCCCCAATCAAGACTGTGGTTGGGAAGAAGTCGTGACGATCTTTTATTCAGTGACACTTTTTCCTGTATCAGTGTTGTCCATGTAAGAAAAAGTCAGTGATAATTGGTGGCAAAAACTACTTGCATTATTTGCACACAGGAAGATGAGTCCCCTGAGCATGGTTCGGGGAAAAACTTCAGCTGTTGGCTGACACCTTTGCTTACCCTCTGTGAATCAGGATTCACACCGGTGCCTTTTCAAGGCAGGCAGGTGGGGAGGGGTTACACATTACCTTGGCCAATAGGCCATGTTCTGCTCTTTTATGCAGCTTGTGATAAGAACTCATTCATCCATCAAATGTCTTCAGTGATGGCTTTTTCTAGGCAAACTTTGGCTTGTGGTCTGCTCACAAGTTAATTGCATCTCCCGTTGTGGGTTTTGCTATTGTTTTTTGCTCTCCTTGACTGACCTCCTACCTCACCGTGTAATATTAGTTTTTGTGTTGAAAACCTTTTTGTCCCTCTGTCATGGTTAAGGCCCAACTGACAGTAGGCACCACACAGCCACTCGCTCACTTCTCTCCCCCCAGGTGGGATGAGGAAGAGAATCAGAAGAAAAAAAATGTAAAACCTCATGGACTGAGACAAGAACAGGTAAATCGCTCACCAGTTGTGGTCATGGACAAATCAGACTTGGGGGAAAAAAAATAATTTTTTCACAATCAAATCAGAGCAGGATAGCAAAAAAAAAAAATCAAATCTTAAAAACACCTTCCTCCTACCCTTAACTTCCTGTGCTCAACTTCACTCTCAATTTCTTTATCTCCTTCCCTCCAGTGGTGCAGGGTGAGGAGGAATGGGGGTTGTGGTCAGTCCACACAGGGGAACGAAAAGATGCTGAATTAGGATTTGACTTCTGAGACATAAAGCTTTTCCCTTAAGACACCAGAAGAAGAAGACTTTGCCTTTAAGCAAAATGGAAGAGGAGGTCATGAAGGATCTGACATGGCCGGAAGGAGAACTGACTAGAATGTAAACAATGGAGAGATCAAGATGTAAACAAGAGAATGAATTCGCTAGAAAATAGTGTGTTGTTTTTAGTTAGCCAATAAAAGGTTTTGTAGATGACGTATTCACAGTAGTAAAAGACTATAAAAACAGTTGTAAAAGAGCAATAAAGTGATTCTTCTTCACCACCTATTGGAGTTTGCTCTTTGATCCCACCACTACAAGTCCATCACATGTTGTCTCTGCTGCTCCTTCCTCCTCAGGGGAGGACTCCTCACACTCTTCCCCTGCTCCAGCGTGGGATCCCTCCCATGGGAGACAGTCCTCCACGAACTTCTCTGATGTGAGTCCTTCCCACAGGATGCTGCTCCAGCATGTGTTCCTTCTGTGGTGTGCAGTCCTTCAGAACAGCCTGCTCTAGTACAGGCTTCACATGGGGTCACAGCCTCCTTCAGGTGCAGCCACCTGCTCTGGCATGGGGTCCTCCCTGGGCTGCAGGTGTATCTCTGTTCCCCTGTTACCTCCATGGCTGCAGGGCACAGCTGCCTCACCATGGGCTGCAGGGGAACCCCTGCTCCGACACCTAGAGCACCTCCTCCCCTCCTTCTGCGCTGACCTTGGTGTCTGCACAGTTGTTTCTCTCACATCCCACTCCTCTCTCCACTGCCAGATCCCAGGAGTTTTTTTCCCCACTTAACTATGTTATCCCAGAGGCACTCACACCATCACCCACTGGCTGAGCCTTGGCCAGCAGCAGGTCCAACATGGAGCCAGGGAAGCTTCTCACAGGAGCCACCCCTGTAGCCCCCCATCCAGCTACCAAAACACCACCACACAAATCCAAGACACGTTCTCACTGAAGCTTTGAACACCACAGGGGATTCAACCCGTTTGCTACATCTTTGTCAGGTTTCAATACACAGCTATGTCACTGTAATTTAGATACAAAGAAGTGGAAAAACAGTCCTGTTGGGAAACAACTGGCAGATGTCTACAAGGTGAAGCAGACAGCCTGTTTTTGTCATACCATACAGCTGCCCAGTGCATCCCAGACTCACACTTAATGGATACCAGATTTAACTTACACCAAAACCCACCAGTCATCTTGTGAAAACCCTTCCTAAACATGTCAATGGCAAAATTATTGCTTCATCACATCCCGAGTGAGTCCAATGAGCTGAGGGAGGCCTCTCTCCTCAGCCCCTGTGGCTTTGACAGCTGGTCTATACCAGCTCCTGCCCAGCAGAGCAACGTTAGGGCTGCTACACCCCCCTCCCCAAAAGACCTGAACACTTCTGCTGCCTCCTGGCCAGAGTCATTGCCAAAGACATGCATGGTAACAAGATGCGTCTGAGCAGAAACCAGGTAAAAAGATTATACTGGGTCCTTAAATGTAGTGCCAGCCCCACAGGATTTCACAGAGAAGCTGGGGCTGTGCCCCCTCAGCCACTTGCCACTCGGACACTGACTCCCATTGCCACCCACTGCGGCCACTTCCTACCACTCCACAGGAAACCACCAGCATCTGAATGGCACACTCGGCACCACATCTGTTAGCATTTAGCCTGAGTGTTGGCTGTCCTTCCTAATAATTCATCTCGAATAGACTAAAGCAACAAGCGGGAAGTTCCTTCTCTCACTCTCTTTTTTTCCCCCCATTGTGCCATTCAACAGGCTCCAAAGTTGCTAAAACCACAAAAATGTTAGAGTGATTATTGGCCAATGTCAAACTTATTTTGGAGTGGTTGTCTTATATTGGATAGGCATATTATTTACCTTTCTTATCTAGGCTTAATAGAGTTAAACAAATCAGTACTTCCTGAGAGGAGGCTGCTAAAACATGATTGAATGAGTGGTGTTGTTAGGACAGCACATATGTCTGAGCTCTGATGGCTTCTAACAGCCAGCCTCCAGTGCCTGATGTTGTGACGTTATATTTCCAGGTTCATCATCAGTTTAACACCATCTGATATAGCAGAATAAAAAAATCAGAAATGCAAACATGTTTTAATACTTCTTTGTATGTTTCAGTACTTGTAATTCATGAGTCACTGTAGAATATGTGGAGGATCCTCAAAAACTCAGAGGCTGAAAGTAGAAAAAAAATATTTTTTTAACTCTCAGATGTTTTAAAGTGAGTTTTTCTTAAAGTCTGCAGGAACTTCAGCCAAGGACAAGTGCCTGGTGGATTAAAACAAAAGAGGTAACAATAATAATCAAAATGGTATTTTTTTTCATCCTGTGAAAGTTAGAGAAAAGTATAATAGAGAGTTTCACAGCAGAAGCTTTAAACTTCAGTTTACCCCTCCAAAAACCTGTTCCTTTAGACAGTGGTTTGGAAAAGGCCAGAGATCAAAACCGTATTGAGGCTCGCCTTATCTCCCCAGTCCCAGCACGCTCATAGGTGTGCTATCTCAAATCCTCCTGCTCCAGCTGATTTAATCCTTACACCAACCCCAAGGGCTGGTATGGCCCCTCTCCTTAAGAGACATGTGTTGTTTTCTGCTGAGGACCTTTGGCTTTAAAGAAAGAAATAGGTATCAACCCAAGCAACAGTCAAAACAGGGGCTGAAGTGCAAAGGAACAGCAGCAGTCATTAGAGACCAGCCTTGGCATCCACCCAGTGTCATTGCCTGCATGGTGTTCTCAAGGTCTCACCGGGGCCGGCTGCCACCCACTTGCCCACGCTTCAGTGCAGTGACAGCCTGATGTTCGCTCAGCAGCGCCTGCAGACGAAATCTCCCTTACCCTCCCACTGAGCACAGCAGGCGGCTGCGTAGGGGTTGGCAGCCTCCTGAACCACAGCAGCTGTGGAGCACGTGCTGGCTCCCAAGCAGGCAGCTTGGCTCACCTTCCCCAGCCCAAAGCATCCCTCTCTGTGGTAGGTAGCTGCCTGGATGGCCAGAAAAGGGAGGTTCACTCAGAGCCCTCTCTCTCCCCAAGCTGGGGCGACGGACCCACACAGGTAGTCTGCTCACATTCCCTGCCTCACTGTGCAAGGAGGAGTGCTCCCCAGGCAAGTAAGGGGAGCAGCCGTGGTGAGGGGGCATTCCCCAGCACCTTTGGAGGTCTCAATGGTGCCTTGCTGGTGAAAAAGACTTTCCCAGGCTCTTTCTTTGGTCAGCAGTGTCCCAGATTTCCCAAGCCTTACAGCCATCATGGAGCCATCTAGCAGAGCAGGCCTTGGAGGCATCCTTGCGCCACCAGCATTGTCCATGCATCTCCATAGCAGCGTGTCTAGAGGTGTCATGGGCTCCACATCATGATCCTGCACCAAGGGTGAAAGTAGGCATGATATATACATCTCTGGACCTATAGGAAGAACATTCAGGCTTTTTATGTGTGACATGAACTTTGGTCATGAAGACCGCGATAGTAAGTCCAAACTTAGAAACAACTTCCTTGACTCCTTTTTTTTTTTAACCAGTGCTGAGTGTGGTATCTTTGGTGATGTTTTTATTTATTACATGAATTGGTAGGCCACTTGCAAAAATGATTAATCAGAAATACCAATCTTGTTCTGATTTGCAGCATAACAGAAAACAGCAGCTCAGTCCTGTGCTACTCCCCAGTGAGTTACATCAGTATGTGCCAATGATGGAAAACATGGCCTGCCTGTAAAGCTACAATTAGGGCTAGTTTCCATGGACATAATCAGTTGAATGTAGAAAGAAAAAAAAAAAAAGAAGAAAGAAAGGAAAGGGAACAACATAAAGCAACCATTATAAAATAACTGAGGACTTATATGCCAGAACATAAATGACTTTAAGATAGATGTTCCTACTGGCAATTTTTCTACTTTATTTTTTTTAATGCTTTGCGAGACTATCCAAGTTGAAAAGTTCACATTTGAACAGGAATAAAAGAAAAACCTGAAGGAGCCTGGAGTTTATAAATAAAAGGAATGATACATTGATATGCAGTTTCCAGAGTACTCTACTTCACCCTCTTCTACTTTAGATAACTGGACTTATATTCAAAGGAAGCACTATCAAATAAATAAAGGAATAAACAGCTGAGGAAGACAGAATATTTACAAAGAACCAAAAGCTCCTGCCACTACACTAAGAGAAGGAACATTTTGATTACTTTATACATACCAATAATCACAAATCACCTTTTTTAACATTCAGACTATTAAAGTTGCTTTATGCTCTTTCTTACTCACTAGAGTAAAATGAAATAGCAAAAGTTTCGATTCCTAATTTTAGGCACACCTCAATTCAAAAACTTTGCCATTCTTCTGTCAAAGGTTTTGGTATGTCAGGATTTTTCCCTCCTAGATTGTATACCTAGACTTGAGAAGTGCTGAGCCACCTCACCCGGACCTTCACAGAATCACAGAATGTTAGAGATTGGAAGGGACCTCGAGAGATCACCTAGTCCAATCCCCCTGCCGGAGCAGGAACACCTAGATCAGATCGCACAGGAACGCATCCAGGCGGGTTTTGAATGTCTCCAGAGAAGGAGACTCCACAACCTCTCTGGGCAGCCTGTTCCAGTGCTCTGTCACCCTCACTGTAAAGAAGTTTTTTCTCATACTCAAATGGAACCTCCTATGTTCCAGCTTGAACCCATTGCCCCTTGTCCTATCACTGGATGTCACAGAGAAGAGCCTGGCTCCATCCTCCTGATACTCACCCTTCACATATTTATAAACATTGATTAGGTCACCCCTCAGTCTCCGCTTTTCTAAACTAAAGAGACCCAGCTCCCTCAGCCTTTCCTCATAAGGGAGATGCTCCATTCCCTTAATCATCTTCGTGGCTCTGCGCTGGACTCTTTCCAGCAGTTCCCTGTCCCTCTCAAACTGAGGGGCCCAAAACTGGACACAATATTCCAGATGCGGTCTCACCAGGGCAGAGTAGAGGGGGAGGAGAACTTCTCTCGACCTACTGACCACCCCCCTTCTGATACACCCCAGGATGCCATTGGCCTTCTTGGCCACGAG
>WKFP01014843.1:966097-978422 GCA_011057875.1 Pterocles orientalis | reverse complement strand
TCCCTCATCCAAGTCGTTGATGAATATATTGAACAGCACAGGTCCCAATACCGAACCCTGGGGGACTCCACTAGATACAGGCCTCCAACTAGACTCCATCCCATTCACCACAACTCTCTGGCTTCTTTTCTCCAGCCAGTTCACAATCCATCTCACTACCCGATCATCCAGATCACACTTCCTCAGTTTAGCCGCAAGGATACTTAAGTACCATCACTTTTCTGCAGGCAGCAATGTAGAAGCTGATGTTTAAACATGGCAAGAAATATTTCAGTTGCCAATGTTAGGGGTATTTGCAGTCACACACTGCAGTAGCAGTGTTGTTTCTTAGCCTTCTGTTCTTCACTACCTGTGCTAGAAAAAGTAAAGTGAGAATGTGTCTCAGTAACCTCTTTCCTTTGCTAAGTCTGTGTAGGTTTTGCCTGTGAGAGAGTTGTGTTGGCTTTGATGGGTTTTTTTTTCAGACACTGAACTCCTCTGGGATACTTCCCACTGTTTATATTAGGGAGTTAGACTGGCATGTGTCTCCAGTTAGGCAGTTGCAGATTTCTAAGCTATTATAACAAGCACATCTTAAGTGTAATAGTTCCTGGGAAGAAAACATGCAATATAAAAATACCCTTAATCATTTAGCTGTACCCTGTGTAATACCATATTACTCTGTGTTAGGGTACAACAGTACAGAGTCATGTTTTTGCAGGTTGTTATTCTGTCCCCAGGCTCTCTTTATTCATGCAACTTTTGCCGTGTATGAAGAGACAAACTCTTCAAAAAGGACATAGACAACAAAAAAAACCCACAAGACAACTACATATTGGATAGCACACAGAACATATAGCTAGGCGCTAAGCATTAGTATTAGATATTGGGTTAAGCATTAGCGTGTTCACCACCCCCAGCAAGACACCCAGCAGGACATTGCTCACCAGGCAGGCCTCTGTCACATGGAAAGTGTCAGCTTTGCCGCTGCTCCTGGGAGCTGGCTGGTCCTTGGTGTCACCGAGTTGCCATCTTCCAGGTCACTGTCTTCTCACTTTTCTTGTCTGTGATTTTCTCCTTGAGTCCACCACTTGTAACCTGTGCCTGTTCCAATGATCTTACCTCTGCCTCCAATTCTATCTTTTAATTTGGCTGATTCTAGTCTATGTACTTTCTCACAGCTCTTTCTCATAACTTAAAATTTTCTCTGAAGTTTGAGCTAAGGTTGCACAGCTGGGCTGTATCAAAACTAAACCTGGGATCACAGGCAGCTGAACTCCTAGAAGGAGAAACACAGGTTAGGGGTGGAGGGAAGAAAAGTTCTGTTTTGACGGGATTGTACCATTCAACTTTCCAAGGTTTTGAGGGGAACGGTGGTTCTAAGCTGGAGGTGACAGTGTTTGTTAAGTTTTGCAAAGCCAAATATCTAGGAGATGGATCTCTGAACTCAAATCACATAAAATTTTCCAGACACCTACAGGCATCTATTTCTCTTTCAGAAAGTAGAATGAACAGATGTTTGCAAACAGTTACTGTACCACCAACCCACAAACACAAAAATCCAGAAGAGACTATGCTACAGAATTTTAAATTGTGATAAATAAGCAAACCTCTTCTGCTTCAGCTGAGGAAGAAGCCAGAAAAGATCAGTAGTCAGGTAACTCTGCAGGACCCGCAAAGCTCCATATTCGGCTCCTGGCTCTTTCACAGACCTTCGTGTGTAATTTAAAGCAAGATGTGTAAGTTCCAAACTTGGACACTAAGATGGATGTCTGATCCCAGTAATACTAGTTTATGCATCTAAGACTCCAAACTAGTTCATAAAGGGTTGTAAAGTCTGAAAAAAAAGGAAGATCCAAAAAGTTTAAATGCTGCTTTAAGTCAAGTCCAGGTACCTGCATGTCTCCAAAGCCTTGCTGTCCTCATTAGTGCTGGATGTTTCTGTTTTTCCCTGAAAGTGAGTCACCACTACAAGTCTTCTACTTAAAAAGAAATGGGTGAGAAGACTTTTGCTAATGAGACTACTGGTTGGAGTACTCACCCATAAAGGAAAAATCTAGTTCTCTCCAGAACTTTCTGAGATTGAACCAATGGAGTTTATATCCTATTTTTAAGGCAGTAGTGCCCTATCGCTACAGCTGAGCTGCTGTGACGAATGTAGGAATCATGGTCAAGAGAGACAAGTCTGGCTGTATTGCATAGTGGAAAAAGCATGCGGCTGGAGGGGCAAACTCAATCCTGGTCACTGTGGTCTGGACTTCTGATGCATTTTTCAGTAGATGATCATTTGCTAAAATACAGGAACAGGGATTGTTATGCAGACTAAAGCATATCATGAAACATTAGTGCCACCACCACTGGCCATAATTTAAACAAAAAGAGTGAGACAACCACTTATTGGTAGATGAGGTGATTTTTATAACTCAGTTTAAAAAGAAGACTTAGGTTCCACTGAATTTAATATGATGATGACTGCCTAGCCTGCTGAATAGGGGAGATGTCAGCATTTCCAAATGAATGGTGTAGGTATGTCCCCACTCAGTTAGTGGTCAGTTGTGAATCCCAGTAGAAGCTCTAACTCCCCCATTTGCCATGTGAAGAATTGTCCAACTCCTTTTCAGATACAGCCTGAAACATTTGTTAACTATTATTTTCTGAGGATATCACTTCAAGAACTAGCTGTGACTTTATCATCATGGTGTATCTTCTGACTTGCACTACTTCTCTGCAAGTTACAGGAGGCTCACCAATGGCACTTAAATGTGTGCATTTGAAAGCTATTTAGGAGCCTAACTCTCATTAATTTAAATGGGAGCTGTGCTCCTCAGTGAACATGTAAGTGAGTAGCTACTTCAAGGATCTGGATGCAGACAGCGAGTTAGGTGGGGTGATGTCATGTCTAAATCCCCTTGTAGAACTAGCCTTAAATTTATAAAGAGAGCAAATTAAAAGAATTTAGGTCAGACTAAAGCAGACTTGACAATACAATCACTGGTAACATGTAAAGAGATTTCACTTCAGCACTAACATTTGTAACATTAGTTAATATGTCAGAATTTTGAGAATCTATTTTTTTTTATTTTCCTGAAAAACAGAGAAATCTTACTGTAGTCTTACGTGCCATAGGAGAGCCATAAAGTATATAGAAGACATGGTTTTTATTCTACCTGTTTTTCCTAGACTGCTTTGAGTCTCTGCTGAGAATACTCAGACTTAAAATATTGTGTTATGCTTTATGGCTGTTGTTCTACACTTTATGACTGTTGTTCTAAATCACATGCAATTAAAACAGCCACAAATATTAGTCCACTATTAGTCCAAATGTTTCCTTCACAGCCAACTTGGGGGTTTCTGCACAGCCCTGTACTCCATAGATGGGGTTGAAGAGCAAGCAGTTGTCACTGAAGTAGTCTGAAAAAGCATGCTGCTGTCTTTGCCCCCTCCAAAAAAACACAAAATATTGATCTTCATGTGAGAATGTTTGTATTTAAATGTTTCCTCTTCTTGTGCACTCTATATTAATCACAGGAGAGAAGAAAGGGAGGTAGGCGGAGGTAAAAAAAATCCTGGGAAACCCAGTAGAAGAGGTGGGATAATTTACGATTTCTTTACTAGGTGTCAGCTCACGCCCGAAGGAATCACCACCTGAGATCCAGTCTGCCTGCAGCAAACTCTTACCAAGGTTTCAGGCAGCCAGTCAAGCACCACTGCCCACCCAGTGGAGGGAGGACAGCTCCAAGGGCCTCCAGGGGAAGACCCTGCCTGCCTGCCCCAACACCCAGAATACATAGTCTTTTTCTGGAAGCTCTCCAAGATGCTGCCTTCTCCCTCATTAGCAGAGTCAGGCAATTTCTCTTCTACCACCACCTCACTACACACTGCATTAGATGTCAAAGCAAGGTGAGCAGGCTCTGTTCATGAGTAACTCGCACTAAAATTGCTTTTACCAGTATTACAGGGGCTCTGTCACCACTGTCGGATTGGATTCCCATGCACAGACTGCAGGAGCTGACACCAAAATCTTGTGGAGTTATAGATGTGAACTTCTAGCCACTATCATACCAGTGCTGGGTCCAAACTGGCACTTATAATTTTAATGTAAAAATATGTAAACAAAGAAGCATTAAAGATCTGATGAGGATTGAAAGGTGAAAGACCAGTGTACATAACTGTCTCAAACTGCTTACCCACTGATGCTGTGATAAATTCCACAACAATTGCTACATTTCACTTAAACAAAAAGGTGCTCCAGGTTCTCTTATGTTCATACAAGTTCTTAGGTTAGTCTTACAGACACTGCTTATTTCCTGACTTTTAGTGGGAGAACATCTCCAAAGGAACAGATGAATTATATGTTGAAGATAGGATGCTGGCACTCTCATGAGAAAAGTATAGGCTACGTCTATACTGGCAATTTAAGTAAGGCCAGTTAATGTTCCCTGGCACTGCAATTTGGTTGTTCGTACTCTCCGAAGTGTTAGACTGGGCTCTGGCCCTGTTTTACCAGGAAAATGTAGCACTCCTGCAGACAACATTCACATGCAGTTCAAGGGTTAGCACAAGCTGTCAGAGTGGAAAACCACTGAGTTCATAGAGTTTAAGTCAAATCAAGATTGCTGTGGTTTGTTTTTTATGATAGCAATTAACCACCAGTCAGTGAACTACACATTCAGGATCAATATCAGAAATGTAACAGATAAATCACAACGCTAGTCTTTTCTAAAATGTTAATAAACACCTACAAACCTCTCAACACCCTTCCAGACCTAATCCCAAGAAGGTTTAAACTCACGTGCATAGGCAAACACATGCACATGCAGCCATAGGGGATCTCCAGCTGTCCACCTACCCCTGCTGCTCCCTGAAACCCACTGATGTCCCAGCAGGTTGGGGCACATGAGGAGAGTGGGCTCCTCCCTGCCTGCCCTCTTTCTGGGTGCCCTGCCTGGCCTGCCCCAGGGTGGGGTGCTGCAGGGTGTCTGCAGAGATGACACACCAGGTTTTGACTACTGCCGTTCTCACATGAAGATCTCCACCTCTATTAAAAATTGAGGTCCCTCTTTTATATTTCCTTTCAAGTGATTCTTTCTTTGTTTAGAAAGTCTCTATGTAATTCCTTGGTTACTGTTTGTGCTGGTTTATGGCCATCTTCCTCTTTAATACAATGAGTTTTGGGGCAGTTTTGTGTATTCGATCCACACATACTGTTTACAGCCACACACTTATTTTAGCAGGTGGGATTATCCAGGCATATTTCCAAGGGTGGGCTGTGCAAACACCCCCACAGTGGGCCAAGGATCATCTCACATGGACAGTTTGGGATGCAGCCATCCTGTTTTGGAGGGCAAGAGCAGTTAATGATGTGGACACAGACTCTCACATGTGGGTTGGGCTCAGTGCCAGAGAACTGTCCCAAGCACCTTTAATTTACCAATACAGATGGAGCCAAAGATGACTTTCATGGGAAAGGAGCAAGCAAACTTTGAGCTACATGCAAGATGTAGAGTCAAGGTCTTGATCTGAGAGATAACTCTCCTCCAACGCTCAGTGGTTTATAGTTGGGATTTTTGTTCTCTCCAGCATACCAATAAAAAATGGCCATAAATTTCAGAGCTTAATTCTGAGTTTAGATTCTGAGTCTTTGTACACTCAAATAGGGTACAGAGCCAATGTTTTGGTCCAACACCATCTCTGAAACATTGCATTAACTTTATGTCACATGAAAGAAAAGGTGAATGTCTTTTGATCTTGGTCTGCAGCCAGGTCACTAGAGGTTCCCTCCCCAGCCTCTTGGGCCTGCACAGGGTCTCACTGACTGTAGAGCTGATTGCAAGATCTGGTTGCTTGTTCCAATCTATTAAGTTTCTTTCTAAAGTCTTTCTTAAAGTGAGAAGATACAGACATTGAAACTGGGAGGAGCATTTTTTTCTCCTTTGGTCTGTGTCTATTGCAATCGCTTCTCTGAAAAATGATAAAGGACAACTGATCTCAGAGTGGGGGGGGGGGGGGGGGGAGAGAGCAGGTATTGTCAAATTTCTACAGAAACCTGAAGGTTTTACTGCCTGTTTTCTCAACATTGAAGACATTGAAACACTGAAGGATGAAACCAAGTCTGAGACCCTGTTTGTATGTCTGGCCCTGTCCCTATCAGTTTTTGCTTTCAGATGCCTCAGGGATTTGTCTCTTTTGTTTACACTTTGGTGTATCATGTGAATAAAACCTTCTTGAGCTGATCTTACACAAGGTGGACCACGGACTCCTAAGGTCTTTATTATAATCTTGGAATAATCCCAGCAAATTATGTGTGGACCTGGGCAAACAAAGAAGGGGAATGCCAACATTTAAGATGGAAAATACTGCCCTGCCTAAACAAGTCATGAGGACCAACTGGAAGAAGAATTTGTGGTGCTCAGGGATTGCATTACAGCAAATTAAAGAGAAAATAATGAATATATCCAGTCATTCACTCCTCATTCTTGCACATTCCTTGATATGAATAAAAGTGACTCAGAGTAAAAGTCAAACTGTTTTCAAGTCCACATTGAGATTAGAAAGCAGCCCCCAACATAATAACTTTGGTGTCAAGCTTTGGAATGAAGAGAAAGCTGATAAGGCACACTAAAATGGAAGAGAAAAAGCAAGACAGGACTGTGGGAAGCCAGCGGCAGGAGGAGATACCTGGACTGAAGAGAGCAGACCAAAGGGAGTAGTTGGGTAGGAGAATGAGTTATGAGCTAAAAACTTCAAATTTTATTCATTTTCTGAGCTTGGATCAGAGAAACTTGGGGGCTTGGTAGTAGCACGTGAGAAGACGGTATTCTAGGAGCTGAGATTTTGAGCGGAGATCACATTGGTGGCCGCCTGGCACTTTCACAAACACTATTTTTTGAGAAAAAAAAAAGAAAAAGTCCTTCTGTGGGGAGATAAAAGGCCCAATAAGGAGTTAAATGTGGTAGTATCTGTTCACTGTTTGTGTATGCAACTTGCCAGTAGTTGCAACACTACATTCTCTGGAAAGTAAGAAAAAAAAGAAAAATCCCTGCAGTATTGTTTCTCATAATGTGCAGAGCATGATGTCAGCCTGGCAGATGAATTTAAAAATAAACAGTAACACACTTTTTTACCAAACAGAGAAAATATCACTTGCAAAGGCAATAAAATAACAGCTGTCATATGTTCTGTCTCTTACTTTCTTCATGACTGAAAAGAAAATAGGTAGGTGACAGGAAAGCAGACACTTTCTGCAGGTCTGCATGGTACATTTATTTTGACCACTCTTTGCACTGGCCTGCTCTCTCTTCCCAACCCCGGAGCCAGGGAGCCCTCAGGAAGGTGACAGAATACACTACTTTATCCTGAATTTCAACTGACAGTAATTTTTGTTTGTGTGAGGGGAAGGACACAGCTGAATTTTTTCAAGTCCTAGAATTACATCTTTTCAAAGCAATCTAGTTGGAAAATGTTTACAAAGCTGAAGTTTTGACGAAATCTTGCTCTTTCATTGGTGCCTTGTTTGGAGTAGTATTGGCTTCAATAAAATGTTCATGGAAGATAATTTTTTCTTACAGAGGTTTGAAGAAGAAGCTTTGGATCTTAAATTTAGATGTTCACCTAGATGTCTCCATCTGAATTAATTATTTATGTGCTTTCAAAGACTGAGGAAGACAAAGGCAAACTTCTCTATGCCTGGTGGGGAATGAGATCTTATTTGAGGAAAATTTCAGAATCTGGTTCTTTTTGTGCATGAACTAGTTGAAATAAATACAGGTTACAGATATGTAACCCCATATGGAATATGAACACTGGAGTTTCAGTGCCTGCTCACTTTTGTAAACTGCATGTGGAGCCTAAGGCAAACCTCCTAACACAGAAACCTAATTACGGCAATTAAATTGCATCCCAGAAACACCTACATTACTCTCTGCCTAAAACTACTTCTGATTATAAAGTAAACCACTAGTTCACATGAAGATATCTACCTTGTAGGTGTCTAAAGTAGATTAAGTAAATCCCACTCTCTCTCTCTATCCCTCACTACTTGTTTTTCAGTGTTTCAGGTACCAGGATGGAAGATATTTTTTCCTGTTTGTGCTGAGATGGATTTCACCTTGAAAATCTATTCTGAATGCGATACTGGAAAGTCTTGAGTCTGGTTTTGCACATAAAAGACAAATAGATAGAGAAATCTTTTTTTCCTGAAAGCAGATGTTTTGATATAGCTGACTTCCCAGAAGATTTGGTTTTCATTCCAGCTGGATTCTACTTAAATAATCTAATATATTTTTCTTAGTGAATTTCATTAATTCCTTGATCCTTGCTCTAAGAATATTTAAGATTTTTACTTCTCTAAATTGAAATCATATATGATTTGCTTATCTTAGACCTTCTAAAGTAAAGAACTATAAGGATCAGAAGATTCCTTCCACAAATGAAGTTTTTTCTTCTTTCTTTCCTTTATTTTCCTCGAGCATTTCTGGATAAGGCTCCTGAGACATCTGTCTGAGCTATGGTATGGATTTGAGAAGATGCATGTAAGGCTGAAACACCACAGGACAAGCACGGCTGAAGTGCCACAGGACAGACCATATATGATGTAAGAAAACACTGCATTATAGAAAGAGGCTGATTCATTTCTCTCCTTCAAGACAGCTGATCACCAGGCAAGCCATGAATTACAGATTGTCAGCTTCATAACAAAGGAACAGAAGTAAATTGTTAACTCAGAGGAGATCCTGGATGGTTCCAAATTTCACTGATGCCTTGGCTGGCCACTCATCACTGCCAAATGCTAAATACTCTGAATGCCAGCCATTACCGACAATAAAAATGTCAGTGTGGTTCATTGCTTCTGCCAATGCACATCTCCTTGGGATTACAGAACATCCTTTATGGATCATCATTAAATCTCAATGGCTTTCTGCCATGCCAACTGCGCTGAAATACTTCTCAATCTCCAGCTACTTTTGTCTCTCTGTAGTTGGATAAATAGTGTTAGTAGATCTCTGAACAGTGAATGACATGATGGTAAAAAAGAAAAACAAAAAGCCAAACAGTATCCCAAAATTACTTTCAGAACTGGTGAAAAATGAAACTTTTTATCACTTCCATATTTTCTGTTACGTCTTCTTCCTGCGGAGAAAAGCATCAACGACAATAACAAGTATGCTAATTGCTATTTATGCCATAGCTTTAGGTCTTTAAGTAATGTTGAATAATTCTTTGGTTCAGTCAGGAAATTTGCTAAGACACATTTCTCCAAAGTGCTGCCAAAGGCAATGTCTAGTTTTAATACTTGAAAAATAAACCAGATTTGCACTTTTAAGTGACCACATTTTTACAGCTCCTTTTGGGCTCCTATGCAACATTAGACTTTATTGCACCTCGTGCTTTCTCCTTCCAGCCATCATGCTCAACTCATCTACACTCCAGGGTAACACTGGAGATCACAGTCCTGGGAGCAAATTGTTATACTGTTTTATGTATTTTGATTTAATGTAGCAGGAGGCAGGAGCAGAGGTGTGGTGGTGGTGGAGTCATTCACTTTCAATGTCTTTGAGCAAAATCTGAGAAAAGGGTAATATATGCAAGACAAGAACAGAAAGTGGGGTAGAATTTCTCTAAGATACAGAAGAAAATGTATGACTCTTCATGACTCCTATTGCAAATACTTACATGAATAAAATGAGACACCATCACTTTGGCACTGAATAGATTCTTTTTCAGTCTCAAGTGAGGCTCACAGATGATTGATGACATTTAATAAAATTACTTTTCTTTATGATCCTCTGCAGCTCTCACCAAGTGGTTAAAACCAACAGATTATACTGATCTCTGCATGTTCTTTGCTCGTCTCTCAATTTTGGTGGCAGTCTCTGCTGCAGTCCTAAATTATTCACACCAGCTGCTGATGCTAGAAAAATTGAGATAAATTTCCCTTTATTCTAAAGTTTAGAATGTCAGAAGAAAAAACAGGTTGCATTGAAATACCGCCTCAACATGTAAAATACTGCTTGACGTTTGCTCAAGCAAGAAAGACCAGAGTGACATTTTTTCTCAGGAGAGAAGAGCTATACATATCAAAGGCCACAAGCCACTTTTGGTCTCCGGACTGTTTTGGTGCTTGTTTTCCCAATAGCTTCTCCATTTTGAATAGTAATATCTGCTGAAATTTATGAAACAAAACCAATGTTTAAGGAACACCTTAACAGCACATACATTCTATTTAAAAATTGAGTCATAAAACCCCACTTATATATCCCATTCAAATGGGTATTTCAGAATTTTTCGTGAATATGGCTAGTCATTTCAAGCCTAAACTAGGTACAGGGTGGCTTTGTACTAACACTTTCTGCAAAATTGTTCTGATATTCCCCACCAAGGACTCTCTGGAGGTACTAACAGTGAATGCAGGGACATAAGAACCTAAGAATGGCCATAATGAGTCATGGTCAAAAGTTCATCCAAACCAGCATCCTGTCACCAAGAGTGATGGTAGAATGTAATACACCAAGGCTCTACAAATACTTCTCCATGGTATTCTCATGGCCTTCAGTAATCCGTGGATTAGGGACTTCCTGAGCCAGAAATGACGTTTTCGCTTTTCATGGCACTGAGTCATTCTGGAACTTCTCTTCCATAGCTTTGTCCCTGGCCGCGGGTAGACTGTTACCATCCATAATATCCTGCAGCAAGGAATTCTCACCTGTGGCTCCTGGGAAGGAACACTCCCTATTATTTGTTTTAAATCTTCCAGTTGGAATGACTGGCACAGAAATGTCATGAGCAAAATGCATAAAGCAGCACTGTGTGATGGTTTAAAATGCCATTGGCTGTTATTTGCCTGTCATAATTTTCTTCTCCAGAGTAGCTGGGAGTTAATTTCTTTAGGTCACTTGGTATAATTGCCTCTGCCTGCACATTAAGCTTCTGGAGACCGTAGCAAGACATCAGTGTGCAGACTGTAAATTTAAATTCCTCCTGTGAACCACAATTATCTTGAGAACAATGTTTTATCATAAAAAACTTTTTGTTTCCAAATCTTCAGAGCTCAGAAAATAAAGTCAATAATACCATCTTGTTTCTTTTTCGTAACAGAATTTTTGATGGTCTCATGTGAATCTAGAAAGGAAAAAGCCCATTTTAACAAGAGCCTTGGCCACCTCAAATCTGAATGTTGTTCTGCTGGACACAGTTAATGCATTCAGTTTTTACATATTTCCTGATCTGAAAAGTCAAATCTCAATGACATATAATTTTGCTGACAATCCATCCTGACATTCCCACTTGCTCTGATACTTGTGAATCGCAAGGGAAGTGTCTATACCTGTGGGCTACCCCAGAAAACAAAGGCAATTGACTGTCATGCCAAAGAAGTAGCTTGAAAGACTGTAGGACATTGCCCAGTGCTGAAGCTGAAGGCATTATGTACAGCTAAGAAAGGATTTGTTTCCTTCAATTACAAGGCTTATCAGTTGTTGACATCATGACAATATCTTCTGTATGGTCTTCCTCTTCTACTGTGGCCTTCTTATGGTCACCATTTGCCCAGTTTTATCTCTGCTGTCTGTAGATGTAACTTACCGGTGAGAATTTGGTTTGACCAAATATTTTTAAATAACAAAGATACATTACTTGCAAATTTGACAGGTTGGCCCTGTTTTGACATAGGATTGTGCTTTCTGCTTCTATACCTTTTACCATTAGTATATTTCAAGGCCAAAACAAATTGTAACATGTAAGAGGAAAAAGGAAAATCTGTCTTGTAAAGACATTTAATACAAAAGGTTTTATTTCACATTAAAAACCACCCGTAGGCATATACAAATCTGTCTGCAATCAAGGGAAGTTGCATAGACATACCTGAAGAGAAAAGAAGATCCCTTCTGTTTATTTGAGATGTTGCCAAGAAGAGCTGCAAGGTTGAAGGTTGAGCTCAACTGGTAAATTTACCATTTTTAAAATGACAGAACAGTGAACTGAGAAAACAGTATTTTTCAAAATGCTTATTTAAAAGAATCCATTTTTAAAAGTACTGTTCACTGGGTTCATTTCTAAATGTGATGTCCTGGAGATAAGCAGAGCTGGAAAGCCAGTTCAGCTGCCTTAATGCTTGACAATGGCAATCAGGCTTTCAATCCTTTACAGTTCATATTAATTCAAAATCTGCACATACATGATTTAAAGAAAATGAAACCAGGCAGCATCTTTCACTGAAATAGAGCAACTGAGTGCTACTATAAGAGTTACCACATAGACAAGAACTCATTGTTCATTGTTACACAGACTTGACAACAGGTCTTTTATTATTATTATTATTATTATTATTATTATTATTATTATTATTATT
>WKFP01014843.1:942014-966077 GCA_011057875.1 Pterocles orientalis | reverse complement strand
AAAAAAAAAAAAAAAAAAAAAAAAAAAAAAAAAAAAAGTAAGTGTAATTTAACACAACATGCCACCTCTGCTTGGACATGGCTCAGGCCTCATCAAGCATGGAAACTGAATTGCCTCCCAGCTCTACAGAGGTAAAGCCCTCCCATCACCGGCAGACAGCAGAGATAGCTTGGCAGCTGCCTGTGCCTTATCTAGTCCAGGGACAGAGAGGGGGTCCCGAATTCCACTGGTGCTCTGTCCCAGACCATACATAAGAAAAAAGACTTGTTACAATTCCTTACAGAAAAAATAAGTGTTTCAAAAAACCGTGGTCCTAAGCCCAACATACTCATTACTGTAGTCATAAGCACCTTGCAGCGCCATCAACACGGGTAATCCCTGGGCAGCTTGAGGCACGGTGATCTTCCCAGCCAATGGTGTGCAGCACTCACAAAGAGAGTGGCAAGTTTGCGAGTGCCTTCCCTCTGGAATTTAAACACATTTCATATCAAAGATGAACAAATTTAAATAAAAGTCTAGTTAAAGTTAGGTGTGCACACATATAGATTATCTAAACTATATACTTTCTACTGGTCTTTTTTTTTCTCACCTTTTTTCACCCAGTTGTTCCTAATTTGAAATGGACCAAATTGTGCTCTCATCTGTATGTGGAGATCAATACATTTAAGTACACCAAAATTTCAAAATGAGATTGGCTTTGCCTGTTTAGACTCAAAGACAGTTCAGAAATCTGGCATGTTACATGTTGTTGTGCCCTAGCCCTGCTTGGCATCAAGCCCAGGGAAAGCCATACTGACTTTGTCTAGGGTTATTCCTCTGCTTAAAGCTGAGCAGGGCCTGTGAAGCCAGCTCTGAATCTTTGTGGTTTACTTTCTTTTATAAGGTGAAATAAGCATGTAATTATATCATAATTACATGGCAGTAGCAGAAAATAGAGAAAAAATATTGCTGAATAACTGGATGCAATTATGCAACTTTACACAGTTACTAGAATTTGCTAAGATCATGTGTCAATTCTAGGCAATTGCTCCTCCCTGGTAACTGTGTAATTTCACTAAACTGAACTCCTAGCTCGGAGGACAGACCAATCATGTATTTATGTTGTAATGAGACAGTTGTAATTACTACATCCAGCCACTCTACGGAAGGTACTGTGCAATCAGGTCTGAAGAGTTACCAGACATGATAACTTGAAGATTGCTTTCATCGTACTTCTGTTCTCTAACTTAAACCTAGATTCTCTAAGTTTCTCACAGCTTCTCTACTTCATGCTTGGAAAGAAGGTGGAACTGGTTCCTTCTACATAAGAACATAACCTTGCTTTGTGTTCTGAATGAGAAAAAGGTTATATCCTCCAAATGTCATTAAAAAATTTCACTGCTTCAATTGTGTTTTAGTCCAAGATAGCTGAAAGGATGATACAAAGGACAAGATTCCCAAAGTTCATGTGTCTTCATAAAGACGTGTAAAAAAAATTACTGTACCCAACATGACAGGGAACACTATTTTTTTTTCTTTTCTAATGTTAAGAAATTAGAAGAAGAAATTAGCAACAGAAACCACAAGATGATGATATGATACCCACCTCTTCTTACTTGCTCAGCTTCTCCTCCTTGGTCCTCCAGTTCCTGGAATCTCTGTTCCTTCATTCCTCTCACTTCATTTCCATCATGGTCAGTACTACTTCTTACCCCTGTGTGTGAAGCCTGTTTTTCTGGATGGTGGTAGCAACAGAAGTGGTGCCAGAAGGCTGGTCCCACTGGAACTCTCCTTCACAGACCAGCCTGATGGATGCTGCTTTCACCCAGTTTTCCTGTGGATCTACTTAGATACTCTCATACCACAAGTGTCTCTGGCCTACAGGAGCATTTTCACACCTTCTGAAACATTTAGCTTCATCATGTTTGGCATCTTGCCATGCAGGCAAGAAACAGAGTCAGAATGCTTTTGCATTTCTTCTGTCACTCCTGCTGCTTAATTTGGCATAAAATCCCATTCAGCCTCCTCACTTTTACACAGCCAGCCTGAAAGGTTGAAATCCAGCTCTGTAACATACGAGAAGATAAAGTTACAAGAGGAATGTAATGTCTTAATTTGGGCACCACTTCCACCAATATGGTGACATTGTTGACTTCCAACCAGAGAGGGAAGACTTCCAACCATTCTCAGGGCTTGAGTCATTCTCTGTCTGTGTGTGTAGCGATTGTATCTAATCAAAACCTTACCTTCATGGCTATCATACAGGTTTCAAAATTGTGTTGTCATTCCCTTTCCTTTTCCTGTGCATTACAAAATTGTTCTTGGAATTATTATCACCAATAGAGGAAATCCTCACAGAAATCCCTGCATTTGCAAGGAAGAACATTTGCACAGAAGCTTTCCATATTGAACATGTAAAAGCTAAATTACAGCTTTAGATGACTTCAAATTGCCTCACATAAGAAAAAACTAATCTTTTCCCTCCATAAACTAATACTTGCCCCAGAGCTTGTTGGGAGCTTGAAGGGTCTGTGAATTGCAAAGCCAGACTGGGTTATTTCAAGGAAAGATAAGACATCCTATAGTAAGAGCATGAAATGTTAAAGCACTGAGGAGGAACGTAACGTGGAGAACAGGAGGAAAGACACATCAATTTTAGACAGAAGAGGAGGTTTTGGAAGGTGAATCTAGATGTGGGAAAGAGGTAAGAGATCCCGTAGGGTAAAGGATCTAAAAGATTTTAGGCATGGATTTTCCTGGCACAAGTTTCTGAATTGCCCAATTTCCTTCTTTTCCTCTGGACCTGCCAAATCCAAAGCAAGACAACCGCAACCCTGTCCTTTCCTGACATTTTGGCATTGCAGTAGAGGCAGCCCCAGCTACAGGTTGTGAACTGGGAAATTTGGCCTTTTGATGACCTGGGAGGAAAACTAACCTGAATATCCAGGCTGAAATATGGATGCAGAGGAAATCTGTTTTGTGACTGCTTGATCATTCTGGCTCAGGGTAACAGCACGCTCACACTCTTCATTGGGATTCCCGAGTTAGTGTTCTCTGCACAGAACAGAAAACCTCCAAGTTTTACTCCCAAATATGATAATACTTTTTTCCTTTCATGCCATTAACTTTACTTCTATTTCTCCATACATGAACCTTTACTTAGATTAATTCCCTCCCTTCCAATTATGATTCACTTACATTTTTCTCATCAACTTCTCATGTCAGAAATAATTTTCTCTACCTACATGTGGGGTTTTCTGGTAAATAACTGACCTCACTAATTTTCTATTATTTTTTTCTTTAACACATGACAACATATGTTATCCAAAATTTAGGCCTGCATTGTTTTAAGTAGTTAGCAAAATATATTTTGCTGCTGAGTTTTCAATAAGTAAATTAATATTTCTAATGGAATATTTTACCAAAAGAAAAAAAAAAAGGAATCCATTTCAATGCTTATAACAAGGGAATTCCAACATTTCCAGCATGTTTTGAAATGTTTCTTCTGCAAACACAATTATAAAGGGTACAGAGAGATTATACATCTCTCAACATTTTAAAGGTGAAAAAGAACTTTCAGGAGTTGAAACACAGTGGCTACCCATGGCTTTAACAAAAAAATGTATACCTTTACTTCATGTATAATAATTTAAAATAACTGGCAATTGTGTTAACATGCTGGCATTCCTTTCTTTTAGCAGGACAAATTAGTATGCATTTATTTAACCTGTCATTACGTCACAGTGTGTGTCAGTCACTATGCAATTACAAAGGTAATGTTTACCATGTAATACTGACAAAGCCACTGTTTGGATCTTGTAATTGGTAGTCAGTAAAATGCATTTTCCACATGATGAATGAAGTAGCCAGCAAAGCAGTCAATGCTGCATGAGATTTGCCAGAACAAAGATTAGTTTGAGAGTCCTGTACGAGCTTGAACATACAATAGCGTGTCTGTTTCTTATTTTTTCAGTTCTGTTCTAAAACTCTGTAGAGTGAGTTCAGCAGGGGAGAGTAGTGAAGGGAAAATGTGCATGTTTAGGGGTGGGGAGGGAATAAACTCAAAGGATAAAATTTGCAATATTTTAAAGGTCAGTCTAAGACCCATGTCAGTCCTAAATCATGTTATTTTAATTTAAACCCTTTCTCCTTCTGCAGCAGCTCTGCTTGACACAGACAGACATGGCAGGAACAAAGTGAGCCATTTAGTAGCTGGAACTGATGCAACACGCAGTCAGGATATCTTCCTGCAGGTAAACTTATCTCTGTCCCAGACAGATGAGGAAAGGCTACTTTTAACTGACAGTTAAACCTGTTTGTCTTCCTCCCATCACCTCTTACAAATTTGCTCCTGCAAACAAATAAACCCTCTTGGAATGAGTTCCTTTAAACATTTGTGGGGCCATACTGATAATTTTCACAGATACAAGTTGATTCAACGGGGAAATATTGTCATGCTGTAAAATCTATTGAAGAACCAGCTGCAGGGAGGGATTTGGTCTTTTGTCCTGAATTACATTAACTTAATGAGTATTGTTAATAAGTATAAGTTATTGATGCTGCAGTGACTTCTGTGTTTTGGACAGCAATCTGTGTCAGATTTTAGAACTATTTAGGAGTCTGATTCCTAATACAAAGTATGTGTTGCAAGCCTATATATCTGGTTGTCTGCTTTTTTGATCTTCACTTGAAACCCATGGGAGTGAGGCACTTTGTGGAATACCTCTTGCTGCTCTGTGACCCTTTGAGCCCATCAGCTTTGTCACCTGGTGTGCTGTTCCCAGAGAAGTACTTGGAGACTTTTTGTGGGGTTCCCCTCAGCTGCCCAACAGAGCAACTTCACCAAGGGATCGGGATGTTGATGGCTATAAAACAGGCGCATGCTGGAAGCATGGAAGCTGGCAAACTAACAAGAGTTCTTTCTGCTCCTGTGATGCAGTGCTGCAAAAGTCTTCACACTCATCCCAAAGAGAAAAAAGCTGGGAAATGTATTACAGAGTTGCCCAACGGTCTTCAGTCACTTCTCACAGAGACACATTTTAAGCCATGGAGACTACTCTTCTAATCCTCAGACTTTCTATGGCATAAAAAAGATGACCAGTTTAGTCCTAAAAGTACCAAACAGAGATCAACTTTCCCCTTGCAGCAGGTTAAGCCTCCAGTGGCTCTCTCAAACTGCAACCTGAGGTCTGCATTTTGGGGCCCCAGACACCCATAGTATTACCCCAATTAGGACAAAACTAAGCAGCTAGGAAAAGATAAACAACTCTCATATCCCCTCCCTCACAGGGCCTGTGGGAGTGCATTTCTTCCAGACAAGTTTTGGGTCCCCCTGGAATCTCAAGAGCAGACTGAGATTAATACACCATAACCACAAATTTCCTCACAAGGGCCTGACTTTGGTGTGATAAGGATTTTACCTGGTGCGTTATTCTTAGACATATAAACGAGATTTTATGTTTGAGCTAAGAACTATTCTGTCATGTATTCGTCTCAGAATCCTCTTATCTGGCTTTTCTCTGTGTTCCCTGAATCCATCAGTGTACAACTGATTTAATTACTGTATAAAAACCAGCAACAATTCTAGCCTCATTTAGTTGAGCATTGTGTCTGCGACAGACATCAAAGCTCACTGGTGAAAGACAACCTATAAGAAACAACTGCTTATAGAAAAAAATCTTTTCTCTCATCTTTTCTGACAATCAATGACTAGGGCAACTAGTCCTGCTTTACATCTAAGGCTTAATGTACATAGTCCTGGATTTCTAGGAACAAATAAATCTCAGGGAAATTACTTTTCTATGCAGCTACTATAAGTTGTATATCTAGCTTTCCAAAATATATGAAGACAACCATGGTACAAAGTATAAAGAAAGAGCAAAAAAGGGATTTTCTTTTCACACAGTGTATTCACTGTGTGAGAGCTTCCCAAGGTAAAAAACACGTGTTTAATTTCATGGGACATCTTAGAACAAGGGCAATAAAACTGCTGAAAATGTGTTATGTAGTAATGTTGCATTAGCAAGGGGATGGTCTGCATATGCTATTTTGGCTCTCGCAACTAATTTATCTGACTCTGAATTCTTTTTAAATGGCCTTTGCTTTCATCTCTCACACTTTGCAGAAAAGCAAGGGATATGAACCACTTTGGGGAAAGAGGGAGCTTGGAAGATTAAAACTCAGCATTTGGATTTTATCTAGAACTAGTCCATACGGGGATAGTTTTTTTGGATACATATTCAGTGCCATTTCAATGTTACCCATTAAGAATCCGTACTTAAATATGCACACTATTTTCTGTGTCTTTTAACAACACCAAACCTAAACTGTAAGCTATTGGCTGTACTTCTTCTGAGCTATTTGCCTGAATGATTTCTGCAGTAAATCTCTAGAAATGTCCACTTAAACAGTATGGGTCATAAATATCTCATGGAAGCCATAAAATACAACACAATTTTGGAAGTCATAATTTTAATGGATAAAACTGTGCTATAAAAGAAGGGCCTCTGAGACCGAGGCTAAAGTAAAATTTATCTAAGCGAGCTGCGATGCTAATCCATCTGCAAGTGATAAATTATCTTATGTCCCAGGTGTGACATATTATCCAAAGGGTGCCTAGTGATTAAGGACACAAAGGTATAGATGTGGCTGAGGTCCAAGAAAGCCCCAAGTAACTAGTGGTGACTGGAAATAGTCAACAATTGCTCTGAATGTTCGAAAGTTTCCTCTGCACTCAGGTTTGCCAAGGCACACACTCCTGAGTGTCCGTGATTCGTTTCCAAAGCGTGCACAGGGCACAGTAGCAGGGCCTGGCTGGGGACCCATGAAGCTCCAGGCAGGATGCTTAAAGTCTTTTCAATAAGGTACTAACAAAACCCTTCCCTGGCTACCACTGAAGGCAGACAGTCAGGCCAAAATTAAGGGGAAAAAAAAGAAAGAAAGGAAAGAAAGGAAAGAAAGGAAGAAAGAAAGGAAGAAAGGAAGAAAGGAAGAAAGGAAGAAAGGAAGAAAGGAAGAAAGGAAGAAAGGAAGAAAGAAAGAAAGAAAGAAAGGAAGAAAGAAAGAAACTGGGGATGCTTTTTCAAAATTATATAAATACAAATAATTATGTTTGGTCAGAAACATTAAAAAAAACCCTTTAAAAAAGTCCTTTCTGTTCTAAAGAAAACAAAAATCATTCTTGGAAATGCTGAATTGCACTGTGGTATCATTATAAACTGCTGTGATTCTGAAAGCTCTTCTGAAGAGGCCAGCACCGTCCCCATAAATTAACAACAATAAAATGTTTGGCCAGCAGGCAGGGTGTGTTGGACTGGATACCCAAATCGGTCCGTATCGTTATAAAAACTGATTGTTTCAAACAGTAAAAACAGTGAGCTGTTAACAGCAGCAAGTGTGTTTACATAACTTGATATCACTGGAAAAATCAGAGACAAACTCCTCGGATTCCCTTATTTGCAGAGAAGGTGAAAGGGATCTACATGAACGGCTCCCACAGCAAAACCCCAAGCCCATGTGCTGCTCCTGAAACAGGCTGCCGCTCCTCCAGATGGACTGGGTGAAAGCTTCATCTGGCTGATAAAACATTCATTTCTGGAAGAGGCTGAGTGGATTATCAGCATTATTCAGGGGCTGCAGTGGGAGAGGGAGAGCAGAGACATTTGGGGTTGCACTCGCCAGCCGAGAGTATCTTGTATGAAGAAGGGTGACACACACTCAGCGGATTAGAGGAAGCCTTTGTATTTGAAACTTGTGCTCTGCTCCATGTCCAAACCCACAGTGCCACACACAACCAGGTCACACAACAGCTCTTTCAAGCCCTCCCTGTGCACCAGGCCCATCATGAGATGGCTCTGCAGCGCAGAGGACTGGCATGGTGTCTGGTGTGAGCAGCACCTGGGTGCTTGTCCCTGCCTTCCCGTGATGCTGCTGCCTGGTTCTCCTGCTAACCAACAGCAAAGGGGCATGACAGCTGCAGCACTGCATGTGTGCGTTGGCCCCCATGGAGTGCATTGCGGAGATGACTGTCTAAAACTGGTCCTCACCACTTATATTCCCAAATCTCCATCTAACCAGGATCCATAAGATCTACCATCTGTTTCTGCAAACCATGAGAAGGGAAAGCTTCAAGAGCAGATCATGTGCGAGACAAAACGTATGATATTACAGACATGCAAAGAGATAATATTGCTTCACTGTTTGACTAGGTTGGACTAGAAGGAGAGCTGGCTCCCAAGCAGAACCGAGAGTGCCAGCTTCAGCCCCTGTGACAAGGTATTTTCCACCCTTGCTGTAGGACTCCTCACACCCAGCAGACCCAGGATAACATAGTCATACTGAAAGTCACATTTGACATTTGGGAGTTCCCTTCAAACTGCCCAAGAGCCTGTCAGCTCACAGTCCCAGCTGAAACCAGGACACCTTTCCTCAGGTCTCTTCAGACCAGCCTTAGCCATGCACAGGCATGCTGGCAGCCCAGTCAATGCCTTAACTAACAGCAATCCGGCTGCTGTTATTCATTATATCCTTCTCCATCTTTTCACTTTTTACCTGAAATGAGTTGGTCCCTATTTACACAGCAGTATACTCTGTGTCCAATTGGAAGAGTTTGGGGATCTTTATCTGCCTTACTGTAGCTTCCCAAACTCCTGCTGACAGCAGGGTTCTTGTTTCCATACAATCACATGCGACAGATGTGTTCATTCCACAAGGAAAATGCTACCTATTGCATTGTTCTGCTCTTATACAAAAATAATCACCATCCATCTAAAGACCTTCTGGGAATTCTCACAAAATGGACTTAACTGACTGTGCTCTGTCCTCCTGGGCTTTGACATCCTTGTTGCTACTGATTTCCAGTAACTTAATGTGGATTAGTTCAACCCTAGAAAAATTATCAGCATTTTAAAAGATGCCCTCATTAAACACTAATCAATACAAGGCTGCTTCTACAGTCATTTTCCATTGAACTCTCTCCTTTTCCCCAATTAGTCTTGTTCTCTCCTTGCCACAAACTCAGGGTTTTGATTAAAGGCTTCATTATCTTCCGACCTGTCATAGAGGCAAAACTACACCGGAAACTTCTTCCCTGTCCACCGAAAGTAATCTGAAAGTAATCTAGCAGAGGTCGAGCTCCCTGGGAGCTTGCTGTATGCCCTCAGGCTTAGTCGTGTGGAGAATGACAGATATCGTGCAGCAATATGGAGAGGCTGAGGAGGAGCTGCTTCAGGGGAGAGCAGGATCCATGGCTACAGCCCTTTTCTGCAATGCAGAGCAATTCACTCAGTTTTAGTCACTTTGCTTTTGCTGCTTTGATGAGTATGGGTGCCTTCTCTCACCTTAGGCATCAGCGTAAAAAGCAGTCTGCTTGGATTGCTTTTGATGCATATTTTAAATGATGTTTTTTATAAGCCATTAGAAACTCAGCTTCAAAATTAAAATATCAAGGCCCAGTAGTTTCACCCTCTGGCCACCTTACTAGAATTATTTCTAGAAGTGAGACAGGCCGTGGTGGGGAAGAAAAGGACACAGGGAGAAGAGGAGGGGGGAACTCTGCATCCTATCGGAGCACACTGAGTTGCCACCTACATCCTTCTATGGTTGAGTTTATGAAATGCAAAGAAACCCTTCAGAGGACTTCATCTAAACCCAGTTTATCAGTATCCTTTCCATGTCAAGTTGTCGTGACCCAGTGAAAAACAAGTGGTGGTCAGGGTACTACAGAGGGTTAAGCAATCCTCTGGTGCTGCTAACAATCTGCCCACCCAGCAGCAGCATCCACCAAGAAGGGGACAGGCAAGACAAGCAGCTGAAGACCCTGTGTGAGAGCTACATGCAGCCAACGTTGCTCATCAATGCCTTTGACCAAATAGAGAGACGCTTCTCACCTCCATTTGGTGTAGCTGTGGATGTTATTTGTTCATGCTCTGATATGGAGCTACAGGGTTGCTAAAAGAAAACTTAACAGGCTGGGTTAGATACTCACTGAAAGGAAGAAGGAAAATGGGCTATAAGGTTGTTAGGGAGGTTTCTTTGGAGTACCTGCATAGTAACTGAATTGTAGTGGATATTTCTGCTTGCATATACCACACAGTTTAAAAAGTTAAACATAATCTTTTCATCCCATTTATTTCACTCCAGAAAATGGAGGGCTATATGTAGACCTGAGGGAATGCATTTTTTTCAAATATAAAATCTAAATATGAAATACATCTGTTTTGCAAAGCAGTTATGAACTAAAAGACTTCAGTCAAGAAGATGAGAGGAAGATGTAGGCATTTCTGAAGTCTAACTAATTTGTTTCGGTGGCCTTAAGACGAGACAGTATAATCTTTCATTTCAGAATACTAGTCTTATTTTGATGTTGGGCTACAATTTTAAGTAAAGGGATAAGAGTTCAATTGCATGAAAGCACAAAGTAATTTCTTTGAGTTATTTAGAGGATGGTTGGCTTTGGCCAGTGACAATAAACCCTTGCTGTGACTCAAGATCTGGGGAACTGGAGTTGCCTTTCCCAGATCCTGGCTCTCCCAGTGACCTGCCCAGGGACTTTTGCTGTGTCTTTCCTCCATTTTCTGCTTGCCTGGTTGGGCTGAGAGCTCCCTGCGGACAGGCATTGTTGTCAGACACCTACTCATGCAATTCCTGGCATGCTGGGGTTTCTGTTTACATAGGTGCTGCTGCAGTGAGAGACCTTTAATAAACGTCTCTCCTCTCATACAAATGTTATTATAACTGCTGAACATTGTAGAAAGTCCCACACCTGTCCTCTCCTAGGACTTTGAGAAAGAGAAGGGAACACAAACCAGCTGCAACTGGAAACCACAAAAGTTTGATCAGAGTTTGTCTCTGAGGCAGCAATACCACCCGTGCTATTATAACCAACATCTGAACCTACATTCGTAAACAGAGCTGACATTTGCTCCCAGGAGAGGCTGCTGATATGTCATGCACACATGAGCTGTATGGGTATTTTTTCGGATTCTCACATGCTGGTTACAAAAGGCAAGTAACAAACGCAGACTGATAGCACCTCCCCACTTCTGTCATGTAGATGCAGCAGGTGGCTGGCGCAGTTGGGTACGTAATGTTTGGATGTCTTCAGTCCTCCCGAATTAGCCATGAGGCTTCCCTAAAAGACTCCCTGAACTGTAATACAAAAATAAAATGTCAAACATATGCTATACAAAAAAGGAAACAAAAGGAAGGCTGTAGTTATAAATGTAATATGAGTTTACCAGGGTCTGGACTGTGATGGATGTCATTGCTGTAGGTTTTAATGTGCTTTGAAATAGAAAGCATTAGCATCACACGTATAACAATTCTAAATATACAATAATTTGCAATCTTACCCCAGAGTTCATTGCATAAATCATTAGTCCATTTTACTACTTTTTGTAGGCAGTGGAAGAAGGCATGGAATGCTCCTGCTCTCTGTGACAATCCCCATCACTACTAGGACCCCCATGAACACCATGTGAGAGAAAGGGACATAAATGGGGCAGACAAATCTAGTCTCAGCAGACTAGACTCTTTTGAGTTTTTTTAATTTTCACAGCCTGTGACCCTTATGCCCCTCACAGAGCACAGACACTGGCAATAGGCTCACTAAACAGGGTGCAGGCAGTTGAGGGGGACATTTCTCCTTGGGAAAGTGCAACTGCCTTTAGTATTTTGGTAAGCCAGAAAGTATGCAGTTGGAGGGTTGTGTTTCAGCTCAGACGCAGAAGGTTTGATCACTGTGGTTGCCTCTACTGGTTTTGACAAAAGATAGGAACAGAACAATCTGTCAAGCAGATCCAAAAATGTCCTAGGTCTGGTCCAAACACAGAAACTCACAGCTAAGGGTCACTCTTTAAATCTGGTCCAGAACTGCAGACTGTGAAAAATGTAGTGTGAAGGGTGGGAGGAATGTTTGTGCAACCCCTGGTAGGAGTCTCCTGAAACCACAAATCACACTCAAATCCCACCTAGATGATAAGGTCTCCAGGCCACAGAGCATGTCTTTTATTTGACTGCAAGACCCTAGGCCAACTTATTAAAAAGTGTGGAAAAAAAATAATCAGCTGTGGGCTCTGCCATACCTATTTATTGAAGCTTGAAACTGGAACCTTTGTCAAGGAATGCCAGGCTAGTGTGTAATATTACTTACCCTACATGTTGAAAAACAGTGAAATGAGGAAACTTCAGTGGCCTAGGAAGGGACAGCTGTCACAAGAAAGAGGAGAGATACTGTTCTCTCATATTTTTCCTGTATCAGACCTAAGTAAGCTTCCTGATGGGGTGGCACAACACCATGAGGTCCTTATGCAAAAACTCATTGAGTTTTCACATTCAGCTTTTTCCAGAAACTTTGCCCTTTTACTCTTTGTAAGATCCTCAACCCTCAGTCCACCACTGCCGTCACTCTTCCCCAGAGCTGGTCCCCATGCTGTTCTCCACCAGACCTCCTTCTCCTTCCCCAGCACAATCGCAGATCTCATTTCAACCCGGATGCAAGCTTGGGTGTCTTCTGAACAGTGCTAGGGTGCTACACTGATGATTTCAAAGAGAAATCACTATTCAGCTCTAAAATTCAGTGCTGTTTGTTTTGGTGTTTGATAGCTAAAAACTATTCGGTACTAGTCCATTACAACTGACTTTTATTGTGTTTTGTGATGATGGACTCAGTGTAGTCATGTAGCCACACAGAGAAAAAAAGTATGGCACACAGTGAATTTAACATTCACGCAGGTAAGCAGTAAGCCAAACTGCAATACATTGCATTAACTGTGCTTGTCTGACAACTCTGATTGAAGCATAAGTCAAAAATACACTCTGACTCTTCCCAGTTAAATTATTTCTGTAATTTGTTAAACTGCATGTGCACGTAAGTCTGGAGAAGCAAGAATTTCTGAATTTAAAGACTTAAAGAGAAGACTGCAGGGCAAAAAAGTAAAGTTGTCATGTGTAATGAAGATAAAGTACCTTTGCACTAAATTTAATTATGCAATAAGGAGCCAGTGTGGTGTGCAAGGAATTTGCTCAAGGTTTCCAAGGTAGGCTTCCATTCATTTTATCTTGCACTCCTGAGCACTAGCAGTTAGACTTCTGAGAGAATAGATTAAAGTCTGTATATTACCTCCCTTCATTATTTGTCTTTTTAAAATGTACCAGAAACAACATGTACAAGTTAGTTAAACTCTTCAATTTAAGAATGCAGAATCCAAGAAGAATTCATATAAAGGTAACTATTTATTTATTTGGTTTCTGCATAACATATTCAAATATAACATCTCAGTTTCTTTGAATAAAATTATCAGTGACGCACTTTTCCATGAACACATTGCCCCACCTTTTTGGCACTCTGGTTCAGTAATACAGGTGTAGATCTCACAGATACTTTATCTGCATGACAAACATAATTTTAAACTCAGTAATACTTCTGTTTCTTGTGCATTCCCTCAGCTACTATGAATAGAGGACTTGGGGAATGGCCATGCAGCATCTAGAGAAACAAGATCATAACCGAAATTGATGTGATTTTCCCTATTTGTGTAATTTTTAACCACAAGATAACGATAGGTTTTATACATTTTTTGGGTATGGTGACCCACATTTGATGCCGATATATCCTGGCAGAGCCTCACTGACTTCAGTAGAGCTCTAATTAACCCAAACTCCCAGGAAATTTAGCCCACTTTTCCCTAGGAGCTTTTGGAAATATTCCCCTGAGAAGGTAAAAGCAGTCTTGGCATTTTCCTTGAACACAGTCCCACCTGCTGCAACCCCTTCTGTTGCCTGTCATGTTGGTCATTCCAGAAGGTAATCAGGTGGTCTATGGGCATCCCACATTCTGTTCTGCTTTTGGCCTGCAACCTGGTGGTGTTCTGCTGTACAATCTTGTGGCTTGCTATATACGGATTTGGGGTTGGCTTATACTCACTGTGGTCTAAAGTCATGTAGGAAGGATTAGAACTGGAGTCGCTAGTAAGAAGATGGTTTAGAGCCTTATGGAGGTTTTCTCACGGAGTGGAAAAAAACCCTCCCACACAATCATCTCTAGAGAAGGGATTACCTGGTTTTCTTTACCACTGAAACAAATCCAAGCAACTCGGACATGTTTTTGTGGCTAATGCACAGATGGTATTTTGAGAAATGCTGTAAGCTGCAGCCGAATCCTCTTCTCAGTGATGCCCATGTAAGGCTGAAATGACCCCTTTTTGCTGAAGGAGTAATCCAGTTTTACACCATCATAACGGAGGGCAGAATTTATCCCAGCGGTTGAATGCCTTTGTCCCAATGAAGAGACTAGACATAGCCAAATCAAAGCTGCAGATGAGTAATCCTCAGGGGCACACTAATTTATATCAGTTAAAACTGTCCTTCATATTTGACCATCTTTCTGGAAAGCATTTGGACATGTCCTTATCCTACACCAGCTGAAGGCAGCAAAACACATGCTGAATTTCAAGCTGATGTCCCTGAGTCTGTGATGTTGGTTGTGAAGACTTTGATAGGCTTCTACCCATGCTGCAGAGCAGCAGAAATTAGGTGAATGTGTTGGGTCACTGCCTGCCCTCCAATCCTATAAAGCAACCTCTGGACTGAGCATCAGGGGCCAGAGGGACCGCATGCTGGTGGGAGCCAGCCAAGTCTGCAGGCATGATCAGTGGAAGACCCCAGAGGCTGTCTCACACCTGTAACTGGGAGTGATTTGTCTGGATTCATGTATGTTCAGCATGGCATTACTCTGCCCCTGAGAAAATCTCTGTATGCTCTGTAGACCCCATTTTCTGGACACCTGGGAAAGCTGTTGCTGCAAAAATGTGTCAAAAGCCATGTCCTTTTTGTTTTCATCTAGGACATGGTATTTGGCTGCATAACACGGAAAACTCTGTGTCACACAGGATATTTGGCAGCTCTTGCACTGGTGTGTGGGAGCTGGGAGCTGTATTAAACTGAACATCCAGGCTCCAGAGGCCCATGTTTTGATGCACAGCTGGGACTGGATTCTCCCGAGCCCATATAGAAAGGAGATATTCCTCCATGTTTTTAGTTTGGTTGCATGTAGTAAATGTCCTTTCCTTGAGGTATCCTGCCAAGTGGGTTCAGAAAGGAGCTGCATCTAGAACCAGCATCAGAGTAGGATTTTGGCAGCTGTGTTCCATGCAGAGCATAACTCACAGCCTGAGGCTCATTCAGCTTTCAGTATCCAGACTCTGAAACTCTTTGACAAAGATCTGTGAACCACGGACATCGGCATAGCTTGAGAGATATGTCTCTTTATGGAGTCATAGACTGAACTCTCGGATGGCTGTGTTTCAACAGCTGAAAAAGAGTTTGCAGCCTATAATATCATGGTTTCTGTCTTTCCCCATCACTAAAAACTGTTAGTGGATGATATAACCCAGAAGTTGTTATCTTCCATAGTGGAAGATAACCCAGGTACTATGGAGGCTAGAGATTGAAGTGGGTGGGTTATACAACTTTCAAGAGCCCATAAAAATAACTAAAGGCTTACCTTTCCTTTATATCTGAAAAATAAAATATAATAAAGATCTTAATTCTTTTGTGTTTAACTTTTCCTGTTCCAGATCTCATATACCTCTCTCTAACTGACAACTTACAGAGATTTTTAGACAAATTTAATAGGCGTTTTGCATCCCTGCTTCTTTCCCAAAGACCCTGGTGTAGATGAAGAGCACAGCACCATACTTAAGACCATATAAGCTTTAAATTTCATAATAGGACTGCTAAGGTCAGAGATAAATCTTGCACACCATGATGTTGGCAAAACATCTCAGGGTGACAAGAAATGTGCTGGAACAGCCGTATTATGTCCTATGGAGCCACAAATTTTTGTTTATAGCAAGTCAGTCCTGCTTGGAACAAGAACTTGCATTGACCATTGTGTAGTAAATTACACAATTTTTCCAGTGTCAGCCTCATACTTTGATTTTCCCTTGACACCTGATATTTTCACAGGCCATGACCTGTTTGTGTATCTCTTGTGGAGGACTAGTTATATTACAGAAGTTAAAATGGCATCATACTGACTAGAAAGTTTTGACACGTGCTCCGAAATCAGCCTTTGTAACACGTCACCATACCTTTTTTTTTCAGAGTGCATGTCGTAGTAGTGTATGGCCGCACATACCAGGGACACTCCTGGGACAGCACAGTATGACATGCAGCACCTGGCTGTGCTGAAGTCCTACCACTGCTAAAACATCCTTTCAAAAACCTTCATGGCCTGACCCAAAATCTGCTGGGAATATTTTCAGGGTTTTGCATCAGGACACCCTGCTCTGATTGTGAATTAAATGTGTTTAGGTGAATGTGCAGTATGGGACCTTTGAGAAAAATCAAGGTACCATAGGAGAACACCCGTATCTGCTAGGCAGTACACAGGATCAGTGAACTAACTGAACATTACGGAGTTACAGTAAAGCATGACTACTTTCACATGTATGTTCCAAGGTAAGAAGCTGTCACTGTGTTTCCATACTAGGTTCAAAGAGGAAAAAATATCATATATGAATCCAAATCTTTACAAATCAGAGACATCTCTTTTCAAAATTCCCTGTCAGAAAACTGGTGAAATTATGCCTGTATGGATTTCTGTGCATAACAATGTGCAATAAGATGAAATATTTTCTTAAGAACAGAGAGACAAGTTCCACGAAATCTCTCTGCAGAAATATATGTATTTGCTTAGAAATCTGTGGAGTAGATCACTTCAGAGCTTTTGTCTTTTTCTTTTTGTCCTGCTTGGGTTTAGTTCTTATTCATAGGATCTCAGAGAGTTCTTTTGCATTAGGTTACATCATAAAAAAAGGGGAAGGTAGTGCTGATGAATCCAGAACATATTTTGTGCAAAAAATTCCACTCCTTCCCCGTCACAGTGAGGGAGCATGTTGAATTTTGAGAGTGTTTGAATGACTTTAATGGAGCTGGTGTGAAGTCAGAAGTAGAGTTTATATAGAGCAACTTAGAGCAAGGAGGGAAAGCAGCACATGTGTACTGGAGGGACAAGGACAGAGCTACCCAGAAACATCATAAATTAACATACTGTGATGACATATGAAAAGAAGGGACCTTGTTAACGAACTGAACTGTTATTGCAATGAATGTTTATTTTTAGAGTTACAGGAGGTATGTTTTAAAGCTATTAGTCAAAAAAAAATTAAAAAAAAAAAAAGAAGGGGAGGGGAATTTCATTCAACATCTAACCACATGCTTCTGCCCTGCAATGCAGGGAAACAAGGAGAGCATTGGATTTCACAGATAGCACCACAGACAGCTATTAAAGCCTAATCCAGTGTCACATTTCTGCCCAGTGCTGGCTAACTACCAGCCCAATTTGCTGGCTTCTCTCTCCCTGTATTTCTTCATTGTTTCAAGCCATGCAGAGACTTATCCTAATAATGGGTCAACCCTCAGTCAAATGTGTTCAATTGAAGGCCACCATGGGAGAATGGCAGGATATTGTCTTTCCAACAGCAAGTGAATTTCAGGCAGCTTAAGGCGGTATCCATTTCACTGTAATGCTGGTTTATGTTACAGCCCTTTTCAAACTTCTAATTGCCCTGTACTGCTGACATTTATAGACATCCCCTACTTTAAATGAAAACACAACACTGAGGTCAGGAGGAGGTTCTGGGACAGCAGAGATCCCAGGTGAGGCCAAGGGAGGAAATTACTTCAAAACTTCCAAATGCCAAACATGTTGGGGTGGGGGGAGGAGAAGAGAAAGAACAAGAAAACCCAGAGGTGAGGGAGAACCTATTCACAGCCCCAAAGGTATGGATGCTTAATAGTGACTCTTACTTATCCACCCATTTGAGGCCTGGAGCACAGCTAGTCTTCTCTCTCCTCAGTTTCTTCCCCCTAGGCATAAACACTTAAAAATATTTATTCATCTGAATGTGTGACTATTTTGGCCCAGCTCTTCAGCTGTGTTACATTGGTGGGGCTCCAGCAAAGTCAGTGACTTTATACCAGCCAGGAACCTGGACTTATTGGAGTGTAAAAAAATGCTCTGCCTGTTACAGAGGAGAAAACTCTTGGATTTTCTTTCTTCTGTCCAGGAATCCTCATCTGGGGGAAACAGATTTAGCAGCAGCTGATAGTAGGAGATATTGTTACACAGGCTGGTCCTTGCTTTCCAACATGCTGCACAACCTGTCAGCCACAACATGAGGTGAAATCTGAGTTAAAGTGCCAAAGTGAAGAAACAAGACATGTCTCTCATTCACTTCACATCACCCCTGTAGTGTAAATGGCTCCATTATTTCAAGGGAAAACTATCTTGCAAGGACAAGAGCGAAGGGTTGCCACCATGTTTTTGAGGAATGTTATTTGTTAACTTGTATCTACAACTGTTCTTACACATTCCAGGGGGGCTGCAGCCTGGTCATGCTTCCTGGCTGCTTGGCCCCCATGGGGCTGAGCCAGGCAAGGTAGGGTGGCAGAAAGCAGGGGCTGTACTGAGGAACATGTTTTCTTCAGTCAGCCTGTTCAAAATATGCCTATGCCTTCAAGGCATCATCCCATCCTACGTAAGGGAAACTTTCATCAAAGAGAAATGGTGGGGAAGAAATTCTGCAGAGCCATAACCTCAGTTCCCAGTGAGAAAGGCTGCAGCTCCTCGATATTATGCACAGAAGCAGTGCATGATACCGGGAAAGCTCACAGATCTGCGGAGCATATTCAAGGAGAGAAGATACGGTAGCTGGAGAAACCCCTTGTCTCTCTGTCATGAGTGCCGTGGCTCCTCAAGCAGTCTTAACAGGTCATAATTTTGTTCCTGCTGAGGCACCTCCTACTGCATCAACAGGGGACGATCTCTTCCTGCTACTGAATGGAGAGAAATTCAACGGGAAAAGGGATAGGGAAGGGACTGCAGAGATTATGACCTTGCTAATGCCACTAAGTGATGGTACCCTGGGAACTTGTTCTTTCTCTGTTGTGATGGGTTTAACTAATACAGGCAGGCAAGGAATAAGACTGCAATTCACAGTTAGATTGGGAGGAAGGATTATGTCAGGTTGGATGGGCTTTGGGCAACCTGCTCTATTGGAAGGTGTCCCTGCCCGTGACAGGGAGGTTGGAACTAGATGATCTTTAAGGCTCCTTCCAACCCAAACCATTCTGTGATTCTATGATTCTGTGATTGGGATGTGAAAAATTCCTATGCTGTTTGACCTACTGCCTGGAGCTGTGCTTTGTTTTTTCCCTTGTGTCACTATCAAACTTGGACAATAAACCCGGATTACTATTCTGGAACTGGACAAAATTAAGATAATTGTGTGTCAATTATGTGAAAAATATGCTAAATGGCAATGCAGACAGATGAAAAATGGACAAAATATGGTTTGTGTTTCAAATACGTTGTTAAAAATATATTTCAAATGTTCACGTACATATTTTTTTTTACTTAAAATATAGTCAAGTTTATACATAATTCTATATTTCTGTGATTACAGGTTGATATTACTAATGAATATTTATGAAGCTTTTATACAGCAATAAAAAAAAATCTTCTAAACATAGTCAACTATGTACTGATTTTAAAGTCCTGTGTTTTATCCTGCCCATAGGATACACTTCTACAACTTCCCTGGTGTCTTGCAAATTACCTAGTAGACAGGCAGCAGCTACTATGCAATATGTTTAGCAGCTGCAGGGTGACAGTTTAGAGTACTTAGGCCAGTTATTTAGGTTGCTTATGATGATAATGATTCAAAATGCACCTTCAGTGACTTTCAGTTGGAGACAAGTGGCAAAACATTTTTGAAAATCCTGTGACAAATGCCTTAATAAGTTGAATTCAGTTGCTCATACACAGATATTTTGTGTCATTGCAGAGATCTTACAACATCTGAGACAGGGTGTCTGCTGAACAGGACTGTCAGATAGAAATAGGACCTCCAAGAGAATCATACCTTTCTGGACCAACAGTTTGAATATCTGTGTGATAATGGTGGGGGAGTGGGTACAGATATTCTCCTACGTTTAGGAGAACTGATACTGAGTGATGAAGCATATAGATCTGACCTCTCTTGATCATAGCAAGTTTAAATTTTGAATTATCAACCCAAAGACAATTTCTAATAAGGAAATTAGGCTTTAATTGTGCAGGAAGAGGTTCTCTTCCTCATGGAAAAGAAGCATGGGTGCCACCTAGACAGCCAGTAAAATTCAGAGGAGATCTACTCACTTTGGTGGGGAGATGTTGATCTGCCATACTTAAGAAAAGGGCCTGGCAAGATTCCTCTTCTTGGGATTTTTTGCAATTATATAGGATCACGGAATGGAATATCACTCAGCCTGTTGCAGGGATAGACAATGAGGAGAAATTCAAACTCCTTTGACTTGGTGTTTGCCTCAATTTTGAAAATACAGTTCAAGTTTTAAATAACATCCTATTGATACAGTGAAGTTTAAGACCTCAGTGAAGTTTAGGACCTTCTAAAGCAAATCTGGACCTAAAGTAGCTGTTTCTCCCTATGTTTGTATCTGTTCCTATCTCCAGGCATTAGCAGAAGATACTGAAGTTCCCATGGGACTGGTGTGATACTCTGCAAGCTGGGACATAGGTGTGAAAGTGACTACTGAGCAGAAATGCACAGAAGAGTCCTCCTTCTCCTTCACTCCTGCAGCTGCTCACTATGTTTCTGCTCCTCACTTACAGAACTGAGGCTTAAAAACCTTGTCTTTCTTTCAGCATCCCACTATTGTGTCAGGGTTAGTCAAGCAACATTTGAGCTGTGTTAAGCTTTGAGTGGCTTTTCTGCTGATACATTGGAAGGTCTGGGCCACAGCAATCTGGTGCAGCTTCACTTTCTGCCTGATCCATCCTTGTCCCACGCTGCACAGGAAACTCCAGTGCTGGAGAGAGGGAAAAGAGAGGGAGATCTCTTGCAGGTGTATTCATGCAGTATCCCAGTTTTGACTTTTTTTTCCAGAGTGGTGGGAACCTGAGTCTGTGTTATTAATTGATGCAGTGACTGCAAGCAAACTCACCTGTTATTTTATTTTATATTTGTGAGTCGATATTTCTGTTAAAAATTCTCCAGCTCAGATTTATTGCCAGAGTATTTCCTCTGTCTCCTCTTAATTTCTGCCAAGTGACAATACTGTTTCAGGAGGAAAATTGTCATTCTCCTAATGAGATGTGTCAGTTCCCTTAAGCCCTGGCAGGTTTTTATTTGATGCTTTTTTTCCTTTCTGATTCTAGCTCTTCATGAAGAAAAAGGTCTCTTTAGACAATGCTTAACATAAAGATATGAACGAGAAACCATTTCTAATGCAGTTCCTTGCTCTTACACTATCATCTCTGAACAGAAACTCTGGCCTATGTTTCCACTGTTTTGAGATTTTAGCTTGTTAAAGGGAGTATTCAGCATGCAACACAACATTCAGCCAATATTTCATTACATTTTGAGATCCAATTACCCATGCAGAGGGGTTTTTTTGTAACTTGGTGTAAGTTTCCTTTTCCTGGGGAGGTTTTATTTCCCTTCAGTCTGCAATATCTTACAAGTATTTAGTGATATTTTTTTAAATTGTGGCAGAGCTACAAAATAAATGTCTCTTTTTTTCTTCCTTGGTTTTTTTTAAACAAATCTGGAAGAGAACCAAATCCAGATGAAATGCATCTCCAAGATTTTTGAGTGAAAGCAACATTAAAGGATATTTAATTAAACCTACAATAATAACATCACCATCCTTGTTATGGGACATATGTATATCTACAGGCTTGTGATCTGCTGAGTTAGAAAGTTAGCAAGCTGGAGGGTCTACCACAACTTCTGAGCACCCAATCAGCTGCACCACATATTACACACACCATGGAAATTATAACCTACTCTGTAGCTTTTGTGTAATCAATTTGGAATGACCAGATTTGCTCTCAAAACAAGACTTCCAGGATGCAAAAACCACAGATCTGAACAAAACCACAAGGCCCTATATGCAAACTATTACATTTTTATATAGTACAGTGAATCCAAAGAATTTAAAGAAAGATGCAGAAAATCTGAAATGCCAGCAAACTAGTTGTGCTGTTTGCCTATGACCACAGAAAATTATTCTGAATGTCCTATACAGACTGTAACATTTTAAAGAACATTTAGTGAGTACATAGGAATTGCCATCTATGAATCCAGGCATATAGCCTCACCAAATCCTAACATAGCATCTCTTCTGCTTGCTGTTTCTTGGCCCCTGAATTCCAGCAGAATCTTTAAACAATAAGCTTCCCTACTCTCTGAGATGTTAATCTGTGCTTGTGAATTTTAAGTAACATCTGTTCTCAAGAATTTCAATTTCTTTGCCCAGCATTGATGTAAATTGTTGAATTGTTGGATTTTCTATTTTAGTTTTCCTCTTCTGCATCTATTTGCCCTTTTATGCAACACTGAGTTTTGATACTGTCATTAATCTTGGCAAAAGCCAGGAAATAGAATATCATAAATAAGTAAATCCGGTCAATTTGGAACAGCCCGTCACTGCCTTGCAGTGACAGAGATGTTATGGACCAGTCCTGTTGAAAAAAAAAAAAAAGTACAAGGCAACATCTTACCTTCTAAAAGCCCTATTTAGTTTGGCACATTTCTATTGCCTTAACTCACATGCCATGAATATGGTGAAGTTAATGAAGTAAAAAAGAACACCAGAGCATAAATTTATCCCAGGCATTACAGAGTCTGCATTCGACCTATATTCTGGTCTATTTTTTTGTGTGTTTAATACTCTTTCCTTGCTGAGGTTTTAATCTGGAATGTCGCCTGCTTTCACATCCAGCAAGGCATTTTTACTCATTAATTTCTCCATAAATCATCTTCTTTATTTTCCTTTTTCTTGAGGGATTATTTAAATTTGAAGTCACCAACCTAAAGCTCAAAAGACCTGGACCTAACTCCCAAACTCTTAAATAGCCCAATTTTATAGCCTGAGGAAAATCCCTCTGTCTTTATGGACAGGGGTAGAATCAGGGGGAGGATGGAGAATGTTACCTTTCTCTCTTGAACCTCTCTGTCCTCCTCCTCCGGCCATCATGTGAGCTGAACTTGTCTAACTTCTCAGTTTTAAAGATCCAGCCACTCCTGCTGCCTCAGAGGATAGACATATGTGACTTTGCAGTGCTTGTGAGTGTGGTTTGAAAACTACAAATAAGGTCTAAGTTAGAAATGTTGAGCAGGCTCTGAGACAAACTAAGAGAGCTCATATGGATGGTCACATCATCCCAGTAAGGGATGTCTCAACAAGCTCTGGTGGGTTTGTGGTAACAAATTGACAGATCAGCAAATTGATAAACTACTCTGGCTAGTTCATAAATCATAGAATCATAGAATTATAGAGTCATAGAAACATAGAATCATAGAATCATAGAATCATAGAATGGTTTGGGTTGGAAAGGACCTTAAAAATCGTCCCGTTCCAACCCCCCTGCCATGGGCAGGGGCACCTCCCACTAGACCAGGTTGCTCAAAGCCTCATCCAGCCTGGCCTTGAACACCTCCAGGGATGGGGCATCCACAGCTCCTCTGGGCAACCTGTTCCAGTGTCTCACCACCCTCACAGTAAAAAATTTCTTCCTAATATCTAGTCTAAATCTGCCCACTTTCAGCTTATAACCATTACCCCTTGTCCTCTCACTACACTCCCTGATAAAGAGTGTTTCCCCGTCTCTTCTGTAAGCCCCTTCTAGGTACTGGTAGGCTGCTATTAGGTCTCCTCGAAGCCTTCTTTTTTCCAGGCTGAATAACCCCAGTTCTCTCAGCCTGTCCTCGTATGGGAGGTGCTCCAGCCCTCTGAGCATTGTCACAGCTCTTCTCTGGACTCGTTCCAACAGGTCCAGGTCTTTGAATGCCTCCAGGGATGGGAAATCCACGACCTCCCTGGGCAACCTGTTCCAGTGTGCCACCACCCTTTGGGTGAAAAACTTTCTCCTAATCTCTAACCTAAACCTCCCCTGTCTCAGTTTAAAACCATTCCCCCTTGTCCTATCACTATCCACCCTCGTAAACAGTCGCTCCCCCTCCTGTTTATAGGCTCCCTTCAAGTACTGGAAGGCCGCAATGAGGTCTCCCCGGA
>WKFP01014843.1:908026-941994 GCA_011057875.1 Pterocles orientalis | reverse complement strand
TTTCCCCCCCCCCCCCCCCCCGCAATAATGGATTAAATAAATGTTTCACACTTTAAGGCTCTGGCTTCGTTTGGGAAAGCACAACTGGATTCTCACAGGCAGAAAAGCCCTGGCGAATGTGCATGCTGCTGCAGCGATGGCTGCTAATGCACCCTCCCCACCCCACACCCCAGCGGCTTGCTGCTTGTTTATTTAAATGACACTGTTGTTTGAAATGATGGGGGCTTCTTATCCTCTTGAGTCATGCATTCTCTGTCTGGGATTCTCTGTTTAGGCACTTTTAGCACCTCATTAATTACTAACTGCAGCAAAGTCATGCTGTTTTGCAACTCTATTGCTTTTGTTAAGAAATCTCAATCCTGTGTTAGAATGTGAAAGGGGACTGTTATCTACCACATGCCCTGCTTGACTCCATATTACAAAATTAGCTTTCCTAGTTCCTGAAATACATATACATGCACTCTTTATAGCCATACCCCACGGTTAAACAGCCTAGCTTCTGTTAAATAACCTGCCAGTAACAATTGTAGAAGCTACTGTTGCAGATAAAAAGCACTCTCAACTCTACACGTTATAAATTAAACGTTTTATCCAGGAAGATGCAATTTCTTAGCAATGATCCTTAAATCCTGCTGCAAAATGCTACTTCAGATCCCTTTTTATGAATCTGTGGGTACTCAAATAATCTCAAACAGTTAACTATTGAAGATAAGTAATTACAGATTAAGCAACTGGAGAATTTATTTCGCTTTTAGTTGGCAGGGTGGTGGGATGGGTTCACGTAAGGAACCATGAAACTCTTCCCTGCAATGTCCTGAATGTTATTACTGTGTGTAACTCTGCAGGCACACTAAAGCAGGTTGATATGAGAAGTTTGATCCAAACAGAGACTTTGATGGCTTCACAAAAAGCTGTGATCTAAGAATCGTGTTCAGCAGCAGCTTAGCCTGGAAGCACCTAATTAAATTCACAATGTCCTTCCTTGTTTGAAGTGAAGCTCCTTGGAGTTCAGCCCCTGCAGAGACCCAGAGCCAGCCCAGGCAGGGCTCCTGGGTGAGCAGCTTGTGGGCCAAAGCTGAGTGTAGCAGAGGAAAATTCACTGAAGGAGCTGGACCCAGCCACCAGCAGGATCAGACACCTCTCAGCAAACAGTGTGCAGTTGCTTCTTTATAAAACAGAGACAGAAAAAAAGACGTGATCATGATAACACTTTTGCTTAGTGGTTAGGATACATGCAGCCAGGAGATACCAGTTTCTGCTTGTAAATTTCCATTTAGTGTGAAATGTGCAAGCAATGTCTAAAAAATAGAGGTAGAAATCAAGACTTCCCTTCTGGTGCCTTAAAATCGGTTCCTTCTTATGATCTGACCAAGACTCTGGTTTCCTTTTCTATGCAGTGGTATGGATGCAGCAAGCAGCCTGTGGAGGGACCTCAGCTGAAAAATCCCATATGCACCCTGAATCGCATTTGCTCTGAAGGTACATGTGGAGGACAGGTCTATATACTGGACAAGTTTTAGTGTCACTGGGCCGTTAGACTAAAGAGGACTCTGAAAGAAATGAGAAAGCTGACTCATTTTGTTGGAAGAAGAGATCTGAATTTCTCCCCTGATTGAGGAGACTGGTTTCATCAGGTGAGGACAGATATTCAGCTGGGCAAAAAATAACAGCTGGGACAGCTGTTTCCTTATTGCCAGCTCCTGCTGGCTCTCAATTCACAATGAATGTTGGTTCTAATAGCAGTTTGAAGGGGTGTGTTTACTCCTACAGTTTATTTGGGGAGTTCAGACATCTAACTGGTGAGTGTTAGACGTCACTTGCAAAGTCATATATATGCCTGCAAGGTAAGATTTGTTAAATCTTGGCTTTCAAGTTGTAGCTGTCTGATGCCTGGTTTGTAGCTTGTTCAGTGTAGTAAATGTGGATACTAGTTTAGCAGAAGCTCCACATCACAAAATCATTGTCATTCTGTGACCAACCATGAGCCCTATATGAAAAATAATTAAGTCCTGAATTAAAACACAGTGTGGTGCTTTTAAATCATGAAGAGTGATCAGAAACATGCTGGAAGGTACACAAAAATGGTAAAGCTCTGACTGAGTAAGCTGTGTCTTCAGACAAAGTGTAAGGGCTTATTTCAGTTCTGATGGTGTCACTGGAACATATGCATCTACTTCAAGCTCTCCAGGCACAGGGACTGACATCAGCTTGTGCTTAAAAGGTCTTCTCCAGAGTACCATGTCTCTGGTACACCAGAGTCAAGCAGAGAACGTCCTTCTTCAGGACTATCATTTGCAGTTTTTCAGGACCTTCAGTTTACACCCTGAAATAAGCAACAAGAGTATTTGAGTACCAAATTATTTCTTTTCCTCCTGTGCCAACCCTGACGTGCTCATTTAAGAGGGACAGTGCTGCTGTTTCATCATGGGACCCAAGACCCATTTGGTGTGGCTCAGCTGGATTCCTGTTGCCCTTCCCTGCTAGCACAGGGCAGGGTACCCCATGCTTGCACACTCTGCGCCTCACATTGTGACAGTGGCTGCCTGGTCCCTCATAAGAGCACAGCTACTACCAGCCCTGTGTTACCTCTTGTGCCCTCAGGTCACTGGAGCAGAACTGCGTCAGGGCTTCCTGGCAATGGTATGGGGTTGCTGAGGACAGCTGGAACTGCGGCACTTGAACTCCATCCACAGATGCACCATCGTCCTTCTTCACTCCCACATGTTCCTCCATGTGCACACTAGACAACATGGCCATTGACAGTGCTGGGGTGTGAGCACACATATTAAGAAAACAGGGTCCTTCTCTACTGCCTGCCTTCCAAAGGACCCTGCATCTGTAATTTAATGTTCAGTAGTGTGATTGCTTCACTGACCCCTTTGAGGCACTCCCTTCCCTTACTGTTTCACATGTCAGGCTTTTCCTTCCTGTTTCCTCATGGCGAACTAGATCAGGAAACTGAATCTTCTAGAAATATTTTTTTCCCCCACAGGATTTCATTTTTTTCAGCCTGATATTTCCCTTATCCAATGTATGACTGCTAATGCTTGGGCCAGCACAGACCAGGAAGTGGGAATGAGCAAGTCACTTGGGCAAGTGTGGGATCTACTTAAGATGACATTACCACCAAAGAAATTCACAGGAAACACTACAAAAGTGAGAAAACAGCTCCAGGCTTAGGTGTTGTGAATCGCCCTCACAAATACTCAAATCATAGGGAAGTAGTTGCCTAGACAAATGGATGTGTCAGAGTCCTGTGAAATCTTTCTTGTTGGTTACTCACATCCTCCTCCTTTACCCAGCTACAGTTCTACCTTATGGGCTGTCACCACATGAAAAGTATACTTGTGCAAACTGATGCATGAATCTGAACCATCGCAGTTCATAGAATCATAGAACGGCCTGGGTTGAAAAGGACCATAGTGATCATCTAGTTTCAGCCCCCCCGCCATATGCAGGGCCGCCAACCACTAGACCAGGCTGCTCAGAGCCACATCCAGCCTGGCCTTGAATGCCTCCAGGGGTGGGACATCCACGACCTCCCTGGGCAACCTGTTCCAGTGTGTCACCACCCTTTGGGTGAAAAACTTTCTCCTAATCTCTAACCTAAACCTCCCCTGTCTCAGTTTAAAACCATTCTCCCTTGTCCTATCACTATCCACCCTCGTAAACAGTCGCTCCCCCTCCTGTTTATAGGCTCCCTTCAAGTACTGGAAGGCCGCAATGAGGTCTCCCCGGAGCCTTCTCTTCTCCAAGCTAAACAAGCCCAGTTCCCTCAACCTTTCCCCACAGGAGAGGTGCTCCAGCCCTCTGATCATCTTAGTGGCCCTCCTCTGAACCCGCTCCAAGAGCTCCACGTCCTTCCTGTGCTGGGGGCCCCAGGCCTGGACACAGTACTCCAGATGGGGCCTCACAAGAGCAGAGCAGAGGGGCACAATCACCTCCCTCTCCCTGCTGGCCACCCCTTTTTTAATGCAGCCCAAAACACAGTTGGCTTTGCAGGCTGCAAGCACGCACTGCCGGCTCATGTCCAGCTCCTCATCCACCAGGACCCCCAAGTCCTTCTCCGTAGGGCTGCTCTCAAGCAGTTCTTCCCCCAGTTTGTATAAATACCTGGGGTTGCGCCAACCCAAGTGCAGCACCCTGCACTTGGCCTTAATAAACCTCGTTAGGTTTACACGGGCCCACTTCTCCAGCCTGTCCAGGTCCCTCTGGATGGCTTTCCTTCCTTCCAATGTGTCGACGGCACCACTCAGCTTAGTATCACCTGTAAACTTGCTGAGGGTGCACTCGATGCCATCGTCTATGTCACTGATGAAATTGTTAAAGAGCACCAGTCCCAAGACGGACCCCTGAGGGACACTGCTCGTGACCGGCCTCCACCCTGACACAGAACCATTAATCATAACCCTTTGGCTGCGTCCGGCCAGCCAGTTCCTAATCCATCGTACAGTCCATCCTTCAAATCCACACCTCTCCAATTTAGAGAGAAGGATGTGGCGAGGGACCATGTCAAAGGCTTTGCAGAAGTCCAGGTAGATGACATCCACCACCCTTCCCCTGTCCACCGAAGCCGTCACTCCATCATAGAAGGCCACCAGATTGGTCAGGCAAGATCTGCCCTTGGTGAAGCCTTGCTGGCTGTCTCGAATCACCTCTTTGTCTCATATGTGCCTTGGCATAGCTTCTGGGAGGATCTGTTCCATGATCTTCCCAGGCACAGAGGTGAGGCCCAACGGCCTCTAGTTCCCCAGGTCTTCTTTTCTCCCTTTCTTAAAGATGGAATTGTGTAATAATAGGAATAATAATAGGAACTGTGTGTAATAATAGGAATAATAATAGGAATTGTGTAATTTTTCCTCTAATGCATGTTAAGGATAGAAACATTGACAGAATCATAGAATCATTGAATGGTTTGGGTTGGAAGGGACTTTAAAGATCATCTAGTTCCAACTCCCTGCCATGGGCAGGGACACCCTCCACTAGACCAGGTTGCTCAAAGCCTCATCCAGCCTGGCCTTGAACACCTCCAGGGATGGGGCATCCACAGCTCCTCTGGGCAACCTGTTCCAGTGTCTCACCACCCTCACAGTAAAAAATTTCTTCCTAATATCTAGTTTAAATCTACCCTCTTTCAGCTTAAAGCCTTTACCCCTCATTTTGTCACTACAATCCCTGATCAAGAGTCCCTCCCTATCTCTCCTGTAGGCCCCCTTTAAGTACTGGAAGGCTGCTATATGGTCTCCCCAGAGCCTTCTCTTCTCCATGCTCAACACCCCCAACTCTCTCAGCCTGTCCTCATACAGGAGGTGCTCCAGCCCTCTGATAATCTTTGTGGCCCTCCTCTGGACTCGCTCGAATGAGTCCATGTCCTTCTTATGCTGGGGACCCCAGAGCTGGATACAGTACTACAGGTGGGGTCCCATGAGACTGGAGTAAAGGGGGAGAATCTCCTCCCTTGACCTGTTGACAATGTTTCTTTTGATGCAGCCCAGAATACAGTTGTCTTTCTAGTGCCTGTGGTGATTCCATACTACAAGAACAGGGACCACACTCATTTCTGAAGAAGAACATTTCTTCACTGCAGCTGGGCCTTAAATTTTTGAGGCCAAATTTTCAGTATTCTAGATTCAACCAATTCACATCACACTAATAGTACCTCCATTTTCAGCCCATTTTGTGCTGTCATGAGTATTAGAATTTTCTTAAGGTCACGAAACTCTAGTCATTTGACTATAAACATCTACACAGTAGATATTAATCCCAGAGGTGCTCATTCTAGCTTCACTTTACATCCATTTGAGATATTAAAAAACGTGTTTACAATTGAATGTTTTTATGACACACTTTTAAATTTCCCATATCCCTTCTGCAAGGAGAGAGTGTACAGGAACTAGCTGGCGGTTGTCTGTATTTTTTTACTCAAACCTTACTCACAGAGACAGCTGGGGTGAGGCTCTTGGAGGAACAACACTTTTAAGACAGGGGTAGCTGAAGTCCTGATCTGAATGGAGAGGCTGCACAGACATTTGGACACAACCACCTCACATAATGCAGGAGCACGTATTGCCCTGGCTGATGGCTTAGGAAACTAAAGTTCTCCCCTCTCACCTCTGTAATAAATCCATGTTTGCAAGTTACATCTGCTTTAGGTCAGCAAAACAAAAGACAGGGAGCATTGAGTGCCTGGTTAGAGAAATAACCAAATGACACGAATCAACTTGCAATACAGAGGTGTCTATTTTGACACATAATAGGACAGTATTTATAGATCTTTTCTGGGCTCCAGGAAAATGTTCTGCTTTCTTTTGTGCTCAGTGAAACAGATTCAGATGCTCTGTACCCCTCCTGTTATCCCTAAAGTATTTAAACACCCAACTCCTTATCTCCATCATGCTGTGGATCAAAATGACCGAGTGAATGTTCCGCAACTTTAAGCTCTTAGTCTGAAGTTATTAAAAAAAAATATTTGCAGATAGATCCAAGAATGAAATAGATTTACCCCTTTTTAGGAAAATATGATGGTGAGAAAGTGTGTGGTTGGTACTGGGCCAAATATTGGTTAAGCCCAAATCATTTCTTCCTCTATCCTTCAGCTATTTAGAGAAACCAACACCTTTCTTGAGCCCTAACAGGAGGTTCTGATGATTCACTGTTCTCAGACAAAATTTGAAGAACACCTGTTTGCTTTGCTGGAAGTGTCTTAAAATCATTACATTTTCAAGAAAACAAATGCACACATTACACAGAGAGTGTTCTGCCATCAGGAAAATGTTGACCGGATGTATTCACAGTAAAGAACAAAGTCATAAAGATAAACAAGACCCTAACAAAGAAAACTATTTAAACATTTTGAAGTATGTGTTCAGAGTTAAACATCTCCATAATCGCTGTGTTAAAGTGTACCCGAAATACAAAACTAATCTAGTTATTTCTCTAGAAGTGAAGCTGGACAATGTGGTCCTGATTTTCTTGCATGTCCTTTTGTATCAACCACGTAGCCCAAGAGAGTACAAAACCTCTGTCAGACAAGAACAGATGCATTTAACATGCAGTTTCAACCACAGAAATATATCAAGCCCAGCAAATAATGTTTGAATACATAAATGTACAAACTCATCTACATACGTACAGTCTAAATGCGTTTGTATTATTTCCTAATCTGTTGCAAAACATGAGAAGACAACACAGTCAAGTAGCCTGCCGTAGGACATCCCCCTATCAAACAGAATGTGACGTAGATAAAACCTGCAGTGAAGCTTCAAAGGGCTTAGGCAAATTCATTATTTAGTGGTGAATTTCCTGGGAGACCTGGTAAAGCCCTAAGGAGGTCCTAAAGTTCCTCTTGTACCAGCACCCCGAGCAGTGTTTCCCGGGGTAGCAGCCACACCACTGATGAGTTTATTTGCTCCCACCAGAGCTGCACCCAGCACTGCCATGTCTCTTCTCTGTGTCCAGACACTTCCTTTTACCATATTACAATGTATGCAGAACACTCTAGTGTGATTTTCAGCCTACAAAGGCAAGTACTTCAAGGACATGGTCCTCCTGTAACCCGTAAACTCTGAAGTTTTCCAACCACAGGTAGTATCTACCCATTGGGGCCAGGAGTGGGGCCGCTTAGTTACGTGTTATGTAAACTACCCTTCTACAGAAATATTGTGAAGGCAATACGTGCCACCTCCCCAATACTTGCAAACAGTTGTACTTTCACTCATCTCCCCTAACTTTAGACACCTGCCTCTGCCAGTGTTCCACTGTCTCTCCAGTGACAGAACAGGAAATTTAGCAAGTCTCTGCCCATAACGTAAGCACCACTATCAAGGACCTGAAATTGGGTGGGATGATTCTAGGTTTCAGTGATTAACTGTCATGGTCCATCTCCACTTTTAGGTGCAGCTTCAGTAATGAGACATTTTAATCTTTGAAACTATCCTTGCCCTGCCCGAGGTTACACACTGCTGCATACCTATTTGTCCACAATGGTCAATGCTGCAAATGAGCTTAGCAGGTAGTCTTGCATGGCACTTCATGATCACGTACCTTGGACACGTTATCCTAAGACTTTTTTCTAGCTTTCACACTGACACAGTAGCTAATTATAAAAGCAAACTGTAAGCCTATCTGTTTGCCCTTGTCTGTTGCCAAGAAATGTTTGATGTGTGACAATAGCATCAAGATGCTTGAATCAAGGTTGATACATAATAAGAGAATGATGTTAAGAGGAAAGAATTGCAATAAATAGCTTTCCTCATAAGGAAAAGAATCACAAAACTATACACAGTCTTAACACTTTAAATGCTCTTTCACTTTAGCAATAGCTCGCATGTTAGAGGATAAATTTCACTTTGTGTATTAAAATTACAACTATCATTTCACTTTCTTTGTTATTATAATGAATAAAGAAATATGCAGCTGTCTTTATAGACTTTAAAAAACCCAATAATTTCCTGAGGGCTAGACATCCAAATATGTGAAAAATCAGGTAATTTTTTTTTAATAAAAGAGAAGAGAAAGAAGACTATAACTATTCAAGTAAGTTCTTCAATCCATTATTCCAGAGTTGTCTGGTTACTTCATCTGTGACTTTGATCCAGCCAGTGTCTACAGATTTGTGTAAATTTATATATTCTGACCTTTGTGCAGCCAGTGACAAAGATATAGCCAATGCATAACCAATTGCAGGTTCACATCTTGATCACTATCAGTGCAGGAGGGATCATCCTTTTCACCTTCATAGATCGTTCCAAGTTGTGATAACCTGACTAAAATTAACATACTTCATAAAGCAAATAAAAATTAAGACTTGCTCAGAATATGGTTTTTTTTTTGTCTTCAGGATTTCTGGAGAAAAGATGAACCCACCAATTCCAAAAGTGATGAAACTTTTTCCTAGTTTAACTATTTATTTTTCTATGTGTTATGTTCAGTTTTATATTCTAAACCCACAAGTTTTTATATCGAGCCTCTTAGAAACATACAAGAAAGTTGAGCTGACATTCCTATTAATGACACTCTAGTACCAACAAGTTCTTAACATGCAATCTTCTGGTTTTTAAGTTCTATTTGGCTGTCAAACCCCAGCATAGATGGAAATAAACTTCCTAAATTCCCATTCAGTTAATAACATCATATTCTTTTGGAAGACCTAAGAATAAAGAATAATTATTATTTTCCTTGTTCAGCAGTCAAAGGAAACCCCTGTGGCTTCTACTCAAGTCACTGAAACACAGAGGAGAAAAAAACATGCCACTGTCTGATATTTATGTACTTCTAGTGTTAGAAGATACAAGTGGATCTGGTTTGATGAAAGAGTGGTACCAATATCAAAATTCTGAGTGCCTATTAATTTCTAACAGAGGTGCACCATGGCGTCAAAAAAAGCCCCAAAAAAGCAAGAAAACAAATCTCTTCTTCATTCTCTCTAATTCATAACTGTTCCAGCTATTTATGACTTGGTCTTTCCACCCAACATTCTGGAGGCATTTTTGTTCCTGATGACACTTCAGCACTTTCTCTGGATGCCTCTGCCTCTAAAGAAGGGTAAGATTGGCTTTTGATTTATCAGCTAAGTCCCTGATGAGAATCAAAATACTTTCTCTGTTGTGAGTGGAGCAGGAACGCTTGCAATGGCTTGACCTGTCCTGACAGGCCTCTGTGTTTAATAACGTCTGAAACATTTGTTTGGGGATGTCAGCCACTTATCTCAATCAGTGTTGAAATTTTTAAAAAGACATTACTGGAAAACAACTTTATGTTAAAACTGTTGTACCTTTCCATAACAAACAATAAAACATAATGTTCATATGGAAAAATCTGAAGCAGAATGGATGATATATTTTAATATTTTACTAAGATTATGCCTTGTTTAGTCACATTTCTAATTTAAATGAAAATCAAGGTCCTCACTGCATCCAGAAGAAAAATACTTTCACCTCCACCACATTGTGTACAAAGACATAATAGCAAGCTCAAGAAACAGTACTGTCTATTTCTGGATGGCAGATGCTCTGTAGTGTAATCATTATTCATTGGCTGCGGGGATTTTCAGGCAGGCTGCCAAACAGCACATGTGCCTCTGCTTATTGCTACGTTTCTTAAAGGTAGGCTTTTTAATTGGAAGAGATCATGTGTGATATGATACGCAGTTCTTGACAAGGAGTTTTTAAAATTGAATGCTATGCTATTTTTTCACATGCAGGAAACTTTGGAGAATGTGATCTGCTTCTCCAACAATCACATATTAAGGTATAAAGCTCCACAGAACACAACTGTTGATAAGAAGAAAGGAAAACTGGGAAATTATTTGCACTGAGCTGCAGTTCAGGCCCTTAGATAAGTGCATGCAAAATGTAATGCACATATCCACCATAAAGAGCAAGTGGTATATTCACTAATACATTCCTTCTCTAATGCAAAGTGTTCTTACCAGGTACTCTTTATCTCTACCTAGACCTGTATCTTCATTTATACTTTGTACAATATACGCCTCCCAGATGGCACACAGATCTACAGATGAGTCAAAATCCAGAATTTGATGGGCATGACAAACATATGCTTTGCATCTTCTATACCCTAGCTAAGATTTTACAGCTGTCTAGATCACCAAATCCTCAGGTCTTGATATGTAGCTATAGGATGTAGCCCTATAGAGATAAAACTATAGGATTTAGTCTTAGAGGAACTAGAATATGGTGAAAAGATGAATACATTTCTTCACTGCAAACTTGAAAGGCCCAGTTTTCAGATTTGAATGTCTAGAACCCATAAATCTATTTCTAGCTTTTAGCTTATTTCAGGTTTTTAAGACTTGATTTCAGCATTTCCAAATGAAAATGTCATCCAGATATAGAGATGTCTTAATAAGTACCTAGTTGGGCTTCCCCTTACTTCATGTGTGTGTCAGCAGTGTAAACGTGTACATCTGAGCTGAGCACCTAAGATCTCTTTCAGAGAGTCAGAGGAAGAGGCTCCTGCAAGGCACTGCTCATCTGTTCCTGAAGTAGATTTTAATGTAAATCTGTTAACCACACCTTAAGTGCCTTTCTTTTTACATTGACAATAAAGAGAATCTAGGGAACTAGCCCCCATGTAGACAAGTACATTGTAGACATTGTACACACCTTGCTTGCTAACCCACAGGACTAATGAAACACAACCAAGCTTAAAAATTGGAAGCAAGAGAGACTACCTATGAGGAAGGACTAGAAGTGTTAACACGTTAACACAGCCTTGTTAAACTGTGAAATAAGCTATCCTTCATGTTCTTCAACAACACAAGTACCAAGAAAGAAAAAGACATTTTCCTGATGTGCTGGGGTTGCCCAGCTTTGTCTACATCAGCTGACTGGCAAAAAGACTGAGCTTGCCTGCAGACTGCTGATGACCCAGTCTCTGCATGTGGGAGGAAGGAGATGAAAGAGTACCAACATCTCACCTGCACCGAAATGCAACCATAGGGCTCTGTAGGAACCATTGCCACATGTGCTTGTACCATCTCCTGGAAGCTCCCTTTCACCATCACTCCTGCATCTAACTTGTGTTTCAGCACCTTATGAAGATTTAGTGATACATCAACCAGGATCAAGAAAACTGTGCTATAGCTAGACATATAGCTAGAAATAATGAAGTCGAAATAAGAACAAACACAATGGGGGGGGGGGAAGCTTCCTAAAGCTGTGAACTCTCAACAGGCATAAAAGAGAAGCAGCTCATTATTTGCATATTCTTCAGTGTGTTCAAGCCTGACCATCAAAGGCATTATGCAGCAGGCAGGCACACACACAGTGCACTCACAAATTCCCAGACCTGTCTGGAATCAAAAGGTGTGAGGTCCCCTGACACTTCTGAAGATACCCCTGCTGCTTTAGCTACTTTAATAACTTTAGCTATCTGGCACTTTGCTCCACCTTCTTTAACCATACTAGTACATCTCAACTCTCTTCACAAAATCTCCTGTGAAGCTCCATTAGATTACTGCCTTCCACAAAGTTACCAAGATATGGATAAAGATGTCCTGACTCTCATGCTTGCTCTGTCTCTAACTTATCCTCCCATATTAGGAGAGCTCTCTGACTGAAGCTAAATCTGCCAAACTTTCAAACAATATTTTATGAGTAGGCACTGTCTTCATCCCACTTGGAGAACAACACATTGTTTATCCTCTTGCTTTTGCACTCTGATTGTTAAGGTTAGGGTACGCCTCAACAGAAATATATATTTTTTTAGACCATGTTAAAATTTAGCTGTGTGAAGCCTACAAAGAATGAAGAAGCTTGATTGTAGGGTATGACACTGAACTGGTACAGGACAGATTAAAGTCATAGTACCCAAAGCTGGGCTTTTGGGGGATACTGTGGGCAGGGATTTTCATGTGTACATTATGGCAGGAAATGATCTTACAGGTGAAGTGGCATGACAGAAGGTCTTCCCATCCTTCTTGGGACACAAGGGATGTCAGGGCTGGAGAGGTATGGAAGGGAAAAGGGGGATGGACCCGTCAGTCAGGATCATCAGGAGCTCCAAGCAGCTGGCCCTGCTCCTCAGCTAAATAAGGTGTCTGAAATGTTTAGGAAGGAAGGAAAGGAATATCTCAGAACAAAAGAGTCTGTAAAATGTTTTCAGATGCCAAAGAAGTCCTTGGGGAAAAAAATTAAAATTAAAAAATAAAAGGTTTTGAGTCTGGTCTGAATGACTAAGAAGCTTTTTCCATCTCTAATTTCTATGACTTCATACTTGTCTGTTGAAAACCAGACTTCACCGAAACTGATGATGAAACTCCCACTGAATTCCAGGAGTCAGGATTTTATCTGAAGTGTCTAAGGAGAATTTTTGCTAATTCTAGAAGTTCTAAGTGCTACTTGATGGATTTTCAGCTGCCATAAAAGCTATTGTTGTCTTCCTATTACTGCAAGTGCAATTCCATTTGAAAAGAGATCTGTATAAATGTAAGTATTTGTGTAAGTATAAAGCCCCTTTTCTGTTTCTTATCTTCTTTAATAAGAGATATTTACACTGATTAGTCTGAGAGTTAAAAACTGGTTATCTTACAGACAGGTAACCAGACTTTAATAAGATCAAAGATAGGCTGTCCAAGCCTATTTGGTCTGTATGCTGCCTATCAGCTTTTTTTATGCTAACAGTTCCTGCTACTCACAGCTGACAGCCTGAAGTAGAGCTCCCAGCCTCCACTGGTCTACAGCTACAAAAAGGAATAAGGGAGACCTACAGGGAATTTGGAGAAGCCAGTTTGTTCCACACAGAGGTGCCCACTGGAACTACTATGAAATGTGGAAAGCAGGAGAACGCTTTAAATGCTCCTTTTCTCCATGCTAGACTCTCTCCTCAGCACCACTGCGGCATAGATGTCCTTTTTAGGTTTGGTTTCTTTCCCTGGCTGAAAAAAGGTCACACCACATCTCCCATGTTCCTGCAGTTCTTTCATTTTGGAGAACTAATACAATACAAACTAGGGCAATGCAACGTATCCTTTCCCTTCAGCTGCAGCAATTGAACTTATTGTTTTAGGAATGAAATATTCATTAACATGGTAAGAAGGAACAAGTGCGAGTACATCTCTGCGGTTTAGTGCCTCTCCCTTGATGAAGGAGAGTGAGAACCTCCTTAGGGGCGTTCAGTAACGCTCTTGCTTCTTGAATTCTGTCACCCACAGCACATTTTCCAAAAAGTGTGAGAAAGACTGTTACCTCTCCTAGTTGTCATGCAGGGGAACGGCTAATGACACTGCTTTGCACAGACCTGGTTTGTGTAGGCATTTTCTCTACCTTTGAGTGAGGAAAGCAGAGCATTGTTCAGCCTATGGATCCCAGAATCACTCGGAGCATCAGTCACTTGGGCTTTCTGGCCTCTCTGATTTTTTTAGGACACATATCCTTCTCATAGTGTTTCCCTTTTCACAGTGGCGGCAGGAACTTGAGTATGTCCAGTCCGTCTTCTGACGCTGGAAACGCTTGATCTTTCATCCAGTTCTGGAAGTACCCAGCTGCTGTGTGGACCAGCATCCGTCTCAAAAGGTAGGGCAGGCCCATGTTTTCTCATCTGTGCCTGGGTTTCTGCTTCCTCCCATGCTACCTGGGTAGCCTTGGGCAAATGGTCCATCTGAGCCCCCAGGAAGAAGCAAATGACTAAAGCAAATCAAAAAAGTTAAATGTTCCAAGTAATCCTAGTTTGTAACTAGAGAGAACAAAAAAATATATGAGTAACAAGGTTGACAGGTTGCCACAGCTCAGCCCAGCACCACACAGTTGTACTTGCTGTTGGCTTTATCCAGGAATCATCATTTGGTGGGACTCGTTTCCACATCTTCTATTTGGCAGAGTCAATGTCACTTATTGTCCTTTCTCACTGTGGTGTTGTAGTGGGTTAACCTTGTCTGGATGCCAGGTGCCCCCCAGGCCCCTCTATCACTCCCCCTTCAGCAAAATAAAGGGGGAGAATAAGATTGAAAACTTGTGGGTCAAGATAAAAGCAGTTTAATTAAAGCAAAGGCCAAGGCCACACACAGAAACAAAAGTAAACAAAGATGTTACTCTCTACTTCCCCTCAGTAAGCACTGTCCAGCCACTTCCCGGGAAAGCAGAGCTTCAGTGTGTGCAGCAGCTGCTCCTAGAGACAAACACAGTAACAAATGCCCCCCTCCTCCTGCCTGCCCTTGGCTTTTATGGCTGAGCTGACGTCACGTGGTACGGAACAGCCAATCCGGGTCAGCTGTCCCGGCTCCGCCCCCTCCCAAGCTGTGTTACAAACACCCTGCTGGCTGCCAGTGGGACACTCAGCACTGTGAGGCTGCTGTGGGGATACTGGCTCCATCTCAGCCAGACCCAATACAGGTGTTTTGGATAATATCTGCATAGTTTCATTTCTATGAAATACTGGTGGCTCTTGACATTGATTCTTTGCAAGACACTTTTCCAGGTTTTTTCATTTTTAATTCATTCTCTTTCTTGACTGCCTTGAACATTTCCATGTGGTTACGATGGCTTTTACCGAATCCATGCTCCTTAAAAGAAGCATACATGTCAGCATGCTGGTGTGACCCACAACAGACAGATTGCAAAGTTGTGTTCGAGGTTGTTGAGGTTTCTTTCTTTACTGACAAAACTGGAAAAGGATATATGAAAAGAGCAAAGCTAACTTCAGAAAATCCTTGTGACAACTGTTTCATCCTGCAAATATCAATTTAACGTGCTGTTTTGCTCATCTGATGTGTAAAAAGGAGAGGAAAAAATGGATTTGATCAGAACCATGTGCACAGAAATATGAATAACACATTATATGAATATCATCAATAATCTTTCTGTCAAAGGGTTTGGACTTTTTTTCTTTACTTTTCAATTTTATATAGATTACCATTATTTCCTGTTTTTTCAGACATCAAGGCCTCCTAAAAGATTCTTAGATAAGGATCAAATTTAGCAACCATAAAGCAAAGAAGATACCTGTTGATGGTGACATAGAAGAAACACTGCTGTACAGAAAAGAATCTTGTATGGCAACCAGCCTTCCATCTATGTTTCCTAAGGTATATAACTGTAAGACTATAGTTTTTGATACCTCTAAATTTATTCCTGGATCCCTCTTCCTTAGGTATTCAACATAAGATATATGAATTGATCAAAACTATATATACACACCAACCTTCCACATGTTGTGAAATAATCAAACTAAAATGCCTTAAATTATCACCATATAAATCAGTAATATGTGATTGTGTCAAATTAATTGATATCAATATGAATGTGCTGCAAGCCTGGCCAAACAAGCAAAAATTCTCTGCTCTGGGGAAATTCCTTGGCTCTGTCCATATTCTAAGAATAAGCAATTAGTTGCTTGCATTTGAAACAATAAATTAAAAAAAAAATCACAGAAGCAAATAGCTCTTCCCTGCAAATACTTACAGACTGAATGTTCTGAGAGGGTATCTTTGAGATGTTAACAGCAAAATAACATGAGACAGAAGAAATATTTTGACCAGAAAAATCAACAAGAAAGCAGCCAAAATTCTTTCTTGCATGTAACAAAAAGCAGAAGTGCCAGGGAAGCTTCTTGCCATATAACAGACTGGTTTCTAGCAAGAAGGAAGAGTTGAAGAATGATAGTTTATGTAAATAACTCAAGAAAATAGAGACTAATAAATTAAATTACATTAACACAAAGTATAAATAAATCCCGTGTTTATATACGGATGCAGAAAAAAGTACTGACACTTAAATGAAAAAGAGTTTTTCCATTGCTATCAATGCTACAATACCTTAGCAAATTGCCTAGAAAATCATCCAAACAAGGCATCAAGGCCTGCCTGTGCTTACTGGGTTCATATTTACTGGAGAGAACTAGGGTCATATCATTAAACAGAATTAAAGCTGCTATGGCAGGTTTAGTAGCCAAACAACAGAGAAAATGTTGGAAACACATTTGTATTTGTCAGCTAGACTGTGGCTTTCTGAATACTTCAAACTGTACACATGGAGAAAAGCTTCTAGGAAGTAAGATCTCAGTATACTTCGCAAAAAAAAAAAACGAGACAAAATATGGAAAGATATTTATGAAAGGCTTAGATTTCCCTCTTCTATATATTAGTTTGGACTCCATACCCATGAGAAGCCCCAAAGAATGTATAGCTTTCACACTAATACGCCATCTTCATATGCAATGTATTATGACGTGGATAAGTTTTGCAAATCTGTGTACAAGAAAGTGTACTGTGATGGAATCAAGGTTGGCTAGGAGAGCACCTAGCTCCCTTTTCCATGAGACTGTCCCTTCCCTGCGATCCCCTTCCTTGTCCACTGCATACTTGTCATATTCATCAACAAAGGAGCCTGGAGCCCCAGTGGATAAAATCTGTGTTCTTACCGTATGATTCTGTTTCAGTCTCAGCATATGTATGAGGGCCTGCTTAGCCTCTCGATCTAGTTTAGCAAACAAAGAAAAGATGAAAAATTAAACAATGGAATAATAAAATGAAGTGAAATGAAATTAAATTAAACTAAAAGAAATAAAACAGACAAAAATTGGAACTTTAGGTAGACTTCTCAGTGTCTTCTTTAATAAGTATCTTATGGAAGAAAGCAAAAATATGTCTGTGAGAATTTTGTTTTTCTCTTTCTTTGTTAAGCAATTTTATTACTTTTTAAAACTGGGATAACTTCACAGTAGTTTGGTTTATAGCATGGACCCAAAAGGAGCTTTCCCTGGCCTACCCGAAAGAGTCATGAGATGCAGTGCGGGATGAGGTGTAATAAGGTAATGAGTGTGGAGAAAAGAAGCAGAGAGTATGCACCGACTGGCCTTGCCGTCAAACTTGTTGGTCATGTAATTGTCCTGAGGAAGTATGATATTCTAACACTGCATTTCAGAGTTCCTTAAAAATTTTCAGAAGAAGCTGCTGCTTGTGTTGTTATTTTCCATTCCATTCTCTTGGGGATTTCCAGAGCTCCAAGTAAACCTATACGCAAACTTCTGGAAAGCTTGGAATCAGTTCTTCTAAATTACTCCCAGTCTTGCTCTAATGAGAAAAAAATGGTATTTCTGCTTTATAAGAAATGTAGAAGCTTTGCTATTAGCTTTAACTTAGAATTGCAACAAATATGTTTTTCATCTTCCTATGAAATGCATTTTTTTTTAAAAATGTTGTGATGCTTATTTTGTCATCATGGCAAAATGTCATATCAGAAGTGCAAGAACTTTTGAAAACTTTACTAAAGCTTGGGTTTAGGCAACACATGACAAAGCTCAGTGGCATCTGTAATTTGTGTAAACCTAGTAAATCAGCTGTGCCACATATGACAAACATACTTCATCAGCTTCAGTAAGACTTTCTATAGGAGTAGTAGCTACTTCGTGGATTAAAGGAAAGATAAAAACTGAGTTCTGTTCTCAGATGTATTATCACAAATCTGGAATGCTTCCAGTTAAAGTCAATCAAATTACTTTTGCTTCCCAGGGAAGCAGCACTGTGATGCAATTGTTATCAATTTTCACTCACGCAGAACGTAAGAATCCAACAATCTGCAAGTCCCTTCTAAAAAATCTATTCATACCAATCTACACACAAGTGCGAAAGATTTTTGAAGCTTGCATTTAATCATTTTCCTCCCTGAATTGTGAAGTTTTCCTGCATTGTGTCATGGCCACGCTTTGCATACCAAGAGATATTAGCAATGGCCATTAAAGTATCCTGTCATTTAAAAAAAACACTATTACAAAATCATCATGACATTTGACAGGATTACCATTTTCAAGAAGAGAATTACACAAATGCAAGAAGCTGAAAGGGTGATCTCTTTCTTCATTTCTTCCTTCTATACTAATCTTCCCATGGTGTTTCCAACACAGGCAATTATGTGGGGAAGACTGTCAAAAGTGTTTTCTGTCTGCTATTAATTGGCTTCTGTTGATGCCCATGAATTTAGATATTAACTTTAATAGCAGACTTTGTCCAACAGTAAGTACATTTGAAAATTGCTTCTGCAAGTTACTAGTAACTGGGAAAAATGTTTTCTTCAGACTGAGCCCTTCTTTGGTTAAGTATTGTCTCAAAATAGATCCCACAGTGGGACAAATGTGTTTGTTGCTTAGACGTGGTCTGCCAGATTTTCATGTGGAATATTTCAAGCCAAGAAGGGAGAATGACCTGTACTGTGCAAGTTCTTCATGGGCGTTTAACACCCACAGTCTGAAACTCTAGCTCTGTTTATTTTCTCAAATAAAAAACAAGTGCTTGTTTCTGGGTCCTAGGTTCGGACCAGACCTCCCTGCCAGTGAGGCCTGGCAGGAATGACTGGATAAGCAACCGCTTTGGGTCATGCTAAAGTAACCCTGAGTTACCGGCTGGAGAGAGCAGCCAGAACTTGCAGTTGCTCCTGGGCTGGCTGACAAGTGCGGCCTGTTGTTGCTAGCCCTTCCTCTGACCTTCAGCTTGGCTTTTGACTACTGACTTTGTTTTGGTCCCTGACTAAACACTGACTTGGACCATGTGCGTCCTACTGCTTAAACAAAGGTCACGTGATAGGTTTTTCAAGTGTGGAGAGTAAATCCTAAGAGTCTCATGTCTTCATGGAGTGCCTTAGAATATGCCACCCTTGGTGAATTTAATTCAGGTTCTCCCTAGCATCTGGGTTAGCTGAGTGTGGATGTGAACAGATATAGCAGAAAGCCATCCTCTCATTACTGCATCCAGATGTGCACACCTCTTGCATGAGGTGCTAGGACTCACAGCACTGTATGAAGTGGCACTACTCTGAATTGTTTTCATTATGTGTTAGGAGAGACCCTGTTCCTTTCCAGATGACTACTCCAAAGTGCTCACAGCCCACCAACTCAGTAACATTTCCTTCCTATTTGTTATGCTTCATATTTCTGTCTAGGATTTTTATTCTAACAGATGGCAAGACACAGACTCTACAGACCTGTTCTAGCTGCTGACATTAATCCAGCTTTCATTTGGTAGCTCCAGAGCAGATTTCATGATGTGAGGTGTACAGTAGAGCAACCTGGCATCCGAGGAAAGCAGCTTGGTTTTGTTAAGAAGATCACACAGATTAGAAGTGAGTACAGCAGGTTTTAATAACTACAGCATTTCCTCATGCTGATTGTCAATAATGGAATAGAGTGCCAGGACTGTATCACCATGGTTTCTGGACTTTAAGAAGTTGCATCAAGGACATGCTTCTACCCAGATAAGGACATACAAATCAGGAAGACCCTATCAAGCCAGAGATGGGTTGTTAAACATCCCCCTAGAAACTGGCCTTTAAGTGGCCAAACATTTGTGGTTTACAACAGTTTAATGATGACAATTGCAGCGACTGTAATAAAAGGTGAGCTATTGCTGTGGTATTGGTGTTGTTAGAGACCTCTAAACTTCCTGAAATCCTCAAACAAAACAAACACTAGGGCTTCCATCTAGTTTTTGAGCTGAACTTTGTGAGGGAAGAGAAAGGGAATCTCTTACTAGCCTACAGTACTAACATTCTGAGGGGCAGGTGGCACTGGAAGAGCTGAATTTAGCCAAGGAGCAGAACCTTGTTAGGAGTATGTCTACCAGTGTTTGCAACTCTTTTGAAATTTGATGACAGACTGAAGACTGAAGAAATTTGTGTGCTAAAAGAAAACACTAGAAGTTCATTCTCCAACACACTGCCTTGAAATTTTCTGCTGCAAAGAAAATTGTTCTGCACCACTGTGCAGGAAGGAATTGAAATTTGGGCTAATAGAAACAGGATGCTAACTGAGGTTGCAGAAGCCCTGTTCAGGGCAAGCTGTTGTGGAATCTGTGCTCTTTGCAAGGGCTTGAGGTTTAAAATTATCTCAGGTGAACCAGTAGATTGAAGTTACACACTGGGTTTCCAACCCAGATTTCTTCTGAAAACCCAAGAGAGGTAAAAAAACCCATAAGAATCAATATACCTATGCTTCTGAATCCTGCATTTTCATTTGCAAAAATTGCTGGATTACTTATGCTTGCATCGTGCTCCATTTGATACTGTAAACCACTTTTTACATATTTGAAAATGTGGTTTCTCTACTTAGAGGCTGTTCTGAGTCATGTCTGCTAGGGACCAAAAGAGAAATAAAGAAAATGGAGGTCCTGCCCTCAATTAAACCTTAACATAAAAAATCTCACTTTAGCTCAGGGAGTATTTTACACTTGAATAAGTGATTTGTCAGTACTAGACAAAAGCTGGACCAGTTAATAGCTCCACAGTGAGAGTAAAGACAGTAGTCTCTGGGTTGCTGTGTGACTGGCTTTTCTCTGTTTGTCCTCTCCAGTTTGTTCTTCCTTCTTATCCTTACAGAGTTTTGGGGTTGTCTTGACTGAAAGCTTCTTGTTTCCCTCTGGTCCCAAAGGTGCTAGTGACTGTTCCAGCTCTTCTTGTCTTTCTGCTCCTAGATGAGTTTTAGTTGCTCCTACTTTTCAGAATGACAATGGGCTTTCTTCTTGTGAAAACGGTAAGCAACTGGTCCAGCTCATCACAGTATAGACAGGATTTTAGTGAGCTACCAGACAAAAACACTGGTCACGCTTACGGACACCAAGAATGTCAGGTATAACAGATTTGCGGAGACGTACTGGGGCAACTTCAAGTGCAAGACAGTGCAGACAGATTATTAGAAACAGTTCTGAGGAAGTCTTGGAGTAAGTTCAAAACACTGAAATGACTAATGTGTTTCAGATTTGGCCAAGAAGCAGCATTAAGCTTTCATTTTCAACAGAAGGGCACCTACCTACCATTAAACAACATGTTCTCTCTGACACATCACTTTTTACCAACTTCACTGTTGCAGCGATTTAATCACTGGTTACTTTTGCTACCAAGGCAAAGTGTTATGTGAGTTTTGTGTGCAGATAGGATGATTCGTTCCGTATGTCCAAAATATGTTTGCTGCAGGCTGGGTTTGCTGCTAAGTAGATAAACCACATCTGAAGCACTAATGCTCTCATAAACTGACTTGTGCTTTCTGATCATTTCTTTTAAACACAGCTTCTACTCAGCATCAAAAAACATTAACACTTTTCAGAGAAACCAGATCCCTCAGCTTTGACACATGATTTAGCACTCTGATCATTACACAACACATGGTTTCAAAGTGTCTGTTGCAATTTTAAACATGTGTGATGCTACTTGAACTGCACTGTCTTTTTCAGAAACTACCCTGGGGAGTTTGTTGAACATATTTTCAATCAGGTTTCCTAGCACTTTAAGTATAGTTTTCTCAAATATCAGGGAAGATTGAAGCTCTACATAAAACAAAATAATGCAGTGTAGACAAAGCAGGTGCAACTTTCATGGCCTGTACTGAGAAGTGTTGTGAATTCACAAGTGGTTTGAGTTATTCTAAGTTAGTTTTGATCTGTCTTATCCCATTTTGGCATTTGGTGAGAATCTAAAAACAAGTATAACACAAATGCCATGACTGCTGGAAAGCAAGAAGTTGCTTCCTGCCACTTTAATGTCCTCCTTTGGTATCCTGAGCCATTTATGGGAGGTAAACTCCTAACAGAGGCAGATCGAGCACTTCTGAGGTAGCATTTGCTTATACCACTATGGAGTTTTTCATGGTCAAAGGAGTGGGTGAGAGAGTTTAGTTTTCGGTGGGATGCCCTCTTTGATCCAGCTCACCGCAGGCCCACATAAGTGCTAGTGACAGCACTAGGGAGGGATGTGGGAGTGAAAGACTGAGCCCACAGGACAGGATGAGACCACCACTTTCAGCAGCAGATTAGATTTATGCCTGATTCAAATTATCCTGAGGTGCAGCATGAGTAATACCCACTGCTCAGAGCCACTGAAAAAACAAATCAACCCCGGCTATGCTTATTGCTGAAACAACTCCTTTCTTACAGCTTCAGAAACACAAAGCTGTTCTGTCTGCCAGCAACAGGAAAGAGCAAAAAGTGGATCAGAAACTCCAGCTTGCAAGAGGATGAAGGAACTGAAGCTCTCTGCTCTGCCCTGAGCATCACTGACTGTGGCTCACCAGGAAGAGCAGCCAGGATACTAGGGCTGATGGGAACAGAGATACTTTGTCGATGGACAAGTGTTGTCAAGGATTTCTCCTTGACAGCAGGTTTCTGTGCTGTCTGTCTTGACTGCTTGTCCCTCCCAGTGACAGGTTTTATGGATCCACAGCATTGTGCAGGCATCTGAGGCGACAACCTCACACCCCTCCGTCAGCCAGGGAGTCTGAGTGGACATAGGGATCCCGGTGCTGCGTTGTGGCACACCCCTGCTCCAGGGCAATGGCCTGGCTGGGGCTATCAGAAAGCCAGCTGGGTACTTCACAGCTGTGAATTGCACTTTTCCAGCAAAAGCTGTGTTCTGTGAAGCCTCTCAAAGGTGTCAGACTTACTTGCTTTGACCAGACAAAGGAAATGACGGAATTTCTGAAAAAAAGCCTTTTCCTGAAACTACATTTAGTTCCCACCAACTTCAGTACCAAAGTCTATGCTAAATAAGAGGCAGAATTTAGTCTTGCCCATGTTAATTTGGGCAGGTACCGTTTCCAGGGCTATTCCAAAGTAAATGGGGTACCTGCCAAAATATCAATCCCCTCTGCCTTGTGATTGCTCCTTGGCGTGCCCCTCTTTCCAAAGGAGTAGGTTAATTAAGGAAAGAGCTTGCTGCATTACCATAACCAGCTGAGAGGGGGATATGGTGCCCTGGGGGCTAGGTCCAGTCACCCAAGTCTTCCTGCAGACACTAATACTAATTGGCCATGAAACTGTAAGACATACCTATTCTGAAATGTAGCTTACTGAGATGAGGAAATCATCACGGGCTGCTTCAAACCCACAGTTCCAGACCTATAGACTGATGAAGAAAAACCTGTCTCCCCGAAGAACAAAAGCAAATCTCACTTTGTGGGTGAAAGGATGTAACTGTATCATTGCCAGCGGTATTTTACTAGACTGAGAGTTCTCTGTTGTGAAGGTTTGGGTTCAAGACACACACTTGCTTTTTGGAGACTAAAACAATCAGGTTTAAAATCACACAACAATCAACAGTTGCAGAAAACTGCACAATTAGTTAAATCCAAAATTCTCAAATATAAAAAAGATAGTTGTTAGTTTGCATACACAAGTATAATATGAAGATCTAATCTCAACTGGTTTTACCTTTACTTAGGCAAGACATGCAGATCAGGGATCTACCACCATGAAACTCCAACAAAAGTTGCATTTTGAGTCATGACAGTAGAGGCTACAGATCAACATAAGCTCCGGCACTTTTGAAACATGGATGCCTGACCATTAGAAACACTTCTTGTCACTCTAAAACTTGTTATACTCGTCACACTGTTTTATTCTCTTCCACTATTTGTCAATAAGGCTCATATCACTACCACCAGTATACATACAAGTTGACCTTTTGTTTCTCACATTGGAGAGCTGTTTCATTGTAGACAGTCATGGAGATATGATACAGGGTTCATAAGATAGCAATCAAATCAATGAAATCCTCATCTAGTAAAAGCAGAAAGCAAAACATATGTGAAATAAATTTTAAGAGCAGAAAGAAAAAAGAGTGCTGTCATCACCCCAGTACTCCGTCACCTGTACAGAAAGACTGTATGTGCACTAGGTGTTCTTGCTAACCACCTCCTAAAATCATGTGCACGCTGACCAGTCTTATCATACTATCATAAAGAAGAATTTATGCATGCTACAGCAACTGCAGCAAGAGTGCAAACCATCCTCATCCAACATGCTTTCAGAGAATGTGCAGAGAAAACAATCAAAGGCTTTGGAAATGTTTATATATAGCTACATATATTTTTTTATATATAGCTATATATCTCTGGAGTCTTCTTCCCACCTTCGTAACCACTTCCCTGCTGCTGAGGACTGTTACTGTTCTATGGGGAATCCAACATCTCGGCAGTGGGGTTTAATTGTGAGAGAACTACCAAGTAATACAGAAACAGATATTTTCATTAAGCTTTAGTGTCAGGTTTTTTTTTCACAAGGGGTGTCATACAATGATTGTGAGGTTAATGTAAAAGCCCTGACTGAGTGAGGTGGAGGGCCAGCAGAGCACACCACACTGAGACCTTAGCCACAGCATCTGCCTGGAACTGGAGCGAGCTCCTGCTCAGATATTTAACACCTCCACTCCCTTCCAAGCTCCTGCTGTGCCTGGCCATGGGTCCACAATGATAACCCTCTCAGTTAATCTACATGCAAACGTTTCATCTGGATAAAATGTGGAGATGCAGCCCTTCTCCCTCAGTATGCCAGGACTGCAGACGAGAGACATCCATTTTGCTTCCACATGGAATCAGAATAAACTTGTCAGGGTTTATTACCTGGATCAACATTGGAAAGTGGCTGAGTTGCCTTGAAAGTAGCATAGCTGACTTATTGTGAAGCCTGACTTACTAAATCCTGCTAAACTGGAATTAGTGGCGCCTGGGTCTGCTCTGGGGTTTCAGCACCCATGGCATGGCTAGTTAATAGTCTAGATAAACCATCTACAGATAAATCTGACAAAGTCAGAAGTACCCATTTCAAATATCTGCTATCTCTACCTTCTTATTCATCAGTTTCTTGATATTTCCTCCCTCTTCCTGAGTCCCCTGCATTACTAGTGCAGGAATGTGCAGCATGCACTGCAATGCCTCTGGCATACTGGAGAAAGAGGCTGAGTGGGGAAAGACAGCCAGGCAGCGCATGCTTCCTCTCCAGCCACAAGTTTTCCCTGAGAAAAAGGAAAGGATTACTTTAGTACATGCTGTGTTGGCCCCGTCTACACTCTTCTGGGAGGCAAGATCAAACCTACAGACAAGATTCTGCCTGCAAGCCTCTAGCTGAGCATCTCTGCTCTACAGGTTAGGTCGGAGTTGGAAAGAAAAATCTTACTAAACAAAGATTTGTGTTTTGTCTAATGAAAGGGAATACAAGAAGAGAAGGGAAAAAAACCCGCTGCATCCTACAGCAAAAATTGTTTAAAGTCACCCCAAATCATTGCTGATTTTGCACCAGCAGCAATGAGGGCTGTTTCCTCTACAGTTCTTCCCCAGGAACAGCAATGTCCAGCCAGATCTTATGTCTTTACATTGCCTCGGAGTACAGTCACACATCTACATGACATCATGCAGCACCATGCAAAGAAATGAGTGATGATGCTAGAAAAAAGACAACCAGCGCAGTGCAGAGTTGCACTGAGCACCTTCTCTGAGCATGGCCCCTTTGCTTGGGTCCTGTGCCATACTGATGTGGTGATGCTGTTTCTGTTTCTGGAGCAACCTCATCCAGTGCCAGCCCAAACATCTGGCACCGAATCTCATCACACAGGCTTGTGTTAACTGTGAAATTTATTAACAGTAATTACTAGTCCACATTTCTAATTCACTTTACTACTTATATGTCTACTGAAAGCTAGGGAGGCTTAACCACAGGCTCCCATGGAAGGGCTGTAGTTCAACTTATGTCTCTGGGCCTGGAGTTTGATGCGCACAGTGAAGGTTCACATCTGTTAACATCTCTCATATTTCTTCATCTCTTCTTCCTTCTCACAGCATATGCTGTTTGGATCTTTTCACATAGGCACAAAACCACTTGCAAGGAGCATCAGTGTCATTTGTTCATGGACCCTGCAAGGCTGACCATTTGGTATGCTCCTAGACACAGCAGCACCAGCAACCAATATGGTCACTGAAAATATGTACCAGCCTGATCTATCTCAGCAGCTCCTGTTTATCTCTGGGGTTTTAAGAGCATATATTCATTTTACCAAAGCAGGTTCTTTTCTTCATGGCACCCACTGTGAATATGTCCAGTGGGATGCTCAGCATTGTAATGCCACAAAACATGTCCCTAGGGGGTTTTGGCATCAGTAAAGGCTTGAAAGTTGAAGGAATATACTTACAACATCACCTGTGTGAGAGCCTCACTGGTTTGCTGCCTCTCTGAGAAACCCAATGACCGCAAAACAAGCCCAGATGAAGCAGCAGTCTTGAGGTGGACTCTATCGCCAAAGCTTTCCTTCCCTTGTTGATGGTAACATGACTCATGTATCCTTGAACATGAGGGCAAACAAGCTGTGAAAACCTCTGAGAAATTCGGAAGCAGTGGCAGCATTTTGCGGCATTGAATGCCAGCACAGTAAACTCATCTCTGTAAAATATTTCAACTTCACAATATTTCAGCTACATACTACTAGAAAGCATCTAATATTAAACCATACATCACTAGGGGCAGAGGCTTCTCATTTCTTTGCTGAAAAGGCAGAAGCAGGTAACTTGCATATGATTTATAGGGAAAACAGTAACTAGATGAGTGCAACACATACCCCATGCCAGCAGCAATAAATCCAAGACTTCTGTGCTCTCAAGGGAATGTTTCATGCAGTAGCCTGAAAAATATGTGCAGTGCTTTTGAAAATCCTGCAGTTGAAGGCTGGTAGAAAATGTCTCACCATCATCCTTTGTGGCTACCTGCCTGTGCTGAGAGACTACTATAACAGCAGCAACTGCAAAAATTTCCTGACATCAGGCCTTATATCAGACTTGCCAAATCACTGTTGCATAGTCAGGTTAAAAAGTTTATCTATGTTTATAAAGTCTGCCTTATCAAAAAAAAAAAATTGTATTCAGCCTTTAAAAGTACACTTTAATTGCAGGACCGAAATGTTTAAAAGTGTTACTCCAAGACTTTGGAAAAGTCCTGTTCAAATTACAAAGAGGAGAGCAAAACAAGCTCTGAGGCTGGTAAAGGACTAGCCTGAAACCAGTATCAGTAAAATGAATTTTTCTCCTGCAGGGCCCCGAGAATTTGGGACTGATGAGCAGGCAAGGTGGCCAGAGCAGACAGCAAAATGTACTGAGGAAGAGGAGGAATTCAACTGGCTGTCATCAATTGTAAGATGTTTTCCATTTTTATTTATGGAAATGAATAGAATATATATATTTTTTTTAACTCTGTGCAGCTCTGAGGAAGAAAAGAGTTCGTCGCTTGCTATCTAAATAATGCCCACAAAGAGTGGAGGGAAACACAGGAGGTGAACAAGGTGCCCAAAATCAAGCTGTAGGATAGCAGAAGAGCAGAGGGGAAAGCAGATCCCCACGGTGCAGCACTGAGCATCCTTACGCGGGACCTGTCTCCACCACCTCCAGCAGCTGGGTTGCAGCAGGGCAGGTCATCCTCAGGACAGAGAGGCAGCTCACCCTCCTCAAAAGGAAAGGTCTGGCCCTGCTGGGTTTAGAAGCTCCTGTCTCTGCTTCTGCTCCTGCAGTGAGGGTTTACTTCTATCCTTGCTCAGAACAGACTGCTCCAGGTACAGTCTTCTGGGAAGATAAAGTAGACACCAATGTTTAAAGTAATGGCATTTGCCCTGACCCAGGGTGATACAACCACCACTGCAGAGGGAAAAGAAAAATCAAACCACTCTCAGAAACCTGGGAGATGGCAGGTGTTAACCTCTTTAATAGGAGTAATAAAAATAATTACTTCTATTAATATTAGGTATCTGATTTCCAGTGTTGAACAAGAAAAGTGCAATACCTGCCATTTTAAATTACTCTGTCATGTTTTCATTCCTTCCCTTCCCCCTGGGATTTCAAAAATCTTGACGAAATATGTGCACACTCTTCAAATATTTCCTGAGGCCAGTGGAGTCCATATGTTCTTAGGAACAAGTTTTTCACTCTGTGGGTCATTCCTGATGACAATTAGATTTTCTGACTGGTATATACTGGCAGCACAAAGCTAGAAGATGACGGGGATTTCCCCTTGCATATATAATGCATTATCTTATATAGTTTGAGGGCAGCACAAACATAATATATAATTTTATAAAGATTAAGCAGAACACCTCAGTGCTTGCATTTTGATTACAGACATGGCTCCTAAATTAGAATGTCATTGTCAAGGTAAGAACGATATTTTATTTAAACTGCTGCTGAACATATGGTATTATTTATGCCTCAGACATCCACAGCAGAGAGAATTTTCTAAGTCTAATTTATGCTGTTAGCAAGTAGCCAGCAAAAAGATGAGACTTCATTGTTTTTACTAGCTAACAGAGTGCTGGTTTAGATTAAAATAGTCAAGGGATGTATTTTTTGAAGGAAAAAAAATCTACATGGATTTGTGCAGAAACCATGGCTAATGTGAGTGTAGATATGTATCCTTCCTCTGCTGTCAGATCTTGCCTATGACACAATCTCTGGTTGTCCTCAGCTAGCCATTGTACATCATACCCCATGACCTTCCCCTCTATCAGTAGTTTTTGATGAAAGTATTATTTGAAAGGTTGGGGTGGCTTACGTGTGTTAGGGGAAGGATTTGTCTATTCTTCTGTGCACATGCTAAGAATCATTTGCTCTTTTGCTTATATGGAAGATGAAAATGAGCTGAAGTCAAATCTCAGGTCAACTTTACTCAAATAGTGGCAAATCGTGCAGGAGGTTTTGGGAGTTGGTGCACTCTGGGGAAATTATTATTTTTTTTAAGAAAAACAGGAAATGAGAGAGTACTTTAGAAAAAGGCTTATTTTTCTTAAACAATTTACCTTCCCACTACCAAGAGAGGACTTGAGCCTATATATTTCACCTTAATGCACTTCTTAACCCAGCTTTGTAGTCGTCCTTCAGAGCTACAAAACTCAGGTCATTCAAAGCTTGATCCACCTAATTGCTTCCACCAGAAGAAAGATTTATTTTGTTTAAATGTTAGCACTTGCTCATATTACAGAGCTAGATATGGATCTGCAATACAACAGACTATGCTAAAGAAAAGCTTGATGCAAAGCTGTGATATTAATAAATCAAAGGGAGCTGCGAAGGTTGCTAACAGGTGGGAATGGACATAAGAATTTTACTTTTCAGACAAAACTTCTAAGGTTTATCTGATTTACTTTTTTTGTTGTTTTTTAGTTATGCAGAAAACTTACATATTATATATGCATATATTGAAAAAAAAATTTAATTTAGGTTGCCCACCATACCGTTCATTTGTATTGTGCAGTGGTCACCCCTTGCAGCAGGTCCAGGTGCTGTGCCAAGGGGTCTCCACAAAATGCTGTGCAGGCACAGGCCAGTGGGCTGGGGAAGAGGGATGTTTAGTGAGAGGCAGTGAGACAGAGCTCCCTATGCTGACCCTGAGGTGAATGACATCCATGAAGCCACACCTCCTGTAGGCCACGTAACAGGTTAAGGGCTGGACCTTGTGCTGCCCTTGTGCTCCAAGAACCCCCCTGCACCCCAGATATGGCTCTAACTTCTCGAGCAAGGGCTTCTAGCCCCTTTCCACTTGCAGGCTCACTGGCCTGTCCCCCTGCACATGCAGAGTCCCGCACCATGGGGACAGGGACACACCAGGCTGGCAGCAGGGCACTGTCACCTCCATCCTTGGCCAACATGGAGCAAGGTCAGTGTGGACCAGCCAAAATGACCGGCAGAGCAGGGTAGCTCAAGGTTTCTAAAGTATGTTTTGTCAAAAGCGCCTGTTCGTAAAAGGCATAGTGTTTCTGCCTGTAGTTTAAAAGAAAACACACGTTATTGCTACTTATTTCAGCTAGTCTTTGACCAAGTGCTTAAGTTGTGTGTTCAAAGACATTAAGCACATGTTTATATCCTATTCAGCACTGTTATTAATAATTTTCAACAGGATACCAACAAAGTCAATAAATCTGGAAAGCAACCATTTGACAAGTCCTAGGACTTGCATTAAGGACATCCAACACAAAAAGGGGCTGTGATGCTTTCAAAGGCAGTGTACGGCAACACCAGACTGCATCAGTAGGTAGAGTTATTACTCCAGGACCCACGTGGGCCCGCATGCTGTCTCTTTCTCACAGTATACAGAGATAAGGACTTTATTTCTCAAATTACACTGTTGAATGAAGTAATTTTGGTCTAAATTCTCCAATTCCTTTCTCAGCAGGTTCCCAGCTCCATCAGAGGTGGTTTTGCTTGGCTACCAGGACCAAGAGGAGAGGGATCTGACATCCCATGAGCTCTGAGAATGAATCCAGACCCCACCTTCCTGCTTCTTTTTTACATTCTTTTTTTTCCTGTTTGTTCATCTTTCCTCACAATTCCTCTTTGAAGCCTTCTAAAAGTATCTTTTTATTTCTTTAAAATAATTTGTTCAAAATTCTAATGCACAAGATATGCTCTTTAGGTAACTTATCCTCAAATTCAGTGTGTACAGAGCAAGTGTGAGACTCAGAGATGCATCTGTGCACAAAGCAGACTTAACGCCTGCAGACACAGACAGGAGTCTCTGCCTGGTATTTCACACACCATGGTCCATGTGAAATGGACAAATATCACCAGAATCCACAGTTTAATTTATACCAAGGCCGCTGTCCTTTAAAATACTTGATTATTTTAAACTCTAGCATGTGATTACATTTTTTTGTCTCATTTATACTGATGTAAACCCTAAATAACTTAACTGAATGAGACACTGATGGGTCAGATCTGTATCTGACAAACCTCATCTCTAGAGGTGAATAACGATTTAATTCTGCCATGAGGTGATGGTTCCCCTATTTGTTTCCCTTGCTTTGAAGACTGGGGATGAATCCAGGACTTTGTTCTGACAGGGAAGGCCTGATAGTGCTAAAGCTGTTCTCAAACAATCCCTGACTTCCAGCCTACAAAACATGAGCTATCCCCATCTTGAACTTCTCCCCGGCAGATCCTGCCAATCATGACAAATTGTGCTAAATTTGTGGTGAATTTGTGATGTGGAGAAAAGTCCACTAGGGACTAATTTGACACCATCAGATGCCATTTTCCTTTACTACCCTAAGGCAAGATTCAAAATAGTTTCCAGGGGTGAGAGGTTACTCCATTAACCTACAGCACTCGCCCCAGCAGGCTGCCACCTCAACAGTCTGGAGCATTGTTAAGTGGACGGATTTCTCCTGTTTCCTCAGTCTTTTCTGGGGTTTTCATTTTGGGATGTCACTTTTATTCTTAGTCTTTGGATGGACACCTCTTTTCACAGTCAGACCAATCTCTACCAAAGCCTTTTCTGCAACCTTTTTTTGCAGGAGAAAGCTAAGATTTAGACTCAGTCATTCCAATAGATCCTGGTTAACCCTGTGCCATCCAGAGCAGGGAGTGGGGGCTGAGGAGGGCTGGGTCGTGTGGCCCCAGGTGAAGCTCAGATAACATGAAGCAGAGATGGGCGAGAGTGTGTGGATACAAGGAGCACAGACTCAGCTCAGGTCCCATGGGGCCACGCCAGCCATCCCAAACCGGAGACACCTCTGCACACACCTACCCCCTGAGTACCTGGGCACCCAGCAGGACATGAAAGACCTTCCACCGGCACAGGCTTCAGCAGAGTATCTGCTCTCATGTGGCCTTGTGCCTGAGGCTTGACATCCTCTGGCACCCTGGGTCAGCACAGGGCTTCCCAAGCAGGCTCCCCGCAGCACCAGCCCAGGCCTTGCAGCTCCCAAGCTTGTGGTTCATCCTCAACCAAAGCAGCCACTTTGCTTCTGGATCCCAGCAGGCACCGGTAGCAGTACAGCCGTATCCTTGTGAAATCACCCCTGAGTTATAGAACTTTATCATGGTGTTTGCTCATGTTCTGTTTATCCATAGCACAGTTAGCCTGCTATCCACATAAACCGCACACCAATTACAAATAGATGTGCGGATGTTAATGTTGACCAACACCAGGTGAGACTGCAGAATTATGTCTAAAACCCATCTTATTCTAATTCAGGACTCAGTTCCACCAAAGTTCACCATAAAGAGTCAATACCACAAGTAAGAATGGCATTTGCAGAAGAGTTCAGATTGCATATGCTTTTATTTAATCTTCTGTTTCTTCAGGGTTTTTACCTTCTTCCTTCAACTTCCAAAAAAGTTGAGTTCAGTTTAGTTCTGTGTCTTTGTGCTTCTTCCTTTCACGCAGACACTGACTGCTGGGGACATGTTGCTTATGTGAGATTTTGCAAAGGACAGAAGGAGAGCTCCTCAGTGTTTGCAGTGATGAGAGAAAAGCAAGAACAAAAAAGTGAGAACTTTCCTCTTGAAGCCTGAGCACGAAACAGACTTTTCTTAGGATGCTGTTTGAACCAGGGACTTCTGGTGCAGCAGAGACATAGTCACTCTGAATCTGCAAATATTGCAGTGTTTGTCCTTGGCACTAATTTGGAAAAGGCACTGCACAGGTGGGAACGAGAATCCCCAGGAGGGCAGATGCAGCATTCTCCATGGTTTTAATAGCTGGCATAAATCCCAAATGGCAAAGTAGTTCAGTCAGTCGTGAGATCAGCTGCTCGGAGCCGACCCAGCTCCCGACAGACCGACCGATCACGAGCAAAGGAGATTCCTTGCTAGGAAAACACTGCAGCAAGCGGCACTTTACGACTCCCGCCGACAGCACACAGCCGTTGCCGGGGCGACCGCAGCCACCACCCCTCCCCCAGTCCTTAATTTCTCACCGGGAGAGCAACACCTACAGCAGCAGAGGAGGCGGCTCCTGCAGTGGGACGCAGAAGTTCTTCTGGGTCCAGGAGCCTCACATGGCAGCTGTAGGAGCAGAGCGAGCAGTCAGGGTTCCTCCGAGAGAAGTACTAGAGACCAGGAGAAGCACGGACATCCTCCCTGACTCTTCAAACACAATGGTGGGCACTCGTCACAGAGCTAAGGCTGCTGCTCTGGCCCAGGGGCCTGCACCATCTTCCCTTGCGGTGCTTGATGCCTCTGTGCAGACAGAACTACAGACAGCAGAGGCATCTGTACAGACCTTGGCGTGTGGGAGGTGCCCAAACCACTCTCCTGGGGTGGGGATGGGAGAAAACCATCCTGCAATAGGTGTGCCCAGGTGGACCAGCTCCTCGAACAGGTGGCCAAATTGCAGGAAGAAGTGGCAAGATTGAGGAGTATCAGGGAGTGTGAGCAGGAGATAGATTGGTGGAGCCGCACCCTACCATCCCTGAGGCAAAGGCAGGAGACAGAGGCTCCACAAGAAGCAGAGGATCCCCTCCCCTCTTGCCAGCAGGACAAAGGAAGGGACCTAAAAGAAGGGGGAGAATGGAAACAGGTCCCAGCCCGGGGGGAGGAGGCGAATCCCCTCCCAGCCTTCCTCACCCTCCCAGTTGACTTTACACAATAGATACGGAGCACTGGAAATAAACGGCCAGGAAAATAAGGACAAAGACGAAGGTCCATCCAGGGGGTCACCTAAGCTGAGACAGTCAGCCCCACGCATTGTGACTGCCTCAGCTAAGAAAAGGAGGAGGGTAATGGTCATCGGTGATTCCCTCTTGAGGGGAACAGAGGGACCGATATGTCAACCTGACCCTTTACACCGGGAAGTCTGCTGCCTCCCTGGGGCCCGGGTTAGAGATGTCACCAGGAAGCTCCCTGGTCTGATACAGCCCTCTGATTACTACCCACTACTGGTCATGCAGGTTGGAAGTGATGAGATTGTGGAGAGAAGTCCAAAAGCAATTAAAAGGGACTTCAGGGCA
>WKFP01014843.1:862487-886512 GCA_011057875.1 Pterocles orientalis | reverse complement strand
CCCCCCCCCCCCCTCCGCCCTCCGCCCGTCCTTGCTCCGGCACCTGGTGGCGCAGGGCCGGGGCAGAGCCGGGCCGCCGGCGACCTCTGCTGTCCTGCCCCGGCGGGCAGCGCGACAGGTGCTCGGCCCCGCTCGGCAGGGCTCAGCTCGGTCCGGCCGCTGCCCCCTTGGGCGACAGACCTTCTGGCCGGGCGAGGCGGGTCGCCCTCCTGCCCCCTGAGTGCCGGGCTCAGGGCGGCCGTGGTTTCCCAGCGTGGAAAGGGGCTGGTGGCTGTGCCTGTGGTGTGCCAGTGCCGTCCCACCTGGGCCTTTCGTAGGGCTCCTGTTCAGCAGCATAATTTTCAGGAAATAGAGGTGGATGTGCTGGCTGCAAATAATTAGCTGGTTGGTACAACGTGGAGAAGGTACTGAGTACTTGCTCAAAGTTTTCTGGTTAAAATGCAAGAGTGAAGTTAAACTCACAGCAGAGCAAGTGGCTGAAAAGTCACAGCTAGAAAGAGTCAGAATGGGAGTCCAGTTCATTATTTTGACAGTGAAGACAAAAAACTGTCAGAACACCTCACCTGCACGCAGTACATCGTCTGCTGGCTGAAGTCTTCTAATCAGGCTGTCTGTAAAACATGCTACGGTGTAACTAGTGGTTATTTGGTGTGAAGGAGCGTGAGTGTTTATGAAAGCTATTATAAAAGAGGTTTTGGTCACCACTTGCATTGACCATTTTGGCTTTAAAAATCTATGAATTGCTACTAGGATATAAAATTCAGGTTAAACTATCAATACATGTATTGCCACAATTTCTCAAAAATATTGATGTAGGATGGTGCATCAGCAAATATGGAACTTGAAAAAAAAATATATTGTACAGATAAATAAGATACCTGTCAAATTTGTTTACTACATGTAAAAATTTTTGGATTCCCGTTTCTTTTGCCCAGTCTCCTTTACGTATAAGTCCTAAACCCATTGCTAGGGAAGTGTTTTCAAATTTCAATTTAATGAATGTATTTTTAAATACATTACAAACCACTTGCTATGAAGTAGTCCGTGAGCCAGTGTTACTTCATTTTGTTTAATATACGAGTCCTCCATTCTATGTATTACATTGCAGACTCCCACATTTTAAGATAAAGGAATAACAAAGCCTGAACTGACTAGTTCAGAATATGCTGGGCCAGACTCTCAGCTGGTATGAATTGAAGTTTCTTTGTTAATTTACCCCATCAGAAGGACCTGGTCTTGAAGCATTGCCCATTTGGTATCTATTGACAAAGTAATTTTTACTAGGAGAAAAGTCTGATCTGCATTCTTTTCTCTCCTCAAACTCCTACTGAAGTTTGTAGTTTGAGCATCCTAAATTTCTGTCTCATGACCAGTAGTAAATGCAAAGTTGGCTGTACAGAGGCAAAACTCCTCTGAAGCCCACTACAGAGTGCCGAGGACTGGGTTCCTAATCTGACATAGCAGACAAGATCAACAAAAGTTCAAAGCAAGCATATCATTAGCAGAGAGATCTGGTTTTATTTTGATAAAAACAATTAAGATTAACAAATTAAGTTTATTATTCAGATCCTACAAGAGAAATTAATAAGCAGCCAACTATAGACTAGCATACCAGTAAACAAGTTCTATGTATCTGCCAGTGACTACACTTTGCTTAGCAAAAAAAGGGGGATTAAGTCAATAGTTCCAGAATATTTTGGCTCTGCAGGCAGCCACCAACCCTCAAAACTTAGTACTGCCTGTTGTGCACCTTTCTTATTGACCTTTTAACTGATGGAAATGAAGTATTATTTGCTATGGGTCTGTGAATGGCTGTCAGACCATCTGCCATGACCAGTACTACCAGTGAGTCTCGACTAAATTTGGAAATGTCTAGAATAAGCAAAGTGATAGAAAATTCTGCATTTGTGCCGCAACTTCTACATTTGGGAGTGAAACTATCAGTATGACTTAGTGGAACTGCGATTTGGATGCAAAGCTACGATGATGTATATTATTGGTAGCCCATCAGTACCTGATGTTGGCAATTGCCTCCTGCCTTTTTCTGTAACAGCACATTCGCGATACCCGGCATTCGTTCCTTTGGTTGTTCTTCTGTTGGTTCCTCTATTGACATGGGACCACAGGTCTTTCAGCACCTGCTTCTGGTCACAGTCATGAGTGAAGGACTCCACCCTGCAAACCTTCTGCCTCTCTGCCTTGATTTACTTGCAACTACTTACAAATTCAGAATTAAGCAGATGCGTAACAGCCCGTTTGAAAGCACAGCTATATAAAAGAAAACAAAACAGGAAAATAACTGACAAAACACAAACTGATAAAATTATGTCTTCAGGTTTTTTAATACCCTTGTGGAAAATGTCATTTACAAGGAGGTAAAATGTCAACAAGAGCAATTACATTATCAGTTAACATAACACAGCATTTTGGAAGGAATTTTTTTAATAGTTCACCATCAATATACATATTACTGATAATCTACATGTATGTTTAGGGTTGGCATGGCACAGGTGGCAACGCTACATATTCTATATATAATATAGGTGTTGTTACCCATTTTTTTTTTTAAATTAATATCTGAGCGGAATAATTTAAAGCAGAAACTAGCCAACCAAGCAGCCATCAAGTAAGCTGAATCGAATCTGTCCTTGGGTGGATTATATTACTCAGTGTTACTTCTCTTTCAAAGTATTTGTATGCCGCTGATAATTTTTTTTTTCTGTGATGTTTTCATATTAGTTTTGTCAGGGCAAATACTTTGCTGGTGACAAGTGCATCTTTTTTGCAATGAAACTGTATATCTCATTTCTGGATGAGTTCCTGCTTGTTTTGAAATAGACCGTAAAACTGTTGTGGTCATTAGAAACAAAAGCAGACAGAGAACCATTTCATCATATTTTCATAAACTGTGAACATATCTTGTTGTAGCAATATCTTAAATAGTTCAATATTAGAAAATCATTGTCCATTGCTGAAAGCATTAGAAGTATTATAAGGATAGCCTGCTTGCGTTGGTTTTTTTGTAACTCTATGTGCATGTAGATCCGTGCTTGAAGTATACCAACTGCATGTGGACCGATACACGTTACTCTCCCAAGAGACTAAAGAATATTACAGAGCAGTTGCCATTTCATACCTGACATCTGAAAGGGTGATAATTTCAAATTTTGTTTCTTTCAGCTGCTGAAGACATTTCTTGATACTATACAAAATCAATGTTAAACTGAAAATACATGTATTGACACAATTTCTCAAAGTCTTTGATGTAGGCTGGTATATTGGCGAATATATAAAAAATCCTATTTCTCTTTGCAGGCAGAATAAAATTTTGCTATTACTAGTGAGTTGGTTTTAGAGCTTGAACCTGTCTCCTTTGCTTTCAGTGGAGAAAGTTCCGTGGACTTTGCTGGAGACAGAGGGCTCTTTTCTGCAGGACGTCAGGAAACATTCCAAGTTTGGAAGAATTCCTATGCTAGAGTACTTGCAAAATTGCATGATTCAAATATGTATGACCCCCACATAGGAAAAAATGATGCTCTGTACCTTTCAAAACTATGATATATAGCCTGCTTGGGAGGCAATCTCTATCTTAAGCATATGAAAAGAACAGGTATTTTACTACTTTCACCTATTGAGACAACTGAAGTCCATAAAGCTAACTGAGATTAATTTCTTCTTTAGTGTATGAAGCCTTTACAAATCGCCAGTCTGCTGCTTCTCCTTGCTCTAAATTTTTCACTGAAGATAATGGAAGTTATGCCTAATAAAATCTGAGCTAGGACTTAAAAATCAGACTTAGTCATTATCTCTTGCTTAGCGTGCTCATTTTGCTTTCTGGTTAATAAAGCTAGTGTGCTGGCTTGACCACTACTGTTTATCGCTAATGTTAATAAGCTGTCTACCATTTCATATTCAATCATTTATACACAGTGAATACTAGGAAAACTCATCTGCTAAAACTAAGGAAGTTTTTAATAAAATTTTTCCCCAACAGTAAATTGTCCTTTTTGTTTTTGAAATTAAATGAAAGATTGCGAAAGCCCCGTGGAGGAGATATAAAAGCTAACAAAAAAAAATATTTTTGTCTCAATTCTAATTTTGGAGTCTGAACTACTCAAAATCACTTTGCCAATTTTTTCCAAAATAATACAGAACAAAGCAATCTTATCACATGACAAAAAGGCAGCTGAAAACATGTATGTTTTTATACAGAATTCTGTCTTTCTGTTATTACCGCAAACAATGCCACAGAGAAAAATATTCAGAGAATATTTATTCATGCAAAACATGTTATGGTTCTCAAAAAAAAAAAAAAGAGCTACAACTTTTTATAAATAATTGAAAAACTGAGCTTCTAGCGATGACAGAACAATTACTTATTAGACGCTTTATTATAATAAAATCCAACAGATTTTATTAATTGTTACTTTTACCCTGTTTTTGTTGTTAGCAGTGAGTAATGTGATGAGAAATGCTACTTAAAAAGAAGGAACAATTTACTATGGTTATATGATAGCTGACTAAAACATTTTTGTGTTTTGATTTCTAGATTATGAGCATGCATTTTAAAATCTTCATATTATTTACTTGTGTGATCAAAAATAGCACACATTGAAGAAAAGGAGCTACAAATCTTATATCCCTCCAGTGTTGCTAGGGAAAAACTCAGCTATGGGGACTGGAGCTCAACCGGGAGAGACATGAACTGTGATGGTAGCAAGTTCCCGCCTGCTCTGAGCAGCATCCCAGCGTTGTGCTGATACTTAAGCTCCACACAACAGAGTAATTAGGGGGAAGAACAGAAATAAATGCATATAGTGATACTTTTAAATGAAAGTAAAACCCAGAACCAGAGGTCTATGCTGAGTTCTGGTAGCGCGCTGCTATAAACATTATCCTTTCAAGGTTCTTATTGTATGTCAGTTTTATGTCCTGGCACATTTCATGTTTAAACTTGAAAGGTCCTAGATGGGATTTCAGACGTTTGATATTTCCTGCAGGGTAAAGCAGATTTTGGGGCACTGTAAAATAAAACAGGATCTCATTGATGGGTGTTGGAATAGCAATGATGTGTGATTCCTGCGGCTTCCTGTAAAGTGTGAGGGCAGACTCAGCAAGGCTGAGATCCAAGAATAGGACTTAGGTGCCTAAGGTGTGTCTGGGGCAGGATTTAAACACCTGAGTCCTTCATCTTCAAAGGCCTGCTTAATTGCCACCTCACCCTTGATGCACAGGCATTTCTCACATGTTTTGTCCTTTCTAACATGAGACTTCAGCTTACTGACATCAAGAATCCACCTGGCATGGGAGACTTCAGAGTTCATCTCGCTTCTGCAGAGACTTTGAGATTGTCTCCTAAAGAAACCCTGGGTAAAAAGGGAAATAAATAAATCATAACAAGTAGTGAAAATAACAATACGAACTTTTTCCACAGGAAGCACAGGACTCTTCAGGTGATTGCTAACTGAGACTGGAATATGGTCACACACATCCCTCCTTCCATACCTGGGCCCTCCGAGCCTTTTCTTCCTCTGTGCTAAGTAAAGTGGGTGCAAGCAAATGACCTGAGAATACATGAAAATCCAGGTGACAAAAAGTTAGTTTATTAGAGCAGATCAACACAGGCTGGAGTCATGTTAGATAGAAGAACTAGTTTAACTTAGATTTTCAATGCCTGGCTGATTATTTTAGCTGTTAAGGTTTTGGACACATTGAGGGCAGCAAGGCTGCTGCTCCCTTCGTGGTGTGTTGCAAAAGAAAAGAGTGAAGTCTGCTTTCTTTTTTTAAAGACTATATTGTCTTGCAGGGCTGGATGGCAGTACCCCAGAGAGCCAGGATTCGGGACAGTTTCAGACCCCAGCATTCCCCCATGTCTAGGCAGAGAATTCCTTGTTCAGCCTTCTGGTTTTTGTCAATCTTTTTTGGAGGCACCCAGTTCTTCCCACCTACTGAGAGGCAACTTAGTAACTGCCTTGCTCAGGCCTGCGAACCATAATTCGACGTAGAGCACTGCTACACAAAGCAGAGATGCTCAGAACAGCATAAATCATTTATCAAGCACCAGCTCATCCACCCCACTTCTCTCCAAATAACTCACCAGGTGCACAGCTTTTCTGGTGGTAATGCTTTGGTGGGAAGCTATGGCAGAGGCAGGGTTTGAGCCCATTCTCCTCATCTCCCCTGCAAAGTGAGGTTCTGTTTCAAGGGGAAGGAAGAGGAGAAAGCTCTTGTGTGAACCAGGTAGGAGCAACCAACTGGTGGAACAAGATTTCCACTGCATTTCTTGACTAACATTTACAAACATCCACATGAACCCCAGAGCTCCTAAAACCTGACACTTTAATATGTTTACAAAGTTTATATATGTTATCAGCACATGTAATACTCCCAACAGGATTTATTACAGGCTCCTTTAGCAACAACATCTTTTATTCATAACAGCTCAACTGGTCAGAGAGAGGAAAACAGCCAGTTTCTTCAGAGCATGCCTCCCACACACACTTGCCCTGCATTGTTGCATTGCTTATTCATGAAGATTACAAACACCAGTGTCGGCAAGTGTTTCATAACCTTGTTTCCTTTTCCTAGAATGTTCATAATTAATTTCACTTTTTTTCTGTGCCACCGAATAAGGAGTTGCTGGTTTTATTTTACTTTATGTTGTACTGTCGAGTGAAGAATTACCCCTCCAAAACAGAACCAAGTGGGACCAAAGGATATTTATTTAACATGGGAGTCAGAAGATGTTAAGTGCATGCATTTAGCAAATACGCAGAGATGGCTGAAGATTCCAGAAAGTTTTAGTATAACAGAACTGAAAATAATCACCTAAATGAGACCTCCTTTTGATGGGCACAATGGCCACAGATTTTATAAAATCTGATAGACAAGTTCTCAAAGGCAGGAAAGGCAAACAAATGACATAATTTGGTATTTTGCAAAATACCCTGTTTCTGTTTTGCAGTCTGAAATGAAGTCACACATTTGTCTTTTGTGTTTCTATTTTATAAAGAGTTGAGCAATTAACGAGTTTCAGAGTTGAGGGTGTATTAAAAGCAAAGCAGAATTCTGTACAAGAGCTTAGAATTTATAACTTGTTCTATGTCCTGGACAAGCATTTTTAAACCCAAGGCCCCGGCTTTAGGAGTGCAGTAACTTAAATGTGTTATTTGAGCTACCCACCGAGTGGAAGCTTCAGTGCTGTAAGAATTTATCAGTAGGATTCAGTCATGAGTGAATGTCAGCAAGAGGAGATCCACATGGCTGCTTAGGTCATCTATTATTTCCTAAGAAAAGACTAAAGTTATTTTTGAGGAACAGGTAAACATAAAAACAAGTTCTTCTGGACAGATTGTAGACAAAAATGTTTCGCTTTCTCTGTCTGTTTATTTCTGCTAACAACCTATAAAATAAGCATGATTTGAGAATGTTTATCCTCTGCCATGACGGGCTACCATGTTCTTTCATCTGAGTAATTCACTGAGATTCCAATCATGCTCTAAACTCCCAGCTTCTTCCAAATGTGTGTCTTAGAACAAGTAAGCTGCTACATTACTGACTCTGAGTTCAGTACATTTCAGGAAATAATGTAACAAGTGGTGACACATATTATGATCGTGGTAGAGGTCAAAGTGTGCTCAACCATTCCATGGGCGTGAAAATTATGGAGGAGGTTTCAAATAGTCTTTCTTTTAAAGTTTATCTAGGTACTGTGGCGGCATACTCTGATGAACACAAGTCTTCCCAAGCTTTACGGAGGTTAGAAACACTGGGTGGGGAGCAAACGGAGTGGGGGGGTCTTATTCTTGTTTGCCAGCAGATCCTGGCAAAAAAGAAAACCGTAAAGTGAACTCTTTTGAGATAGGACAGGCTGCTATTCACATTATTTCCCAGCTACCCAGTGTTTGGGGAAGTTAATTTCTTTCACAGTATAAATCACACCTGAGTCCAGACAAAATAGATTAATCAAAAGAGTAGTCTTTTCTTGCATTTCCATGCTTCATTGATTATGTAAAAAAGGAGGATTCTAACCATGGCTACCACTAAAAGACCACCAAGCATTATGAAAGTCAACCCATAACCCTTTCTGAAGTCTTGCATAATTTGTTGAAAAATAAGTTATTCATCTATGGAACTGGCTGATCGAGCCTTCCACCCTGGTTCCCTGACTGTGGTTAATGTTGTGTGCACCAAAAAGGGCCTGTGTTTTTTACCTGGAAGCCTGCAGAGACTTTGGACACATCTTGTGTCCAAAAGAGATCAGCCACAGAAACTGCAGTACTGCATATAAGGGAGCTTATTCAGAAGAATCTTCCATCTCATACTCCCTGACTCTAGCTTACATACTTCATCCCCTGGAACCCCTTAAGCCTACAGCTGTAGTCCTAGAGCTGTTAAAACTCCTTTATATGGCCTATTCCCATGATCTGCTAAAAAGACCTTTTTGACCATCAGGGTATATAACACTTGACAAAGGTGTCAGGAAACCATATACCTTCCAAAAGTGCAGGGTGGTGTTTAAACTTAAAAAAAATGACAAAATTAATTCATTGAAAATATAGTAATATTTTATAAAATACAAATAACAAAGATATAAGTAATAAATAAATAGAATATAAATGCTCATACATTTAGTCATCTTTCTCTGCACATTCGTGTCTATATCTGTATGTACACATTCGCATACATACACATAAATCTATGTAGGTACAAGCAAGAATTAAAAGTCTTGAGGTGTTTTTATAGCATTTTCATTTTCAATGTCTTAAAATATTGGTAAAAAGGATACTGATACCCCCAGACAGAAGTTGTTTTGTTTCAAGCCACACAAAGCCCTTTGGTTTGTCTGAAAACTCCATCTCTTCTCCAACTCTTCTTAGTCTGGCCACAGAAAACAAAATCATTAGCTTTATATAGGTTAAATTAAACACTAAATTAAAGAAAAAAAACCTTGCATGGGAAGCTTGGTAGGGAACCCTTTTCTCTTTCTGTTGAGCCTGGCATGCTTAAAACTACACCAGAAGGTTATATGGGCCCTTTCCTTTTCAGTTGTGTACAGGTGAAACCTTTCTGGCTCTTTGTATGTGTATCACTAGGCTGGAAATTCTATTCAGCCAGTGAGGAGGAAAACGATGTTCCTTAGGGCTGGGGTCTGGGCAGGGAAGTCAGTGACGCTAGAGAAGAAGCTTCTTTCCCCCATGACAACCCAGCAGCACTACTTCTGGTGTTCCCAGAGGGATGCCCATCATGTGCCTGTACGTCTGTACCTGAATCTGTGTGTTGAGAGAGAGTTAATGTGAAAGGTGAGTTAATATTGGTCCCTTTTATCAGATAACAGAAACGTCACAATCATAAGGCACATGCTAGACTAACAGAAGGTTTTCAATTAGAGCCTCTACCTTGTTTTTAATGGGAGTTGGTTTAGGCAGAATAAACAACTCCTAAAGGTTAAGGGATTGATTCTGCTTCTAGTTACAACTCATGTCAGGAAGCAAATAAACTCACAGAGCTCTGCCAGCATAAAATTTGCATGTCCTCAGAATCCAGCCTAAATGTTTATACAGGCTATTTAAAAAACATGATAGTTGGTGAGGGATTTTTGTTCTCACTCACCAAGAAGAGGAGCAGCAATGCAATCTGCACTCCTCTTTGTGAGGTACTGGTAAAGGTTGTGAGGGTATTCCACTGTCTTTTGTAAAAGAACAGCTGCAATTCACCACTTAAAAGTGTGGGAGGGATACTTTTACTGCTTTCCCCATGCTGTACTTATTCACCCTGCCCAGCACTGTGTGCTCATGAGCTTTCTCCTACTTTGCCATCTGCTCAGTTGCAGTTGTCAAGCTTCATTCTTCCCTGTCTTTCTACACATATTGAACTCAGGCACTATTTCTCAAAGCAGTGACTGAAGTAATTTGTGGAGTGAGAACATACATTAAACCAGACTAGCTAAATAAGTAAGCACAGGGATCAACCCAAAATGCTGCATTTTCTGAAGTGGCAAGTGGTAGAGGAACTCTGGACCAGCTCCATTAGGTGCTTGATTTAATACAGGCACGGACTATGTCCTCCTCACTATCCACAATATGTCTGGATCCAACCCAAGCCCACTGGAAAAAGAACTAGCAGGTGAATGTAATGAACCAAAGCAGAATGAACCTGCAACAATGTTATGCAGGGTATATGATAATGTATGAAACCCAAATTTAAAAAATTATTTTCTGAGATGTTCTTATCACCCTATCAATTCCTGTTCTTCCCTAGTGTCACCCCAAAGGAACTCTCCCTCACTGTTCCCTGACCCTCACTCCTGTATTAGTTCCTGTAACTAGGTTTCCTCCTCGTCATACTGCTCCCTTTCGATGCCATGTACAAGCTATTGCAACTTATGATTCTGAGCCCAGGGTTTTGAGGAGAAATGGTGGAAAGAGAATGGACACCCTTGAGCTGCAGTGCGATGATAGCAGTGGGTTTCTTGCTGAGCGAAATGAAGCAGTGAACAGCTTCTTTGATTTACAAAGACAGATCGTAAAAACAGGCTATGAATTTTTGCATATGCAAAAAGATGTGAAGTCTTGGAGCATTTGTCAGACATGGCCTGGTAGAAGCAAGGAGCGAGCTGGAAAGGTTTGCATACTGTAATAGAGTATGTAGCCCTGAGGTCTATCAAATACAAGAATGTGAAGGGTGGAGTTTGGAAAAGTGGTGAACTGTTACAAATACATCAGCTGATAACAAACATGGCTATGGCTGTTTGATCAAGCACAAATACCAAAATATTCACTCAGTTCGTCTACTACTCTCCAAGCAGAAGTGCAGGACCCTTCAGGGACCAGTGGGAAAAGTTCATTGTTTGCAAAAATATGGAGGGAGGGGAATGAAAGTCCCCTCCATGATGCTTTGCATTTCCCCACAACTTTGTCAAGGAGTACCACCATGGGTGGCAAGGCAACTGGCCTTGGTTTAGTACAAGCTACAAAATCCTCCTCCTCAGATGTGGAGTGATGCGGTATCACAGAAGGGATGGGCAGCAGAGTTCACTACCTGAACTGCAATGTGCAGCAATGCTTGCTGCGCTCTGTAAGCAATTGCCAGCTTTTGCAATGCCTGATTGTCCTAACTTTCCCTAGGCCAAGCCCTTTCTCTGACACATTTAATTCCTCAAAGCTCTGCATATCTCTATTGTCTCTTGTGACAGCAGTTGAATAATGTCTACAAATGGAAATATCTACTCCTCCTCTTGGCTTGCCGTGGAGCTATAACCCCCTCCCACAATATATTCAGTCTAAGTGGAATTACAAAGTTAGTCTGACAGAAGAGCCCAAACACCCTCTCTCTATAGGCGGGCCAGTGCTTCTTGCTTCTCTTTAAGATGGACTCCCTCTGGTGACGTGGGGATGGAGGAGACACCACATCCTGTCCAGCCGTTAGCCTCTTGCTGAGACACCTATCATGACTCCCTGTTCTTCTTGAAGTTTTTATAATGCGTGCAGTTTCAAACAAACATCAGATGAAAGCAATTTTGAGTCTAAACCAAGCATGGCCAGGTTTGCATTGGTGATTTATTGGTGAAAGTCATCAGCTCCTATTACCTATTTCTCGAGCCATCTAGTTCTTTGGATTACAGCCATTTCTAGGGCCTGATTCTCTTCCTATTGAAGTTAATGGGAGGTTTTGTCACTAATTTCAATAGAAGGCCTTTAACTTTCCAACTTTCTGTCTATAGAGGTTTGAAGTGCTTCCAGGTTTCCATCACAGTCTGCGGTTCCCCTCTTTAAGTCAATTGGCTACTGATTGCCTGGGCCCACACCTTTGGATGTAGGAAAGCTCTAGATCTGATTCAGCTCTCATTCACAAACCAGCTCTATACCCCAGTGGAGTCTCTCTTGATTTATGCTGGCAGGAGAGCGAGATCCAATGTTACTTATGCCTGGGTCATTGCCAGCAGAACGTGGAGAGAATTCAAGTCACTTGTTCTCCCCTTCCCTGCACCTCTCAGTCACAGCATATGTGCACAGATATATATATATTTATATGGATATATTAGAGTCATCTGGACTCTTTTAAGTTATTCACCATTGAAATTGACTTTAAATTCAAGTTTTAAAGTTGAAATAACAAAGAAGGAAAAAGTCAGAAGGGAGCCAGCTGCAAGGGTACTCACAATTTTCATCAGTCTACGAGACACTCCTAATAACATATTTTACTACTTTGTAGTGAACTTTCTTTGCTTCTGCTATAAATATATTCCCTATGCTGTAAATGAATAGCTTGCAAGCTCAGTAAAGTTAATATAGAAGAATAAATCTTAACTACCTAATGTCAGGTCAGAAATATAAATCTTATCTAATATGCCAGGTCAGAAGAATACTTTTAGCTGAAAAGAGCGAATACTTTCCAGTGCAGAGTAGGAACTTATTTTTCTCTTTAAAAAAAATATGCTGCCCTTAATAAGATGAGTTGAACAGTCTCCTTTTAGAATCTCCAAAAGAAAAATAAACACATAGAGAGGAGTTAATTTATAAAATGCTCCAAAGTTTATCTTGGCAGAACAGTTTTAGGTAGTGAGACTTCTCTTCCTCTCACGCATGCGTTCATACACACACATACACACTCACTCACACACGTCTCAAAATTAGGACAGGCCCTTACAAAAGAAAATACTAGAGAAAACTTCTATATCTAGATAAATTCACAGATCCTTATTCAGTTCTCATTTTCAAATCGGTGGAAATTTTCACAAAGCAAGATGGCAATCCTTCCAGCCTTTTTTGTGTAAGTACAGACCTGCTGTGTCACAGTGGGAGACAGCGAGCCACACAAGTGCCTCTTGTCTCAGGTCCCCCTCCCATGCGCTGGCACTTCTGCCACCTGTAAAGCAGCGATGTAGCCACCGTCTCCTGCCTGCCCAGGGTTCCACTTGTTGGGCACAGCTGGATAACCTGATGGGTGATCTGCCAGCCAGCTGCTGCTGGCACACAGGTCCCTCCCAGGAGCCACAGGTTCCCACTGCTGCCCATCCTCTTGTTCCTCCTCCACACCTCCTTCACACACATCTTGCACATCAGAGCCACGGCAACTTCAGAGGCTGTGGAAGTGAAGCCCACCAAAGGCTTTCTTTCAGCCTCATGGGCTTTTTTCTTTTTCTTTTTCTTTTTTTTTTTTTTTTAAATAGTCTCTGTCCCTGCAATCAGCCTGTGCCAGGGAGCCACGACAACAGGGGAACACTGCAGGCTCCAGATCTAACAGCCAAGAGACTTCCCAAATGCAGGGCTCAGTGCAACAGCAAATAGCACAATGCCCTACACTGACATTCCCAAACAGTGTGGAGCTCCTCTACCTCTTGCAGCAGCTGTTGGCCTTTCAGGCAGTTTATTTACTTCAGGGTCTGCAAAGCAAACAGTCACTTTCCTCAAGATTAGCAAGAATAGAGGCAGTTTCGCGTGGCTGAAGTACAAGCTGAGGCTGGTGTGCACACAGTTCTCTGGACCATCCTTGCTCAGTGCCACCAAGTTACAGAACGCAGACCCTGATTTCCTGAAACCCCACAGAAGAATGGAACAACGGATGAGTTCCTCTTCTCTTCTCTTCTCTTCTCTTCTCTTCTCTTCTCTTCTCTTCTCTTCTCTTCTCTTCTCTTCTCTTCTCTTCTCTTCTCTTCTCTTCTCTTCTCTTCTCTTCCCTTCTCTTTAATTTTTGGCTGCTGGGAAGTTGCCAGTAACTTCCAGCATTTGGTCTGACAACTGTTCTACTGTAAATATTTAGAAGAATCCATTAGAGATTAAACAAAGTGTAAGTAACTGCTCCTAAGTGATAGCTCTTATTAATGTTTGCAGCAATAGGCACTTTACATACGCATATTAAAGTCCTACCTCTAGACTGCTTGTAGGAAAAGGCAAGATAGAAGGCAGCAGCCAGAACACAGTGTAATTTGAGCATCAGTGTGTTATCATTATAAATAATCAGTGCAGAGACAGCATTCTGTAATGTGTGCACCATGCTTGCAAATCTTCTAGACAGCAACGGGTAGAGTGCGCTACCCTGACTGATGTAATTTAAATGATCTGTATCAGGCTGCAAAAGTACTCAGAGCCCCAGCTGGACTTCTTTGTCTTCCTCTAGTCTGCCCAAAAAATATATAAAGAAAAAACAAGCCAAAACCCCCAAGCCCTCTCTGTCCGTGTAACGTGTCAAGAATCGCCATGCGTTACAGGGGAAAAGACAAGCACTGCTCTGGCAGAATTTGCATCTTTTATTGTATTCTAAAATTATCCTGACTGTACAATGCCTTAAATATTCACTGTGCAGTGTTATATTAGTAGCAGAGAAGGGATTAACACTAACAGTGGTCTGGGGCTGACGATGAGATACTTAAGAACTAGTGCTGACAGAAGTCACTTTCAGTGGACTCAATTCTGAGGATAAAAGAGGCAGCATATGTAGCAAACTGAGATGAATGAAGATGTATAAATGCATCTACACTCTAGCCAATTTCTTTGGTGAAAAAATATGTTATGTTCTAGAAACACAGTGAACAGCAGTCATATGTCTATGCATGTACATACCATAGCAGAATTTTCTATCCCAACAAAGGTTGGTGATACTGACTTTTTTTTTTTTCATTTAAATTACATTATATATTGTCAGTTTGTGGTGAGCAGAGTGTGCTGGTTCCAATACTGAAGAGGTAAAAAATGGATCACAAGACTTGGCTCCAGTGTCCAAAGCAAAAAGGCCTGGGGCTTATCCAGGCCACTCATGATGCTTTCCTAGAGTGGTATGTCTGATATTCGGAACTGTTGCATGCAAGGCATCACTTCTAATTTTTTAAGCTGGCAGCCCCCTTCTGTTTTCCTGTTCCCTACCTTAAAGAAAATGTGTAGATAGTCTCTAGGAGTTATTTGTGTTGTTCAGCCTCTCATTTTGGTTCCAGAGCCACGTCTGACTTTTCAAAATTAGAGTCACCATTTTCTGTATGTGAGTTTAGATCTTAACTGAAGAAATAAATAAAAGCAAGCGGGGCAACTGGGAGAGTTGGGTGTGAGCTGCCAAGCAGGAATATGCTGACTTGTTGGGTACTCCCATCATTGACTGCAGTGGCTTATGGAGATGCTGGATTCAGTATCATGCAGGGAAGAAGGGATGGAACTTGTTAATGTAAAGTTTGGTGCTGTAGGTTTCCCAGAGAAAGAAAAGGGGAAGATACAATGCTTGTGATCACCTGAAGTAGGACTCAGCAAGCTAAACAGAAAGCGTGCAGGCAAAAGAAGTGATTAACAGCCTCCTCACTAGCTCAGATGTTGGGCTGGTGTCAAGAGTGAAGAGGAGGCTAACATTTGCTCCAGCTTCCCCCTTGCACTGTCAACTAGTACCCAGCACAAATGAAGTAAATGTGTTGTTATCACCAGTTCCCAAACATGAGATGGACTAGAATCATAGGCAGCAATGTGCCTGACTCCTGTGGGTGCAGTACATTTTTTGAGGTGCTGCTGAGGCATCTCTGACATTTGGCTAAAGTCAGTAGCTGTCTGCCAGAAAATAACAGGTACAGGCTGGGTCTGGCCTTGCACCACACACAATTCATTCATGTCAAAAAGCAGAGACAGAAAGCCATGAAGTCTTCTTTATTCCTTGGTCTTTCTGAACTTGTTTATAGGCTTCCAGGTGACAACACTCTTCCACTTCTTGAGGCAGTAGCCAGCAGGGGGACAGAGTGAGGGAGTTGTCCTGAGCTTCTCGACAGTGACAAGGATGACCAATGTCAGGCAGGATGTGAAGTGTGATTTATCTTCTTCAGTACTTCCATGTGTGCATATATGGGAGCTTCAGCAAGTCAGGCAGAAGAGATGCTCATGCTCTAGAAACACGAGACAGGCAGACTAGATGGTCTCTTCAAGGAAGAGGAACTTTAGAAAGTATTTCTAAGGTAGCGGGCTTGGATAGTCGAGAGCAACTCGAGTTCTGCAGAAAATCTCCCCTAAGTGACTGTACTCACATCAAAATCATAACAATAAGAAGCAGCAGCAAGAATGCACCTTTCAAAACCTGGACAAATATCAGTTCATTTTTCATATTAATCCTCTTGACAGGTTTGCTAGAGAGCATTGTTATAATTCTTCAAAAAGTGAAAAGGAGGTAAATATGTTCTCTTCTAAGACTAGCCAACAGCTGTGATCTCATTTTAAGACATACAGATCACTTGCAAGTCTGGTTGAAGTCCAGGTGGTCAGACCTCTTTACCAAGGAACAAATCTTCCACTGGATAATTTGGCAGGGCTCTGCTGATTTTTACAGGACAGTGACATTTGACCCAAATAAATAATTTGACCATCTCTCTTGACTGTAGGCATTGAAAGCATAAACACCAACAACTGAACTAGTAATTGGACATAAAATGGCAACACCAGGGCCACCTCATCCCTAGCAGAGGTTTAGGATAGTTCAGATGGACTGAGCCCTAGAAGCCTCTGTTTGCCTCCAATGACTACAAAGTCTGGTGTTCTTAAGTCCAGAGGATCTCTTCCTTTCTGTCCATAGAAGAGTCAAATTTGACAAGACCCACATTGACTCTTGTGGAGCCTGGACAGCTGGGTCAACAATGGATGTCCAAATCCTAAGTGCTTGCAATGGGAGATGGATCCCAGCATTGGGCCTAAAGTGCAGGGACCTTAATTTGTAAAATAGGATAAAAGTCTTTCAGAGGTGCTCAAATATAGTTGAAAAGGAACTGAACCTCCAGAGCTCTTAATTCCTACTCTAGAGCCATACTTGAATGTTCAAAGGCAGCAGACATTTTAATTATACAGCATTTCAGGATTGCTGGGATCTCATTTCCTCTCAAATTCATGATGCTGTGGGTCATTCCCACTTATCTTAAAGCTGAATGGTCATGATGAAAACAATTGTTTATCAAAATTTGCTACTCCATTGCCATTTTGTTCGTTACAGCATAAGCACATGCAATTTGAGTGTGAAACTGCTGACTGAGAACAGAAGCAATTTACAGTCACTTTGCCCAGATGTGAATGCACACCCCCGGGGTCAGCAGGACAGGGGATCCAGCTCTACATTTTCAGAGCAGGATCCACAGTGCAATGGGAGTGAAAGAAATGTGTAAAAAGAGAGGCTACAATAATAACGGTAATTTTTCTTCTTTTGCTCACAGCCATACTGGTTGAGGGAAGTTCTGTATAAGACAGCACCTTAAACACTCCTCCAAGATTCTAGCTTGAAGAAACAAAGTGGAATATACGCTGTAGTTCAGAAAAGACAGGACCAGTGAATAACTTGGCTTGTTATTCCTTCTGCTTTTAGAAAGAGGAGCAGTATTCCATAATTTCACTCCATTTTATACATGAAAGAGCACTTCTCTTTAAAATGCAAATTCACTAGAGCTTTCTTAATTTTCTCTGATATAAAGAATTAACAAACTTAGGAAGAGACCATGCAGAGGAAGAGTTTTAGATATATGTTTAGACTTTAAAAATGAGAAGGTGCTGTTAATTTTCTTTTGTTTTGTCAGTTATTTCGTATGAATGTTGAACTACACTAGACAAGTGTCTAAGACACAGCAAGAGAAAATTATGTGAAATCAAAAGGATATTTTCTTGAGTATCTCCCCTTCTCTGTCCTGCACAAATACATCATGGTAAAATCAAAAAGTCTCCTACCATCTGTTTGCTTACACTGATGCCTCATCCAGCAGATATGCTACATTGAAACCTTATGAGACATAAAAATCCAATTTTGTTCATAAGGCAACAATCTGGAGTTTGTTTTAAGGAAACTGAAGTTTATTTTATTTCTGAAAACTCCTGCAAAGCAAGTAGTTCTCAAATCACAAAGAAAATACTGGATCATCACCCTATACTAAAAATATGGCATTTTTATTTGCTTTTATCCACAATTTTTTCATTCTTTTTTATGTCATCAGAATCAGATTGATGAGCATAATACAACTCACTGTGAGTAAGAAAACGATGCTGATGCTATCTTAAGGTAAAATGCCAACAAACAGCTGGCTCACCAGCGTGTGCGGGCCCTAGCCAGGGGTGCAGCAGTGAGGGATGTCTGAAGGTGCCTAGTAAAAACTGTAGGACCCACTCAGTGGTTGCTTTCTCAGGCGCAATAATTTATTGTTAAACTACAGCACGTTTAGAAAGATGTTTGGTCTCATTTGAAGCATACCTATGACTGAGATTATACTGCCTCCCTGAGACTGTTGCAATGATTTAACCACAAAGGCTTTCTGAAATTTGTCTTGGATAGTGCAGCTGAGACTCACTAATGCCTGTTTCCAACCATTGATACTTTGTATCTTTACTTCCAGTAGCAGATAGCCTTATAACATCAGGTATTTTAGGGGGAATGACTAAATACAGACGGACTTTTTTTCCACCTAGTTCCAGAGTGTGGCTCAGGCTGGTTTTGGAGAAAACACTCCACAAAGCTAGATGCAGTTATTACTATGCTTTTTTAATCTCTAAGAACAGGCATGACTGAGGCTTTAATGGGTCTGATCTCAGCCCTGTTTTATGTCACTGTAACTCTTTTGGTGTTAAACTTCCATGGAGCTGTTGCTTGCTTATAAAGTCCTGACAGAAGAACTGGGGCAAGTTTGGGTCTACCACAGTGTTGTTCCTACATTGTGACGATGCAGTTCTGCTCCTGATGGAAGTGAAGACCATGAAGACATCCCAGTGCCACTTTCCCTCATGGCTGTGCCCCACCTGCCGCCAGCAGCTCTCAAGCATTATGTAGCATCAAGACACTTCAAAGTCTAGAGATCTAAAAAACCAACAGCAAGGCGATGCACTGACCCTTCTGAATCCCTAGTACTGAACTATTGCTTCAGCATGGGCATTGGGACGGCTACACCTCCTCTTTGCAATATAAAGCAGAATAAGGCAGATCAATGATGCTGGGTTTGCTAGTAAGACCCAAATTTCAGCCCAAGAAGTTCCCCAAATGTCTCAGTTCAGACTGGTTATAGCAGCTATCAAACAGTCAGTTCATTCCTTTTCTTCTCAAAACATGTGTTGCTAAAGAGCTGCTGCATTCGCCCGAGAGAAAGCTAATATGACCCCTTACATCATGGAGCTGTATCTTGATTGCTGTAAAGTGCCTTGAGGACGGCAGGGTGAAAGATCCTACAGAACTGCACGTATATTTGGAGTATTACTGTTACTGGTGCTGTCGCTATTTGACTATAACATGTTGTGGTTTTTTGAGGATAGTTCAAATCACAGTATGGTTTGCAAGAATTACATTTATTCTCTTTCTCACACCAGTGAAAAATACTGTAATAATTTTCCCTGATCATTTGGCCTCCTTTTCACTTGGCTTCCCTTTGAACACCTCTTTCTAATTTTCTGTAAGAACACCTTTGTTGTACTGGCTTTTTTCCATATGGAGTGTTAGGTATGATGTTGGTATGGAAAGTATTATATAGCGAACAGCAGATTCAAGCTGAAAAAGATACTTTAGAGATTAATAAATGGGTTTGAATCTCTCCTTTCATAGGACACTAGTTTGATTCTTACTGAAATTAAAGCAATCTGCTTTCCTTCCAATCAGGATACAGTTTAGTAGCCTCTTAGAAAATTATTTAATAATCTCAAAGTTGAAAATTGTTATATTAAAAAAGCCATGAAATTATTATCTGTGCTGGGTCTCCTGCTGAGACACAAAGAAATACAGCTGCTAACTCCAAGTACCGTAGGAATCTTACTCCCAGATATAGTGACAGTGATTTAAAACGTATGAACATTAATTTAAAAAAGTTAACAAATTAAAGTTTATCAAAAGCCTTTCATAAGCCTTTTGACTTCACATAGCTATGCTTTTCTCTGCAGAATGAGGGAACAGGGTTTTTTTTATATTAAAAAAAAAGATAAAAGAATAACAGTTTTGCTCCTTTGGAACACCATGAAAACATAGTTACTATGTTGAAAATATTTTATATTTTATTTTTGCTACTACAAAATTATCTGAGAATATTGAGAAGTTAAAAAAAGAGAGAAATAGTTTAGTCTTTGAATTAGTTAATGGCTGAGAAGTTCAAGGCATTATTTTCAAAGTTAGTATGTTAAGAGTTAGGCTTTTACCTACTTCAGGAAGATATGTGTCTGCTCCAAGCACAAGAGCCTCTATTCAAGAATGTGTCCTTAGCTTTAATCAGGTATTTAAGTCTAATTGAAGTCAAGGGATCTGTAACACATGTGTGAAGGTAACCATATGCTGATAGGCTTTTTCGAATGGGAGGAATTTAAGTATGGGTTTACATGGTAATTGTTTGGGTTTTTTTTTTCATCAGGGCCTGGGTATGCAGAAAGTAGCATAAAGGGGATCAACAAACATTAAAGCTTGTTAACTTGGTTCTCATTATAGAGGAGAAAAAGGACCTTTTATTTCCCTGAAATTTCTGACTTTTTTTTGTTATTTTTCTTCTCCCTGTTACTCTTTGCTCACCAACCACAGCTCTCATTTGCTGTGGACAATTCCCAAAGGGAGCATTCCTCGCTGGAGTAACTCACACAGCTCTTTTTCTTAATTTACAGCAAGTACAGCACCCCTTCCAGAATGCATAGCAGACCCTTTGGATGCAAGCCAGTGCTAATAGCGTGTTTTCCAATAATCTAATCTCTTCAGTCACAGAGCAGAAATCAGAAGGTTAAAAGAACTGGCTTCTCAGCTTGTCTCAGTCTGCCTTTGAAATCTGTGCATGGAAAGGTTGTACAAGCGACTACAATAAATTGTTACCACACTTGCACCCATGACTCGGTAGTTGTCTTCATAACAATCTGATGTATATGAGAGAATCCTGTATAAAGCAAGGTTGAATGCAGTGCCAGGAACAGAATCGCACATGAAAGCTTCCATGTGCAAAGAAGCCAGGAATTTCAGCCAAAGCTGAGGACATATTGTAAACATCCATGAATTAAACACCTCAACACTCCTAGGAGATAGGTATCACTTCTTTGCAGATGAAAAAGTCAAAACCCAAAGATGTCAAGGCCAAAACTTTTAAATTTGGCTCTAGAAGTGAAGCAGCAGTCCTTTGACCGGACTCCCAAACACATAGGTGTATTTGCAGACCTCTGACCATCTGCATCTTCCACAGGCACTCTGAAAATCAGGTTATGTACCTAGGAATGAGGCAGGAGATTAGTTGTCTCACTGGAGGCCCTGGATTTGAAAATGTTGATGCTAATACTTTCAACTTTCCAATGCTAAAAGGGGACTGTAAGCAGGCAACTTCACTAACCTTCAAATCCAAGAACTCCTAGTTTTCTCCAAAAACACTTATCTCAGTGGTTAGGGAGGTTTCAAATATAGGGAAAGATAGAGTAACTAGATGTTGAAAGTTCACCTATTGCTTTTATTTTCTTCCATACTTTTTGTTTCTTTTTATCTGTACTGGACTGTGCATATGTTTCTTTTGGCAGTAGAGAACCATCACAATAATTTTTTCCCTGTTTCTAACACTTTGAAGACCTCTGGTGGTCTACAGATTACAGGCTGATAATGGGGTCCATCACCCTACCCCAGAAGAGAATTCAGAATTTCCTATATGTACAGTTTTGCTTGCTGTCACTGGGAGCATGTACTTTTGGGGAACTGCTGCCTTGCTTCATGCAAGGAGTCAGTTAAGAAGAATGGTCTCATACTAGGGCACAGTTCAATCTTTGCTTTCACTTCTTCCTTTTTGGCATCTGCCAGTGTCATTTTTTATCACAATTTTTGCTGCAGCAGCCCAGCATTTGGAGTGGTGTTGTTGCGGTCATCTCATATCCAAGCCCTGTCTCATGGCAGCCCAATGTGGTGCCACAAGCCACTAGCCACCAGTCAAACTGCCAGATATTCATCATATTGGATGCTTTCAAAATAACTGCTGTGATTTCATGTTTTTCTAATATCTAGTGGATGTTTGTTTTTCACTGAAGCCTAACTAATTGTTGGTATAACTTATATTAGACAGTTCTATTTGCAGTAACGGATTCTATCATTTATTCTGCATCAGCTTAACTTAATTACTTTACAGCGTGACAAAATAGAACTCCGCAGTCCTCTCTTCCTCATTACTGTAGTTATTAGAAAAATGTTCTTCAACAGAGCACTGTTCCAAAGTGCCAAGGATATTTTGCAAGCTGGGTAAGGCATCTGACACCTGAAAAAGCAGCTCTCTCAGACCATGAAACAGCAAATGGATAATTTTGTGTGCAGCAGGTTGTGTAGGAAGAGGTGTCACACAAATTTGTACTTGCACACGCAGCATAAGGTTAAACATGTGCCCTCAGGATGCTCCTGTGGTTCAGCCTAGATTATATGACTCCTACCATTCTTATCGGTGAAATACTTCAGCAAGACTATATTTTTAAGACCAGTTGTTCCATTGTACATAAAAAGCATCAGATATCACATTGGATGTCCATCAGCAATACTAAATAATGTATCAGTGTTGTAGTTTTACTCTGGCTGACAGCAAACCAGCACAACACTCACTCACCCTCCCCCCTCCAAATTCAAAACACAGCCTCTTACTAGCTACTATGAAGAAAGTTAACTCTGTTAAAGTTAGCTGAAACCAGGACAATCAGACAAATAAAAACCAGTCATCCCTAAAAGTTTTAATTCATAGTTTAACCATTAACCATAGGTTAAACTGGTTTTAAAGACATATAAGGCTTTTTTTCGTGTTTTTTTTCTGTTGTAGAAAAACTTTAAAATGGTTTCAAAATCTTAGACGTAACAAGATTTTCCTTAACATATTTAATAACTCTCATAACACTAACCCTACATTTCCTAAATATTTAATTTTTGGCTTTATATGTAAGTATATAACTCTTTTTTTCTTCACTCAGTATTGTCAATAGGTGGCCTCGATTTATTGGTATTTTACTTTAGAATTCACTTTTTCTTTTAAATTAAAATGCTATAACTTATAATTCCTTATCACCCTTGTATTATTATTATTATTTCAAATTAAAGCCATTTAATCATTGCCAGAACCTAATTCCAATAGAGCACGTAACTCTGTAAAAATAGAAATATTTTGTAAAAAAGACTTTGGCTGAATTTTGTTTCAGAATGAAAAAGAAGCATTTTGCATAATACAACAAAACTCTTATCTTCTGGAACTGATTTTTCTGTTTTCAATCAGAATTTTTTTTTTTTTTCATCTTGAGTGCTTAATTCTGAATTATTTTATGTAATACGCTCTAAAAGGTTAAAATGAAACCAAATATTCCCCACAAAGTGAAAAATATTATCCTTTAACATTTTGTGGAATATTTAATAACTTTTGAATTTTATGGAAATTTTGCATGAATCCCACTTTAGAAAATCCTGGTGAAATAGCACTCCCAACAACACCTGTAGGTGTGATACTCACAGGCAGACATCAGAGCAGAGCAAAATATTCAGAGTCCTTTAACTAATTAAACCGATTTCTCAGTTGCTGCACATCCTCTCCAGATCATCCTCAAGAGGCTGGAGCAGCCTGGCAGCTTTCAGACTTGGGTTGCAATGGAGGTGGTGGCCATGGGGCTCCTCTTAGCGGGAAGAGCGTGGGTGAAGGTGGGGTATGGGCGACCTGGCTTCATCCTGCATTGACCCAGCTGCCATGGGGGGTGTATTCTACGCTGGAGGGGGCAGCAAGGGGACAACAGGGCATTTTGGCCTCTGCTTGGACCTCTTCACACTACCAACACACCCAACAGGATTGCTGCAGGCAATCCAGCTGTAGAGGGAAAGCTGTGATTAACTGGTTTATTGACCACTGAGGTCACAATGGTGCTGCCTGCCATTTACCTGTGCGGCTGCCTGGAGCTCGCCCAGTCTGTGCAGCAGCCAGCTACAATGGACACAGAAAACCTCATGCAGTCTGCAGTTTCTATTTTCAAATACAGCTTGTGCATAAGCTTTCAATTAATTTAACTGTCTGGAAAGTTTGATGTTTCAGCATTATACTGTTAATTGGTTTTGGGATAAAGAACATATTTTTACAGATGTTACACTAAAAAACCCC
>WKFP01014843.1:826043-860260 GCA_011057875.1 Pterocles orientalis | reverse complement strand
AAAATCTTAGACGTAACAAGATTTTCCTTAACATATTTAATAACTCTCATAACACTAACCCTACATTTCCTAAATATTTAATTTTTGGCTTTATATGTAAGTATATAACTCTTTTTTTCTTCACTCAGTATTGTCAATAGGTGGCCTCGATTTATTGGTATTTTACTTTAGAATTCACTTTTTCTTTTAAATTAAAATGCTATAACTTATAATTCCTTATCACCCTTGTATTATTATTATTATTATTATTATTATTATTTCAAATTAAAGCCATTTAATCATTGCCAGAACCTAATTCCAATAGAGCACGTAACTCTGTAAAAATAGAAATATTTTGTAAAAAAGACTTTGGCTGAATTTTGTTTCAGAATGAAAAAGAAGCATTTTGCATAATACAACAAAACTCTTATCTTCTGGAACTGATTTTTCTGTTTTCAATCAGAATTTTTTTTTTTTTTCATCTTGAGTGCTTAATTCTGAATTATTTTATGTAATACGCTCTAAAAGGTTAAAATGAAACCAAATATTCCCCACAAAGTGAAAAATATTATCCTTTAACATTTTGTGGAATATTTAATAACTTTTGAATTTTATGGAAATTTTGCATGAATCCCACTTTAGAAAATCCTGGTGAAATAGCACTCACAGGCAGACATCAGAGCAGAGCAAAATATTCAGAGTCCTTTAGCTAATTAAACCGATTTCTCAGTTGCTGCACATCCTCTCCAGATCATCCTCAAGAGGCTGGAGCAGCCTGGCAGCTTTCAGACTTGGGTTGCAATGGAGGTGGTAGCCATGGGGCTCCTCTTAGCAGGAAGAGCGTGGGTGAAGGTGGGGTATGGGCGACCTGGCTTCATCCTGCATTGACCCAGCTGCCATGGGGGGTGTATTCTACGCTGGAGGGGGCAGCAAGGGGACAACAGGGCATTTTGGCCTCTGCTTGGACCTCTTCACACCACCAACACACCCAACAGGATTGCTGCAGGCAATCCAGCTGTAGAGGGAAAGCTGTGATTAACTGGTTTATTGACCACTGAGGTCACAATGGTGCTGCCTGCCATTTACCTGTGCGGCTGCCTGGAGCTCGCCCAGTCTGTGCAGCAGCCAGCTACAATGGACACAGAAAACCTCATGCAGTCTGCAGTTTCTATTTTCAAATACAGCTTGTGCATAAGCTTTCAATTAATTTAACTGTCTGGAAAGTTTGATGTTTCAGCATTATACTGTTAATTGGTTTTGGGATAAAGAACATATTTTTACAGATGTTACACTAAAAAACCCCAAGAAGTTTCAATTAATTTCTCTTGCAATCAACTGAGCTGATTGGTGTGCAAATCTTTGGAGACGTGATGGTACACCACCACATAGAAATGGAACTGTATACCTGCTCAAGCACAAAATGGACAATAGCCTTGATTTCATCACCAGCACCCCAACAATTCAGCCCCAATACTTACTATCACAGCTCTCATTCGACTGTAAACTGCCTGCTGTGTATCACCACAGTGATGTTAGATGTATTACGGTTTTGGGGAAGTGAATGATGCTTGGTGTGAGTGCTAAATTTCTTTCATGTGGGTCAGCATGTGAGGCAGCAAAGCCGGTTGGAAGGGGAAGGCTCAGACTTCAAAGGGAGGGCAGTGCACAGAAGGGGTGATGAAACAAGTCCTAACTACATGCCATTCATAGTTACTTCACAAGAAGAGCCAGGCACATGGAGCTGTTGAACTGAGTCAGTTTCTCAGGAATCAGATGCCTACTTAAATCTCACTCATCCTAGAACTTAATCCAAATCAAAACAGGCCATCCAATCACACTGCCCTCTAAAAATCAAATAACTGTACTTGAAGCCATGGACTACCCTGTATCAATTAACAAATTAGTGAAATCCTCACCTTCATCTCTCAGCAGTGAGTTTTGCCATTGACTTTTGTGGGCCAGGATGTCCGTCAGTGAGTCCCAGCTGACTGGTGATGAAGTCTCTTGTCTGTTTTCCATCGAGTTGCATTCGATTTCATATCGTACCTTTCATGCTGTGCATTCAAAAACCTTTGACTGGCACGGGTCCCAGTGGCATGAGGGAAAGGTGAAAATAGTCGGGTCATCATTTGCTGAGTGTTGATAGCGTATGCATTGCTACACAGCACTACAGCAGAGAAACAGTCACGAGACCTAGTATTTTAATCATTAATTTAAACTTGGAAGTTTGTACAGTATTTTGTGTCACTGAACAGCCTGGAGAATTTACCATTTCTCTTCTAGGAAAATTTGAGATCAGAGTTTCTCCTTGTTACAAATTGTAGTAAACTATTTTTAGAAATCTTCAGGCAGTGTGATACACCTTAGTATCTATACTCTGGGTCCAAATCTTGAGGTGAGACTTGAATCTAAAGAGACAGGTTCCACTTCAGTGTTCGCAGGCATCAATCCAGAACAGTTCCACTTCAAACAACATACCTTGGGGCTTTTACTTTACAGTATGGTATGAATTTAATCATTACACTAAAAAATGTAATTCACTACAAATGTTTGATCAATACTACTTTGGAAAATACAGAAAAAATGAGAGGATATTAAGTAACTGACCAAAGGCACATCTGAGCAATGCCAAGGCAGTGCGCTGGCTTGCTATCTGGCCTATTAATTTTTTAATGCTGTAAACACAGTAGTAGAAAAACATAGTTTCAATATGGGATTACAGGCTTTTGCTGTCTAAACCCTTCTCCCCAGTCCCCAGCATGGAACGTAAAATCTGTTACATCCTGCTGTTCTTTCTGTGGTTTCTGAAACAAAACTTTGAAAGAAAAACTCTGGTCTCAGAAGACCCTGTGGGAAACAAGAAACTTGCAAATGCTACTGTAGTTGTGTGATGTTGACGGTATGATCCTTATACAGCTTGGAAGTACATGTACATCTGTGTAACACACAACAGTAAAAGTCTCCAGTATGAGAAAGTAACAAAACAGGAGAAGCAAACCAAGCAGACAGACTCTGCTGCCACCAGGACAACCTGAGCACCAACAAGCTTTGTTAGAAACACACAAATAATAGGTGGAACATTAGTATCAAGCAGAAAATCAAGCAGAAAGACTGTGTATGTCAAAGAATGAGCATATGCAATACACAGCTGTGTATTTTTACTTGATAGAGGTATGCATCTCTTGTAGGGAAGAGATTGGGGACTCATGGGAGTCACAGTGACATTGACAACTTTAGTTTTAGAGTTCTGTGTGTATACAAATAATGTAAAATCAACTGGGGTCTTCATGATAGTGTCTTGCAGGATTATAGTATTAAAATACTGTCTAAATATATGTGCCTCAAATATAATCTCTTTCCAAAACTCACACCTTCTTTTTCACCTCCGCACAGATGTTTTGTTCGCAAGTAGCTGTATCTGACAGGTGTCATGACACATTGGTTATGCAACTATTAGGTCATACAACTATTAGGTTACTACTCTATAGATCCCACACTTTCCCTTCTATAACATCTCATTTTACCTAGACAATAAGGAGGACATAATGTAATTCAGTTTTCCATTTCTAAAGAAGATTCATAATGTATAGTCTTGAAGGCTAGGTATTTGGAAACAACTATAGCTGACTCTAAAAGTAAGGTCTGTCGTTGCTTATAGGATCTACAACTTGATGTGAGAAGGTATTGCATGATCTGGTCCTACCTTTACCATCACTACCAGGGTGCTTAAGGCAACTTCTCTCAGGGATCCTCTTTGGTTCTTATACTGCTTAAACTTCTTATATGCCTGAATGTTGGTTGTGCTCTGTAGTATGTGGGAAAATGTCAATTTCCCTTCTCTGTCCATGAAAAGAATTTTTCAGTTTATTTACAAAACTCTCTGGAATGAGAAGAAGCCACTTGTGGTTGCTGTGGCTGATTTCTCTTATGCTGAAGATGCTAGAAAACTGCATAAAACTTTGCACTCCTGGTGAGATTTTTTCAGCCTGTTGATGCTCTTTCTAACCAAATTCAGGGGAAGTCTGTTCTGGCAGCCAGCATACTTAATTCTCAGAATCATTTGCCAGACACGTGTTTAATAATGATGAGGCATTCCCCAGTGAGATCTTGGCCATTTGGGCTGAGGGCCTCGTTGCTCATAGACACCACTTCAAAATGGTTATGGATACTCCCTGAGACTGTGGGATGGTCCCATACTCATGTTTCTGTTGCTCTTTAGTGCTGTTGACACTTGATGAACAAAATAGGTTGGTTTCTTTTCCCTCAGATGGGAAGTGCCTCTTGAGGAAGAAAATATTCTGTCAAGACAGGCAGACGTTTGAGGAAATTTCTCTTTAGTCCTTATGGGATCTTTTCCTTCAAAACACAGGAGGACACTTAAGGATCTTCGTTGTTATGTATTTTGTACCACAGAAGGCAGCAGTGCTCTGAAGTAAAATTTAAGTCAGAAAAATCTCTGGAGGAGTTACCATCCTCTTAGAAAGAAATCTTAAAGTACTGCTGAAGCACAAATCACAAAGAGAAACAGAAGACGTTAGGCCTTTAGCGGTTTAATTTTAGACTGATTTTTCCTGCTTGCTCCTTTTGCACCTGCTTCTCCTTTCAAGGCTGCGCGAGACCCCTGTAGATCCAGGGGAGGCTCGATGGAGAGTCCACATGCCTCAGCTATCACCACTGATTGGGTTAAATCCCAGAAAATTTACAGCCAATACAATGTAGCAATTGCCCTGTACATGTCTGTCTTCCCTGCAGAGCCCAGCTGCTGTCCCATCACCACCATCAAGTCCTTTGCCTCCGTGGGGGTGATTTAAGGCCAAGCTACCAAGCAGAGCTCAGCCTGTAAGATTGAGCTCAGGTTTCTTCTTGGCCCAGGCTGGCAATCTATTTAGCAGTGATAATAAAAACTAATCAAACCCATGTATACTTGCTCTCCCAGTGCTGTCCCACTACTCCTGGGCTTATTCCTTGCTCTGCACAGCATGTTGCCTACATGTTAGTTCAGCGTTTTTGCCCCACCGTTGTCAGTTCCACTTCTAACGCATTTCCACACAAACGCTCTCAAAGAACGAGTCTGAGGAAATACGCTGTGGTTTGCAAACTGAATTCCTTAATGACTCCCTCATTAGAAGAGCTCACTGCCAAATGCTGTTTGCATTTGCCTAAAGGACAGCCCGCATGATTAAGAGTAGCTCTGCTGTACGTGAAGTATTGTTTTCAGGCTGCTGCCACAGGCAGCTGGTTCGCACTAGGCGAGAAAGAGAGAAATGCATGCCAGTGAATGTGCGGAGTGATCAAACGACACAAGGGCCCTTGAGATACTCCATCCCAATTCCCCCCCACTACAAGGGCCAGTGCCCACATGGGTGCCACACAGTAGATAACACCGAGGCAGGGCCTGGGTCTCGCGGCGAGGGGCAGCCCACTGGGAAGGCTGAATTCCAGAGCAGCTCTGCTGTGAAAATATTTCCTGTGAGAGCTTGCGAGTCCAAGAAACCAGGAGTAGCAGCAGCTCTCTAGCAGGGATGGATTTCATTTGTCTAGCACATCCATTTCAAGAGCGAGCCTCTAAATGGACGTCTTGTCATTGAGGATTGATGATGAGACAGTGCATCTTAGCTGCAGCAAACAGGCAAAGAACAGGCAAAGCTCATCTATGCCGAGCTTTTCCCCTGGTTGGCAGATCATAATCCCATCTGGATTCCTCTTGCATTTTCTTCTTTTCTTTTTTTTTGTCCCATACATTGTAATATAGACATAAGAAGTAAAACTGATAGAAAAAAAAATCATTGCAAAGCTTTTAGAATTCAATGCATGCCATCAAATGCCATTGTCATGTCCTTGAAAGTTCAGATTCAAATTCAGCTCCTTGTCCCTAACTTTCTATTTTTAACAGAGAGACCACAACTCATTGTTTCCAGAGCAGAGCTTTGGAAAATATTTTTGAAAAAGGAAAATCCCCACTGATTGCATTTGCTAATGAGGCTTAAAACTAATATCTGGACAAACAGCTTGCACAAAAAAAAGCCTCCAAATCAAAAAGGGCTTAAAGCTAGGCAGGGGAAGATAATAGTTCAAGATTAATTTAGTGTCTTCTGTGATCTTCAGTATTTAGGTTTTATAAAAAGAAAAATGGAGGGATACATTCTGGACCTAAAGTCAGTCACGAGCCTGCACATATGTACCTTCTACCTGATGAGTCAGCAGGCCTGGCTGACACTTGTGTAAGAATGAGGAAGAATTTGCCTGCAGGTCTCTGTGCTTCAACCATTTGCTTTACCCATTGTTGTGCTGTATTTTCCATCCTTGAGAGTTTAGAATTTCACTGTGCTCGAAGAGTGTTTGAATACAAGAGGGCACACTGCTCTATGGCCTGTAGGGTCATCTCTGATGGCAGACACTGCTCTTAACAGCCTGTGCATAGAATACTTCATCTTCACAAAAGTCAGTTCTGAGGGTTGTAGAGATTTTTTTATATTTAATTTTATTTGTCTTTATAATGGAGCAGGTTGCAACAAAGACCAAGTGGTTGAAAGCAAGAATATTTCTCAGACCTATTTGCAATGCTAAAGCCCAGACGCCCTGGTTCTGCAGCCAGTGTCTAACCCATGAGCCCATACCATCTACCCCACTGCCAAGAGGCTGGACCTCTCCCTGTCCCGTTCACCATGACTAAAAATTGTGGCTAACAGGAGTGTCTGCACCCTCCTAGTGCTGTTTCACCTGTAGACTTTAAAGCATTTCTTAAAGTGGATATACATTACTAAGTATAGAAATTTGAAGCAGTGCTTACACTAGGTGTACTGTGGCTGGATTTCACCAGATGGGGTTTATGTTCCAAGCTTGTTGTGGCACATTACTTAAAGTCTGAGCTCACAGAACCTGATACGGAGAAAAAAGGGGTAAAACTTCCAGTTGCTTCCTTGTGGTTATGGTGTGCAGCTGCTGAAATGCTTGATAACTGCAGGCACTATCAGCTTGCTGCAGTGAGAGAGGAATAGTAAGGACCAGTTCTGTACTCAGCAGTGATAAGTTCCCTCCCTATGGCAGAAAGATGTTTCAGAGCCTGAGTTTGCCCCGTTTTCTTCTGGAATCCCTTCAACCCTACTTGGCCTCCACACAAGGGGAGGGACCGGCCCCTGCATTGCAGGGATCAGGCAAGCACCTGGGTCTGAATGGGAGAGGGAGGAGGCTGAGAGGGAATGAGTGTGAGATATTCAGCTGGAGCTGGGAGATGTCTTACTTCAAACATGTTATCTCATTTTCTAGACACAAATATTTTCCCTCTGCCATGTATTTTCTCCCAGGTTCAATGGCAAATCCCAGTGCTGTGCTTTCAAACTGTACCAGTCTCTGGAGCACTTAGTTGTCCCTGCTTTGCTTCTTGCCTGAGCCAGAATAAGGGTCTACCTAGCATTCAGAGGAAGCGTAAGGAGAGAGTTTCGTTACACAGATACAGGGTTCAAAAAAATGCCAGGCACAATAGGAGACAATCAAAAATGATCCTTTTAATGGGTTTTAAGATAGAAAATATCTTTCTTAATTTAAAATGTCAATTCTTACTTTTCAATAAGACTTTTGCTCTATGCATTTCCAAGGACAAGAGCTTATCTCACATCATACATTGAGTTATAACGTGGCATGAAATCAACCTTTAAATGGATCTTGACTTAAATATTTTAACTTATTCCTTGCTCCATAATACTAACAATATGATTCTCCATTTGGAACTACAGACTTTCTTTTTTTTCCGTGTTATTTGTATGAGATGTGTCTGGGATGCATGAAAGGAGGTAGAAATTGTGAAAATAGTTAGGAGTGTATTTTATTTTATACTTAATACTTCTGGAGTTAAAGGGGAGATGGAAATTGGCCATGTAATGGATCTTAGCTATAGAGAATTACCATCTTCTGGTAAAAAGTATTGTCTGTCTCAAGGGTTCACACACAGCTTGACCTCAGAGTAGTTGCCCATAATGTTTTCTCTGTCAAGAGAATCTATTAATAATGATGTGTCACAGGTGCTCACACATAATACGTTTCCTGCCAAAACTGATCGTCCATATTTTATATAGCAGCTTTGATGACAAATATTTTGTACTTCAGCTGCTTTTTGTTCCCTCTGTCAGGCTTAATGAAGGAAAGTCACAGATAGTTTTTAAATAATGTCAACTTAGATCACATTACTGTGACTGCCTTTGAAAGTAGCCTCATACAAGAGCCACAACAGAGGTGTGAGAAAGACAAGGACATATTAACTTACTTGACTTTAAAAACAAAGCCAAAATTTCAGGCTCTTGATTTCAAAATCAATATACTCTATATCTTTGGAATCTTCTCAGAAAAAAATTATGCTATGCTTATTGAGCACTCAGTACTTTGAACCTAGCGAAAGCAAGTCTGAATTGAGGTTGCAGCTTCTCCCATGCAGAATGATGCTTATTCTCATATTAGTGGTGTGTCCTGGTGGTAAAAACACTTTCCTCCAGGTTGTTCTACAAGGTGAGTGCCTTGGGGGGCACAGAGAATTGGGTTCTTATATTCTCATTGTAATTGTTTGTACACAGCAGGGCCAAAGTTTGCTCTGCTCCTCTGTGTTCAGCCCCGCTGAGAGAAATAACCCTCATTCCTCATTGTATTAATGAAAGAGGAAAAGTTATCTTGAACTCCCTTTGAGTTTTCTCAGACTGTGGGACTCGTCATTGAAACCTCAGAGCATACAGGAGTGCTTTTCCCATTCATGGCCCATGTCTTTTCTGCCAAAAACTGTAAGTGAACAAAGTACAGAGATATTCCCGAACTTCTCTGACACCAGTCAGACTCCCCTGAGCTAGCAGAGAGTGGTGGCTTTCAACCTGCAAGCCATGGATTCATACATGCTCCTGGTATGCAGCCAAGGGATCCACACAAGGGAGCTGACAAAAGCAAGTTCATTGTGTATGCAAGCTATTTAGCAGTGTCTGCAGATAAAAATAAAATCAAAACACTAAAATAGGCAATCAAAGTATGGTACATGCATATTTACAAAATTATCACCAGGCTGAGGAGAAGGCAGAACATGAAGCTAGTAGTATTTACAAATAAGATTTACAAATGTAAATGAGGACTGTATTTCTCTCACACATGAAATACAAGCCTGATGTCTCAGGCTGAGAGATGAAAGCTTACACTTAGAAAAATGCCTGGGTTTTTCATACAAGAAGAGGTCAAAAAAGAGGGGACACAAGGTCTGGAGCTATTTGATACTTACTTATTTTTTAGATCCTACGCCTATTTAGGAATGCAATCAGGAAGGAATTATAAGTAGGTAAGAACTTCTAAAGTGTTGGAAGATGTAACATTATTCTGTACCACTGCGAAGTAATTAACTGATTAATGTCTGCTACTGAAATGATAGTCTGCAATAACATCCTCTTTTCTGCTACTCCCAAGCCCCCAAATAAGAACTGAATAGTCTTAACTAGTGAGTGTAATAAGTTTTCCTTTTGTTGTCTGAAGAATTAGAACAATTCAATTGAAAGGCAAACATAATCCTACCTGTGCTCCATGCTGGGACTGGAGCAGGGTAAATGCCACAGTTAAGTCTGAACATCAGGTTGTAATTGTTAGAGATTAAAAACATGCCAGAGAGAACATTCCAGGGTGAGAAGGATGGCTCTCCTGTGTATTTTTAGTAAGGCAAATTAGCATCAGATCTTACAAGGGCATATTCCTGCACAGCAGAACTCTATCAAATGGCATTTAGTCAATGAAGGAAATTATACACTTAGGGTTTTTTTAATCATCCATCTAGAAAAAGCAAAGATAAGTGAACATGTATTTATCTGCTGAGCCAAATGCATATAAGGCATAAAAGCCACTGAAAATAACTAAAAGAAAAATAACTGTTCTCTAGGTTGCTGCTGTGCCATAAAATCTACTTAAAATATAATTGGCTATTAGCTCTTTCTGCAAGATGTGAGCACATCAGCTGGGCTTCTCATTTTTATGCAGATGAAATAACAGCTGAAATTAAATGTCAAGTCATAAGAGACACAAGAAAAAAATGAAACAATTTTTAAGAGCTGTCAAAAAGGAGGGTTGTCCACCCTTGGAAGTACAGAGGAGCTGTTATTTCATGGTCCTGTCTAATTTCCTGTTCTCTCACTTTTTCACTTTTTTTTTTTTTTTCTTAATGCTTGTCTCCTCAGTGCATCCTAACGTGAGCCAGGGTTGCCAAGGAGGGTGCGCTACATGTTCTGACTACAATGGATGCCTGTCATGTAAGCCCAGGCTCTTTTTTGTTCTGGAGAGGATCGGCATGAAACAGATCGGAGTATGTCTTTCCTCATGTCCGAGCGGATACTACGGGACACGGTATCCTGACATTAATAAGTGTGCAAGTAAGTGCTGGGGAAAGGGTAAGCGCATGGGTTTGTTTGTTCTCTCTCAAATGCTGTGTCCCCTTAGGATTCAGGTCAATAGAGAAGCAGACGGACAGGCTGTGTCTTTATTTCTTCATTTCTTTTATAATAGTGCAATAAATACTAACCAGTGCAACAAGTTAAGGTGAAAAATCACAAAACAGCCTAACACTCAGGGACCCCTACTCTGCATGATCGAGTGCCTAGGACCTGGATGACAGTCTCCTCCTCTGCACCCCCATGAGAAAGAGCTGGCACTGCCCTCGGGCAGCAAGAGGGAGCATGGCAGCTCCAAAGAGCAGTGGCAGAGGGATGCTGGATCTCGGAGTTTGAAGCTATTTAACCCCTGAAAGAAGGAGAGAAGGTGGCAGGTGGCACTCTTTAGAGGTGCGGCTTGCCCTGGTCTCTTTATAGCTTGTCTCACACTCAGTATAGTCCATTAAATGCCTGTAGCAGCTGGCCAGGTTTCAGCTGGCCAGGTTTCAGCCTGATTGGGGGGAAGTTACTTATTCATGTTGCCTCTGGGGTGGGAGACAGAGTACCCAACTCTATTCTTTACTGCTCAGGCAATATTTTGATCCCATCATGTATTTTGAACCATAAATGAACTGGAAAAGATTGCAATGTCCTCCCTACTCATTTTTATATTGTTGAATTCACTGCTTTTAATCCCACAGATGATATAAAAACACGAGTGATGGCCAACCAACTCTACCAGTTTTTGCCTAGAAATAAAAGCTATTTAATGAATGGACCCCAGAGTAAAGTCTTACAGAGTAACTTGACACTGTAAAGTATTTGCTCGCTTTCTAGCAGTGTGTGGCCTTGCACATCAGACATAAGCTGTGTCATACACAAGTTTTTATGTATTTCTTTAAAAAATATCTCAGAACTGTGAAATATACCACTAATGCCAGTTTGTGTAGTCATATAGAGAATACATGAAATACTACAGGACATCTGGTTGAACATCAGGCAGTCATTTAAAAAAATTAAAAGTTGTTGATGCAAAAAAGTCTTAAGCAGATAATAAATTGTGGCATATTTTATTTCTCCTGGATGAACGGAGATAGATAGTGCAGAAGTGTAGGGCAGAAGCAGTATGCTGTGATTCTGATGTGCTGTGCTCTGTCTTCAGTCTTCATAGATCTGCAAGAAGACAAGCAGTGTGAGGCTGTCCAGCATCAGGCAGGCTGCCCTTATTAAAACCTCACTCATGCCAAAGTCATTTGTGGCTGGACTCAGTGTGTGCACAGACCATGACGAAGATATAAATTTAACATGGTCCCTTTGAAGGCTGTTTAACACTGCTAGAACCATGCGATTCCGGTATATACGAGAGAGGCCATAGGTGTTCCATGGCAAAGAGCAACAACATTGTTGTTTACTATTTGCATTTCAGAATGTAAAGCTGACTGTGATACCTGCTTCACCAGAAACTTCTGCACAAAGTGTAAAAGTGGGTTTTACTTACACAGTGGGAAGTGCCTTGAAAAGTGCCCCGATGGGCTGGAAGCCAACAATCACACAATGGAGTGCACTAGCATCGGTAAGTCCAGTCACGCTCGCATACTGCCTGGTTTTCTCACAGGGGATGAAAAATCTGAGGAGGGCACGAGTTGCAAGATCAGTTATAACACCAGGGAAGTGCAGCTTGAGATGGAAATGTTCTGCATCACAAGACATATTCCTGAGCACAACAAATTCAAGGTATTTCCCAAGTCTGCCACTTCACAAAGGGCACAAGCTTGCTTGTGCTCCATGAACACAGCCTTGATGCTAAGGGCAACTCTGCCTCAGGAAATACAGCCTGCTTCATCTGTCCTGGGGCAGAATGACACCCATCTCCTACTTGCTCTGTTATGTTATGCAGCACTGCTAACATCAAAGATTCAAAAATCCTGGGCCAGGCCCCATGTCTAGTTGAAAGACTAAAATACTAACTGCTTTGCTTTAGCTCCCTTGTACTACCTGAGCCTTCAAAGCATGCATGTGCCAACATTTGGAATCTTACATTCAGAAAGGTGAGGGCTAGAAACTAAAACATTAAGGAAAAATAACCCACAAAAAAACCCCAAATCCCAAAATGATATATGTACATAATCACTTGGCTCCAGAAACTGAGGATTAAAATGAAACACCAAATAGCGTGGCACTGTCACTGAGGGAATGAGATTGGTGACACCGGTCCTGTGACTCACTGGCTGTGGAGAAGAGACCTGCTTTTGTATCTCTCTAGCCTCTGACTCAGAAGCTCCGATTATTCACACCAGGGCAATTTTGGAGGTCACCACACCTAACTCTCTGCTCCATCCCTCTGCCACCCCTCCAGCTGAAAGCAGAACAAGTAATTTATTTGCTTCTGGGCTGCTGTGGCTAGCATCCCCTGCCACGGTCATGCCAAAGCTTCAGCAAGGTTCAACTTACTTTAGTACACCAGCCGTGAACTGCAGTGGCTGAGGGCTGCGAACTGTGGTGGGAGCGGTAACCTCTTCAGCCACCAGCAACCAGGGAGCACTTAGATGCAGTCTCCGGTGATGGAAATCTCCTCCCCCACAGTATCATGCACATTGCTCTCCCTGGCATCGAGTATTTTGGAGGAAGCAATGCAGGAATAAAAATAATGTACAGTAGTTTGACATTTTCCTTCCCAAATACATATTAGTTCAGGTGGTAGTGATGGTTTTTACAGTTTTATTTTCAAGCAAAGACTTTCATCTCTGAAAGAAATTCAAGGGATCATTTTTGTTTCTTGATGGCTGTTTCCAAGTGCTGTAGACTTAGCTGCTTTAACAATGAGTCAGTCTCAACTAGGAAAAGCCATTTAAAGCTACGGAGGAAAAACAGAACCTTTTTGTGCACGTGAAGGCCAATTATTTTAATAGGAGAACTCCAGTGTAATATGAAAAACAAAATGACCCACATGACAATTCACTGGAGAAAGTCTCAGAGATTGCCTGAGGTCAGTTATATTTTTAGGTTTTGTAAAATTTGGAAGTAAATTCTGGAGCTGTAAAAATGTTGACTTACAAAATCCTCCTTATAGAGGGGCTGGAAGTCTTTCTTCAGTGGTGGTATATAGTCTTAAACACGCATGTGAACATAAAGTAAATATAAATGTTCATTATTTTTTATCAAGAGAAGGATATTGAAGACATGGTATAAAAAAAGGATAGTTATTAAGAGCACATTGTTAAGCTTCCTAGGTTGCTCCCATTTTTGTCTACATTGTTTGGACAAGTGCTCAGCTGCATGCTTTTTGAGTTCCCAGTAGCATGGGATGTGCATTCAGATCACTGTGGCTTAGAAACTGTAATCTGCACTGTCCTGAAGAATTTGCACTCCCCCAATCAAAATTGTCCCCTGCTTTGCATACTTACAGCTTGTATATGCTACAGATGATGGCTCTTTCACTATTTAAGCTGAATACCAAGCAGCAGATTACCAAAGATACCTGATTCTTAATGTAATGCCTTTTGACATCAGTTAGTCCTTTATAACTCTATTGATTTCCAAATTCAATACATTTGAATTTGCTGCCACAGCAGCTTGACCCAGTGACTTCACTCTCCTTTCACACAGGCATGACCCAAGTTTAATGCCACTGAAGCTACAAGTATTTAAACCTCCACAAAACCAAAGCAACTTCAGAACAAGCCCCGGTAACTGATTTCATTGAGACCAATTGTGGTATTGTTGCCCTGTTTCAGGAATGGAATTACAAAACAGCGAGTACAAAACAGTAACTGACATAACTATTTGACATTGTTTTGTGCAGTATAGCCTCAGCAGTCCAATTTCTGTCAATTGACTGCTGCAAATCCTGATTAATTCCATCAATTTTTGCCACCTCTTGGCTGATGCAGAATAAAATTAATGTACTATATGCATTGTGTATACAAAAAGATACTGGCTAGGCTCAGCTTATCCTATGTTTATTGCAGTGCACTGTGAAGCTAGTGAGTGGAGTCCATGGAGCCCTTGCACAAAGAAAGGAAAAACATGTGGTTTCAAAAGAGGAAATGAAGTAAGGGTCAGAGAGATCGTACAGCACCCGTCAGCAAGGGGCAATCCTTGCCCAGCTACAAGCGAGAGCAGAAAATGTATTGTACAAAGAAAGAGATGTCAGAAGGAAGGAAAAGGTACCACGTTATCATCATCATAATATGAGATTGGTATTGTGCTTGTTTAATAACTCACGTCTGAATTCCCAGGCCTCGGTTGCAGGCTTCACCAAAGGTCCCATTGATGTGGTGTTTTTTGGTCTGGAGAGAACTGTGCCCTTGCCTGGCGTAAATAAAGTCCTAACGCTGCTCAAGAAATGCGCTTTGTGTGATCTAGAGAGGACAGGGTGGGCTGGATGGGAAGGCACATTCTCTCTCAGTTCAGCTGAAAGAGTTGCCAAGATGAAAGGTTGCATGTGGAGCTCAAAACAGAAAGATCCATCACAAAACATGTCATGGTGGGAGTTGTTTGCTGGGCATCAGGCAGCCAAGTTTCACACTTCAACCACGGGATTCCTCCAAACTGATTCCTATTTCATGCTTCCCAAAGGTAAGACCATAACTCTTGCAATCGCAGAGCTATGGCCTCTCTCTCACCCTGAACTCTTTCTGCTAGCTCTGGCTGAACAATGTGGCCTGATCCTGCCCTCCACATCTGGCTCACGGAGTCCCAGCATGGGAGAAAGGCCACAACACTGCTTAGCAGCCAAGGGAAACTCCACTTATTTCACCCAATAAGCAAGAGTGCCAGCAAAACTGCCCTTCCATGCGAGCCAGCTTTTTGGACTTATTCCCCATCACAGCACCTAGTGGTTGGTATCCCACATGTTGAAAACTGGAGATGCTTAAAGAGTCTATGAAATTATAATTTATACAAATTCCACCCAGGAGAGATTGTTATTCCATAGTTTCCTTTTCTCCCCTTCTTACAGAAGGGAAGTTACTTGCTCTGTCCCTGGTGCAGTTACTCTGGTTGGCACAGGAGTGTCAATGGAATATTTCCTTTTCTCCATCCCTCCCCTTTTCCCCATCCTTCCCATTTCCCTAGCCCTTCTATTTCCCCCTTCTCCCCCCCCCCAACTCAAAAAGCAAGGTTTCACCCCTTTTGAGGATGAGTGGAGCAGGTGGAGCAGCTGCCCTCTGTGTGAACACCTGTAAGCCAGCAGGAGCTACTGGTACCAAGTAGTAATTTACTCTTTCACTGGTAAATGATTGCTAGGGTTACTGCAGATTGCTTACAGAAACATTGAAGGGGTTTGGAGACTGTAATCATTTTGAAGCTTGGCTTGTTCTGTAGGAATATACCTAACGAGAAGGGAAATAACATTAGAAATAGGATCTTATGAACCAGACAGCTACAGGTGCCTCCCCCTCACCCAAGAACTGGCTAGATCTACTGATTTATGGGAACCTGTGGGGTAGATGCCACCTCCTCCTCCTCTTTGTGTCAGGCAGTGCCTTGAAGTGGTAGAGAGGTGTATCTGTCTCAGGAGAGCAGACAAGGCAAGCTATTTACAGATTCCCTTATGCTTAGAATCTATGTTCAAAATGTCCATTCTTGCTTCTGTTCCTGCACAGTGGCACAACTTGAAGTATAGCCTTTCATTAGCCCACTGTAACTGGGGGAAGAGTCTTTTTTTTTCTACCAAAGCTAATTTTGGCAGAGCTGAAAATATAGGACTGAACTGGAATTTGGAACTGTGAAACTGGTTTTTTTTGGGGGTGATAATGATGTTACGTATTTGCTTATGGCAATTTGGCAATGTCTGCAGAAGGGAAAAGACATTTCTCTTTGAGAAATGCCTGCTGTTCCTGTGTAGTAAGTACTTAAGAAGAAACTACTCAAGCATTTTACTGTCAATTCTTATTCTATGGGATCCGAGCCAAACCATACTTGAAAAATACTGTGCACCACAAGAATTTGTTCACAATCATGAATCTTTTTCTTTCTTTTTTTTTTCTGCAACGTACATAACCATATGGATCTTTTTCTTCCTTTCGAGAAAGTCATAGACTATATTCTAGCCTGTTTTACACTCAGTAGACAATTCCTTTGAAAACAGTGCAGGCAGATGTTCCAACCAATGCAGAACCTATGTTCCAACTCTACTTGTGCCCTTAGGATTTATATATCTATGTGTGAAAGGCATTTTTTTCTAATGTGCTGAAATCCACCACTGTATACTCCTCGGTATCCACAAAAGTCTGTCCCATTCACTTTCATACACCTTCACAGGGAGATTAATTTAAAGATTTTTTAAAAAGATAATTCTTAATAAAACTTAGGAAATTCACGCACAAAACACTAGGTTAAAAGAGGTTTAGGGATGGATTATGGTGACAAGCCAGGAAACTGAGAATTAAGCTAAGAGTTTTCCTTCCGGTCCTACTGGAATGGGGAAATTAAGCTTTTCAACTTAATCTCCAGGCAACTTATCTTTCCTGCTGCCACTGTCCCTTATTACACAGAGAGAAATTTCTGTTCCCTTTTAAACAACAGAATAATTGCACAAGAAATCAAGACAGGCTCTGTTCTTACAGCTAGCTGTGCCCAGTCAGTGAGTGCAGAAGGAGATAACAACAAAAACACTTTAGGAAAGGAAAGAGAATGTAAATACTTTTGTATTTACTGTTCAGAAATATTGAAAACACTTTTCTGTATTGTACAACTCCCCATTGCTACTCAGGCATTACTTTGGAGTTTGGATTTCACGGCATCAGCTTTTGAATTCTAGCAGCAGACCCAGCAGTTGCTAACAGTGCTGCTAATCTTTTATCCGTGGCTATGAAGAGAGGGTTAGCTCAGTCAGCCTCTGCCATTTCCATGTTAAATAGATGTCTGTGGCCAAGGGAGCTAGGGCAAAGAGCACATGATGACAGGGTATGCTCGTCACAGATGCCTCAATGACTTTGCTCAAGAAGTTGAGGTCAGAGACAGGATGTTAGTCAGTTAAGTTGCTGCTATCACACAGAAGCAAGGACATGTTTCTGTAATGGCAACACAAAACAAGATAAAACAGATGAAGAAGAGGTTTTTTTTAATTTCCATCTGCTGGTGTGTCATTAAAGTTGGTGAGATCTATTACAACACTTTCTTTTCCCCTCTCTGTTTATAAAATGAAGTTTTACTGGGAGAAGGTGCTAGTATTTTCAGAATGAATGCAAACAAATGGAAAGAATGAGGATACAAATAGCCCGAATAGCCTAAAAGGTTCTTTTAATTCATTTTAGCACTAAATTACTTGATCCCAGAGTGTTCTGACGTGGTAATTCCCATGTGTTTAATATACAGGCTCCTTTTATAGTTCAGTCCCATACAAACATCACTGGAATTTACTTCATAATTCTTCTCCTTTAATCCCATGATGGTGAGTTCTTTTTAGTCTGCATGACTATAGGATTTTAAGTTCCAGTTTATTCTTCTTTCTCTTTCCCTCACACTTTCTGTTTTGTTCCCCCAGTGCAGTGCACTGTTACTTTTACCATCCCACACTTACATCTTATTGGCACCTTTCACTGATAGGCATATGTTGAGAGTCATGTGTTTCCTGTAGCCATGTCCATTAATGGCAAATGGATGTACTGGAAAAGCATAACTTGCAGAGCTCTTCAAACACTGCAAATTATCCATCAATATTATTTCTCTGTCTTAACAAATGTGCTCTGGCCAAACAAAAGTCCCTTTGGAATTCTGTCTGCAAATGTGTGAGATTGACTTTTACTGGCCAAAAGACAAATATCAGAATTGCATACAAAAGTATTTGTGGGGAAGGAACTGCATGTTTTCATGCATGAGTAATTCTGCCAAGAAGAGAACATTCACCATATGACTTTCTGTTGAGTTCCAAACAAACCCCACAGAGAGCAGACAGTTTTAAGTGCTTTCAGAGAACATGTTCTGATCAGTTTGAAGAAACTAAAAACACTCACCAAAAGACTAAGTGAACAAGGAAGACATCTTAGAAAGCTGGGAATTGTGCAAGCCAATAGATAGGTTACACTGACCACACGGTTGTATTGTTGTACACAGATAAGGAATATATTTCAATTGTTTCTTGTTCATACCTTGATTCATTTGCATGCTGGTGGCATTCACATGTTCAAAGGAGAGAACCAGTGTTAACTGCATCTGGTTTTGTGCGAACACAGACCAAAGAAAGTTTCTGTTCCCGACAGGCAAAAATTCAAGGATTAGACACGACAACATGGTGGGATAAATGTAGAATAGCATATTTCTTTTTCAGAGTGGAGCGTAGGAATTGTCACCTTGGAGAGTCTGAAAGCAGGATACTGTTATGAAAGGCACAGGGGCAATTCACAAGTCAAAATTCACAAGACTGCAATCCCCTGGAGGCAAGGTAGCTTCTCAGTTAACTGTTTGTGCTGTAAGGAGAATACAGATACTATGTTGTGATTTTTTTTTAACGTACAACATGAGTAAGAGAGAAAGCAGTGCTTTTGAGATGAAGAGCTGAATTCTAGATGCAGTCTGGTGAACAGAAGGGAACCAAAGGAACAGTATATGCTGTTGAGCAGTTTTAATATGCTTAGTGCATATATTTTGGGGAAATAAAATAAAATATATGCTTCTATTCTGCACTGTATACATGTGAATATAAAAATACAGGTTTGATTTGAATAGCTTAGAGAACTGAGACTCAGGTAATCTCTGTTGTTTCTTTGAACTAGTTCCTCCAGCCCTTATTGCTATATGTCTTCATAATGCTTCATATACATTAACCAGATCATGTCTGAAAATGTCTTCAGCTGGCTATGGTATGAGGAAGGAATCCTATCAGGCATCCATGAGATTTCCAAACCCACCACTCAGCTAAAAAATTCCAAGCCATTCATCAAGAATTTACTTTAGCTGAAAACAATGTAACTTAATACTAACAAACTTAAAATATTAGGAAATAAACTAATTTCACTCACTTAACTTAAACTCACTGAGTTACCCACCCTAATGTACATGCTCTGGTGCCATATAGATCCATTTGAAATCTGTGGGACTTTCACCACTTCTTTGTATTGGTTTTGAATTGTGGCACATAAAATCAGGGTTTCATGATCTTCACAACCCATAGAAACTCCTTTATAAGTATGTGCCACACCAGTGTGTTTATTCATGTGGTAATACCCATTTTTCCCCAAAACTTCTGCACTGCCAGGCCTCTGGAACAGTTGCTTGTGCATTTCGTTGAGCTCTGTTGTCACACTGGACAATCTGAATTTAACATGGACACAATTGTCACAGAGAGGGGTTTGCTATCTGAGAATTCAAACAAGGAATAACAAGCTAGGTTTCCACTGAGCCTCTGTAGTCTTGGCAAGAGTGTGACGGTATTCAGCACACTTAAGCTGGACAGATGAAAATTAGTTGTTTTTGTCAAAGTAACTCATGTAAATTGTGGGGTTAATACTGCACTTGGGGAGGGGGATCCATGACACTGTAAGATGGATTTTAAGAAGGGCAAAATAATTTGCTGCCTGAAAGTGCCTGTTTCTTTCCAATGACCTTTAAGGACAGCCTAGTATGAGTGATCTGGACTTTTACCTGCTAACTTTTAAATTAAGGGACACGTTTTCTCCATCTGCACAGTAATGACTTCACAATACTGCAAAATCCAAAACAAGGTTTACCCAGGCTGACTCTGTAAGCAAGATGAGAGTGTTTCAGGGGATCCATGGATGAGCCACAGTAAAACAAAAAGTAGAGTTGAAAAATATTCCTAATACTGATTTAATTTAGTGTTGTCAAAATGAAGGTTAGAGCAGCATTATGTTGTGTTTGTTGACAAACCTCTGAGCAACCTGGCCTAGTGGAAGGTCTCCCTGGCCATGGCAGCGGGGTTGGAACTAGGTAATCTTGAAGGTCCCTTCCAACCCAAACCATTCTGTGATTCTATGATTCTATAATGGCTATACACCTGCTTATGCAAAAGTGAATTGCCCTCTACAGAACAAGCTATGCCTATACACTCCACACATGAAAGATGAAAGTCTCTTCCCAGGGTAATGGAGGCCCACACCAGTCCAATAATTGCTCAGTGTACTATTTTTAAACAAATTTTTCTGATTAAAAAAAAAAAAGAATTGGGGGAAATTCTGGATGTATTTGGTACTGAGTATTTTTACTTAATCACAGTTAAATTTTAAGGCTTGCTACATGGGAAAGATATTCCAACCACAGCTCATCCCAAAAGTCACATCCTCTCCCTCATGTATAGTTCAGTGGCTTTTAAAACAAGTGAGCTGGGGAGACATCAGAGTGCACAGTTTGCTCGTATAACTGTGAGAGATGGGGTGTCCTGTGTGAAGGTCACTAGTGTGGTGATGGTTAACGACCTTACTCTATGGCAGGTCACAGGACTTCTGAAGCCTCAAAATGAACACAAAGCTAATTACTGCATCGCTGTGTTTACATACTGCATACACCAATGGGTCATAACACTGGCCTTTGCAAGCCTGAGTTACTATAATTGAGGAATCTGTCTTGTAAAGAGTTTGGTTGTTTATTTTCTGTTTGTTGCTGCCAAGAGGACCTCTCATTTCCTTTCATTGCAGGGCTTTTGACTCTTTAACTTTAACACATTTCCAGCCTCCAGGAATAAGGCTGTTGAGACTGGGAACACGCCAGCTGCAACATGAAGTGAAACAGCATCCTGGGGATCCCTTGAGCAAGGCAGGGCATGGATAGGGCAGGGCTGCCCACTGCCCCAGGCTGGCAGACAGGACTGCGATCGAGAAAAGAGATCTGTCTGAGAAGGCCTAAGAGGGGAAAAACAGAATCATAGAACCATAGAATCATAGAACGGCCTGGGATGAAAAGGACCTTACAGATCACCTAGTTTCAACCCCCCTGCTGTGGGCAGGGTTGCCAACCACTAGAGCAGGCTGCCCAGGGCCCCATCCAGCCTGGCCCTGAATGCCTCCAGGGATGGGGCATCCACAGCTTCTCTGGGCAACCTGTTCCAGTGTGCCACCACCCTCTGAGTGAAAAATTTCTGTCTAATATCTAACCTAAATCTCCCTTCCCTTAGTTTAAAACCATTCCCTCTCATCCTGTCACTATCAACCGCTGTAAACAGTCGCTCCCCCTCCTGTTTATAGGCTCCCTTCAAGCACTGGAAGGCCGCAATAAGGTCTCCCCAGAGCCTTCTCTTCTCCAAGCTAAACAAGCCCAGTTCCCTCAACCTTTCCTCACAGGAGAGGTGCTCCAGCCCTCTGATCATCTTAGTGGCCCTCCTCTGCACCCGCTCCAAGAGCTCCACGTCCTTCCTGTGCTGGGGGCCCCAGGCCTGGACACAGTACTCCAGATGGGGCCTCACAAGAGCAGAGCAGAGGGGCACAATCACCTCCCTCTCCCTGCTGGCCACCCCTTTTTTAATGCAGCCCAGGACATAGTTGGCTTTCTGGGCTGCAAGTGCACACTGCTGGCTTATGTCCAGCTCCTCATCCACCAGGACCCCCAAGTCTTTCTCTGCAGGGCTGCTCTCAAGGAGTTCTTCTCCCAGTCTATACAAGTACCTGGGATTGCCCCAGCCCAAGTGCAATACCTTGCATTTGGCCTTGTTGGACCTCATTACGTTTGATAGAACTATATTGAAATAGGAATAATAAGAGTCGGGGGGATTTGTGAATCCAAAATAGCTAGTAGTAGAGGATGTACTGGCTCTACAAGTCAAGAGCTGAAAAGGTTAGAAAAAGCCATTTTTAAACTTTAATCATAGAGTTTTAAAAAAATGAATCACATGCAGTTTTGAAAGTCTTATTAGGTTACTGCCTGCAAACTGAGACCTTAAAATCCAAACTAATTAATCGCAATATTGCATTTTGGTTTTTTGTTTGTGTTAATGTGACCATTACATTCTCATTGTACCTCCCAGTTCCATGAGACACGTATTAACTGCATAAGCAGGTAATACATACACACCATGTGCCTCTGCACGTATGGTACTATACATGTATGCACGCACTGTATACCAGGCCAGGGTTGCATTCTTTGAACAATATGCATCTCAATGAACAGTCAGGCTGAAAATGGCCATGGCTATACATCAATCTGTCAAGCCCTCAGGTATCAAAATTTGTTTTAGCCTCACAAGGTGCTGGGCTGGCACTGTCTCCGTGCTCCTCAGAAGATGTTCTCTCCTGCTGCCAGCTCCTCTCTTGCCACCTCCCATCTCCTCCCTGTCCTGGAGGGCCTGGGAGCAGAGGGGAGGTTGCTCACCTGCCCTGAGGTCCTCTGGAGCATGCTGTAAAAAATGTGCTGGACAGGTTGCTGGTAAACAGCATCAGCCTTGTATTAATAGGAAAGGTATCAAAGCTGAGAAAGAAGTGTGTGATCAATTGCTCCTGTAAGGGAAGTGAATCAGAAAAACGCTGATTGCTTTCTTCTGTTAAAATGTGAACAATGTGGGAGCTGTTCTCAAATCACGAAACCAAATAAGGGCTAGAAATCAGCTCTTTTTCTCTTTCTGATCTTCCCTTCTGGTGCCTCCTTGTACTCCAGAATTGGCTGGCTGACTATCTTTCAAATGCCTGAGCTCTGCAGGAAAAAGAGGAGGGAATACAAACCTCTCACAAACCCCTCTTCCGCTCCCTTCCAAAGTGCCAGTCAGGTATTCATTCAGCACCAAATTTCCAGCACCTGCCTAAAATCTTCCCTCTTGAACAAAAATGTTTGGGGCTGAGAGGAGCAGCTCCAGCTCTAGAAGGTGAAATCCACAGCTATGTCTATACTGCTAAAGACAAGCAGGCAAAAAGTCTGCTCCTTGGTCGCACTGCCAAGGTTCACCTTCTGGCTTGCATCCAGACTAGCTGGGGCTATTCCCTCCATAGCACACTTAACTGGTGAAGAGGGGCAACTGTCGCAGATCAGAGTCCTAAAACAAACTACCAGTTACGCTGTGTGGACATGCAGGGGTCTGCCTGGTCTCTGGCCTTCCTTCCTGGTACAGCTGTACTTTACTCATCTTCAGCAACATTACGTTGTGTTAGGGGGAGAGACAAATAAGAAACTGTGGCTATTCTCTCCTCTCAGCACAGGACAGAGATCACATGTGAAAGGGCAGCGTATTGTTCTTTCTTACCCCACATCACTTCCCTGCTCTGCCTGCACATCCTCACTTAATCATCTTTCTCTCCAGACTGGCCTTTCTATCACTTCTCACAATGTTTCTGAAGTCCTTGTTCTAACAATAGTGCTTTAAGGAGCTCTTTCTGAGGGACATGTTTGTCACAGCTGGAAGAGGAAATCATAGAATCATAGAATCATAGAATCATAGAATGGCCTGGGTTGAAAAGGACCATAGTGATCATCTAGTTTCAACCCCCCCGCCATATGCAGGGCCGCCAACCACTAGACCAGGCTGCTCAGAGCCACATCCAGCCTGGCCTTGAATGCCTCCAGGGATGGGGCATCCACGACCTCCCTGGGCAACCTGTTCCAGTGTGCCACCACCCTTTGGGTGAAAAACTTTCTCCTAATCTCTAACCTAAACCTCCCCTGTCTTAATTTAAAACCATTCCCCCTTGTCCTATCGCTATCCACCCTCGTAAACAGTCGCTCCCCCTCCTGTTCATACACTCCCTTCAAGCACTGGAAGGCCGCAATGAGGTCTCCCCGGAGCCTTCTCTTCTCCAAGCTAAACAAGCCCAGTTCCCTCAACCTTTCCTCACAGGAGAGGTGCTCCAGCCCTCTGATCATCTTAGTGGCCCTCCTCTGAACCCTTTCCAAGAGCTCCACGGCCTTCCTGTGCTGGGGGCCCCAGGCCTGGACACAGTACTCCAGATGGGGCCTCACAAGAGCCGAGTAGAGGGGCAAATGAGCCTCTTCCAGGCTGCGTGCCACCGCAAGATATCTTGACAACTTTTTTCTCTTGACTCTCCAGAGGACGAGAACAAGCTATTTTCTCACCTTTGGGCAATATAAGTACAAAGTAAAGGCGAAGGGAAGTGGCTGTCAACAGCAGGGCTCATCCAGCCCTTGCTACCTGGAGATCTAAACCCCTCATTATTTTGGCCTGTGTGTCCTGGAAAGAAGAACAAACGCAAGAGAGAAGGTTGCTAGCACATCTATCAAATTTAGTCCAAGAATGCAAAACATTTGGGGTATGTGAGCTACAGAGTAAATCAGGCAGTGGATGTTTCAAATCTAACAGTGATACATCCAGTGCTGTTTAATTAGCTAAATCCTGGGCTGTGGAACACTTCCATGTATAGCAATGCTCTTATAACACTGTCCATCATGGACAGCAATGGCACTCATTCACTATTGTATTATCGTTGCTGTTCTTTTAAAAAGCCTGAACCAAGATCTACTGAAAGCTCACTGACTTCAGAGTACTTTGGATCTAGTTGTAAAAGAAGGGATTTCCAACATTCCATTATAACACAGCAAAAACAAAGCAGCAATTTTTGGCCACTGTTTCTCCTCATCTTACTGGATAGTTCTCTGGTCTTCCCCACCCAGGCAGCTCTGTTTGCTTTTCCCCACCCAAGTCACTGCATCTCCAATCTCATTGTCTCTTCTCAGCACACTTTTCCTGCCAGCTCTGACACCTGATGTAGCCTTTGGTCTGCTTAGCCTGACACCTCCCAGCTCTCTTCCAACCTCAGGGCTTTGAAAAAGAAAACACTCACTGCCGTAACTTTTCTTTACAAAGGTCCAAAGGAGCTTCAGAATGTTCCCAATGAGATTATAACATCCAATGTTATTACAGAGATCATAAAGATCAGGAGAGAGGTTGTGGGAATCTCCATCATGGAAGATTTTAAGAGAGATAGACAAACATCCACCAGAGACAATTTAAGTATAGTATTCCGGCTTCATAGCCTAGTAAGGGACTAGAAAAAGCTTTGATAAGCATTTCTAAACTTGCTACAAAACATTTTCTTGCCTGTTGCCTTCTGTAAGCTTTCCACAGAGAGACAGCATACTGCACATTTCCAGAGCACAAATTCAAGTATCCCTGTCCATTGACATCAATATAAGGCTTCCTGATGTCTTTACCAAGCTCAGACTTTTATTTGGGCCTGAGTCAAATAACTGAAATCCACTTTCCTTTCATTTTGTTCAGTTTAGTCATTTGCATTGCTGAGATATCTGTTCATGTTCCTCTTTGCATTCATCAGCTTTGAATCACTGTTATGGAAAGGGAATAGGGCTGGATTTTTATAGAAAATTTCAGTGAGCTTGTTACACTAATTCACCAGAGATATAAGCTAGCACCTCACTGCCAATAAACCTATATATATTTTAAGTGCAGATGAAGATGTGGCCCATGAGGGTAAAATTGTTGTATGCTTAGATCTGAAAAAAATGAGCTAATTTTAAGGACTAGTGCAAACAAATATAATTTTGCAGTAACTTTTTTGTTGAAGCAATTTTGCAGTGGCAAGAAATTAAAGGGGAGGAAAAAAAACCCCGTTTATCATTTAAAGATGCTGTGGCCATGCAAAATTCAGAAAAAGCAATTCCTAAATTTTCTATTTTTAGGTTTTTGAAATCCAAAATGGTAGCAAAAGAATTAACCAGCAGTCCATGAATGAAATATACACAGGTAATACTGAGGCTAGAATGTAACAATTAACTGTGGGGATTTTTCTATTGTTTTTTTGGTTTACAAGCAAAATGATCCAGTAATTAAATTTCTCAATTCTAATCTAATCCTCCTCAATATCTATGACAAACAGTAGCCCCAGTATAAAGATTTACAGCTACAGTTATGTCTCTGCTTTGTTCTTAAGCATGTATTAACTTCTGCCCATTTGCTTTCTGAAATTCCCTCTTTCATTTGTCATGTGAAGAACTCCATTTAAAAGGAAAACAGGCTTCAGACATGAAACACAGCTACATTCCTGAAACATGAGATGAACAACCTTTAATTCACACAACCTTTCATTTACAGTAATGTTTAATGGATCGGCCAGTTTCATTATGTGCAATGTCTCTCCCTGTTATTAGCCTGCAGAAAGGTCTAAAATGCTTAAGCATTTAAGGGAACGCTGTTTCAGGCTCTGTATTCTCTCCTTCCTTCCCTCCCCTGCTCCCCATCATCCTTTCTGACTGCCCTTGTTCTAAGTGCATAATCTAAATGCTGTACTCTGCAAATTGCACTTATTGTTGGCTTCGAGCTTCGAAGGACACTTCTGAACACTTTTTATACAAACCCTGACAAGGTCAGAGTCGGAAAAATCTCAGCTGGTGTACTTGGATCCTGTGAGCTAGTGACAATTTATAATTAATATTAATGAATGGCAGATGACAGATGTTTATTGCTTAAGTAGAAATGTGCATTGCTAAACCAGAAGGATTTAGTTTAAATCCAGAGGAACTGACTTTATTTCTTGTACGGATGTGGGTGGTGGGAGGGAATACCAGTAGGTGATCCAGCCCCTGCTACCTTTACGCAGGAGCAAGGAAACAATACTCTGTAAAGAAGGATTCTGAGCTCTCTATTTCATTGAATCATGATGTCTGGTCCTTTAAAACGTTAACTGAAGCAAGGAGGACTCTGTCTGCTTCAGTGGCTCTCATTTGGACCGGTAGTGTTTTTTATCCACAGATCCCAAAGCACTTGCCAAAATTAAGGAACTCTTATCTCCATTTTACAGTTGTGGAACCTGAGGAAGTCATATGAAGACTGTACTATAAAGAAAAAAAAGGTTTGTCACTGAGACGAAGGATCACATTCCCAGCCACAGTATATATTATGTTGCTGGACTTTTTTCTCCAATGGTCTTAAATCAGACTAAAGCTATGATGGATAAATCTCTTAAGTTTAAATGTGACACAGTGGAAAACGCAGTATGGAGATGGAAGAGTCTCTGTGAATCCCTCTGAATACTACAGGCTTAAGGTTGATGGAACCTCTGTTTTCTAACTGAAAGCAACTCACTCTTTCAGAGCACATAAATCAACTTCCTGGACATAGAGACATCTTGGGTAACATTTTCAAAAGTACATGAACAATTTTAAGTAACTTAGAGTTTCTAGTTGAGAATGGAGTGAGGGTCTATTTGCTCTGGATTCTTTGGACAAAGCATCCTGCTCCTTTTAGTATCTTACTACAGTATATGTATGCACAAACTGCTTGCTGTGTTCTTGCCCTGAGGTTTCTACACTTCTGTATGACAGTCTATAAAGTGTTTCTGAGCATGCCATACGAGACCCTTGCAAAATATTATTTATTTTAATGGCTACAGGGTTGGTGGCTACAGGGTTGTTATAAAAAGAAGGGCCTAAGGTGTTGCTCGCAAAAGCAGGTGGCACTCAGATCTGTAGAAATAGTGAGTAGTTTCTCCTTTTGACTGATGTAGAAGCTCTTGGAGTAGGGAGGAAAGTGATTAGTTACTAGGTTTTAAAGAGAAGCATGAACATATTAATAGACTAGGGTACAGTGGTCTTCTTCATCTGGAGGCAGGATGCAGCTGGAAAGAGAGACTGTTGGTCCCCACAGTTCCAGTTTTCAGAGGCTAGATAAAGTCCTGATTTCTTGCAATACACCATAGTACAAAAAATATCACTCACTGAACTTTTGCTTCAGGTTCCCTAGCACCTTTTTGCAGCCCTCCTGCAACCAGCCCCACCGTCTGGACTGCACGCACCCCACGGAACACCTAGTGTAAAGCCTAGGATTGCTACCAATTTACTAGCACTGCTATAGCACTCTTAAGACACCAGCCAAGCACTAAGTAGAGAAATAAAACATGCCTACAGCAAGTTCTGCTGAACAGCCATTGTGCACTGCTGGTAGGAACTGTACTAGACAGGATGCAGGGCAGATCTCCTGGCAGGGTGGCTAAGGGGTTACAGACTTCCCTTAGCACTTGCTGGTGCCCTCTGTCATAAGAGGCTGCTTTCTTCTCCAACCTTTGGGCCATGTGACCTCGCTTGTAACTGATCAAAACAGTGTGGTGGTCAGTTCGTAAAGTATACTAAGTGAAGTGGACTCCAATGATGCACTGTCACATGGCATACTCATTCTTCACACTCCACTTCAAGATACTCATAAAGCCGGCTGCTCACTTCAGTGTGCAAAGCCTGTGTTACTACAAACAGCTCTAAATGCACAGTTCATTCCCAGAGGGATTTAAAAAACAATAAACTTATCACATTCTTGGGAAAAAAAAAAAAAAAAGAAGACAAGACAGCTTGGATAAAATTTACATGGACAATTTTTATCTGTGATTCATTTTAAATTGAAGACTTATGGGCAATGTTAAAATATTTGCATTCAAGCTTTTTTGATGCATGTCCTCCATGACCCCTATTCAGAAATATTTAAAATAAAATATTTTATAGGGCTGAATTTTCCAAAGGAATGGAAATTATCAGATTTCCAAAGCCATCACACTTCCCAGAAACTTGCTGATTTTGACAAAGCCCCAGTGGAAAGTAGACAGGTTTTGAAACAACTTTGCCTTTTGTGTTAGGTTTCTGCCTAGCATCCTGCTGGCTTGTCCATTGGGTTGACTTTTGGCAATTCACCTGGCAGGCTGACAAAGACTCGAGAGTCTGAAAACCTGAAATCCTTTTGAGAACATCTTGGTCACCCAAGCTCCCTGAGCTTCCTAGGGCTAGGCTATGAATCACTTCGGCACAAACATTTCCTGAGCCTTTTTCAGAGGCAGCCCAAGAGTCTGGGTGATCTCAATCCCCTTCTCCACAAGTTGCTCTCTACCTGGTGAACTGCCAGATATCCTCTCAGTGGGAGAGAAAAACTCTTCAGAAACACAGAGATGGCCAAAGTGAAATTTTATGTCACCCTTTTTGAAAGGGGACCTTTGGAGTCCCTGATCTGTGTGAAGTTTAGAAACCTGACCTGCCATTTTAATCAGCGTGAAAATGTATTTGGAAATATTGGCACAGGCTAGAGAGGGGAGGATCAATGCCTTGGCCAGCTGAAATAGTACACACACATTGGAGACACGAAACAAACAGTCATTTTTCAACACCTTGTTTTGAAAAGTATCCTTGAAAGCAAATTCTCCCTTAATTTACACCAGAGACCAACCTTTATGACCTCCATGTGTTTGAGCAAGTAAAAGCAAGGAGAGAATCAGGCCTCCAGCAAATTTAAATGATAGCATTCTAGTTCTGGGCTGATGATTTTGCTGAGAGGATCCATCAGGGGCTGCCATCCCCCTGCATGTTAGCTACTGCCAACCGGCTGATCCATCCATCAGGCGGGCCTGGGTTACCTGTGGGGCACACATGGGCTCCCGTCTACCTGTCAGCACAGGTGTCACCCCAGGTGGGAACGCAAACAAACCCTGCTTAGAGCAGAGGGGACAAGTGAACCGTGCAGAGCAGGGCCAGAGGTGCATCCTGTTGACTCCTCATCTTCCTTCACCTTCCTGGTTTATCAGGAAACTTAAGGAGATGTAAGGAGGGAGCTCCAGGGGGAGCGTATAGCTGCACCTATACCAGCAAATGAAAGGGTGGAAGATGCCTGAGTTCGCTGCCCCCAGCGTCTAGTACTGGGGCAGAACAATTGGCCCAGTCCAAGCATTCAGAGTTGGCACTTGCAAATCCTTCCTCGGTCGTCAGTACTGCCCAGCTCCAAGCTGTGGTCATTTAGGGAAAAAGGCATTCTTATGGATGCATCCAAACATCGGGGGCTTATGAGTACCTTAGGAATGTGCATGTTACATTAATGCAATTGGTTTAAGTAAAGCCAAGGAAAATGTCTTTTCTTGTTTATCCTCCCTTCAGAGCACTCCAAGTACGAATGTGAGTACTAAAGAAAAAAGTTTCTTTGGGTGTTCTCTCCTTTTTACTATTGTACTAGAAAGAGTTCAAGTGTCTGCTGAGGCAGTAGCATCTGTCTCTTATCATGTATAACTTTTCTTGATTATTTCTAGAGAGGCAGACTAAACATGCGGCTCTGACATAATGCAGCATCACATTTTCATTTCTGGTTTGCTCAAAAGCCTTTACCAGCTGAACTTAGTCTCTAAAAAGGACTATATTTATGACCTCAATCTTGGCTAATGGGAAGGTTTGGATTATTGGTGCCTAAAAGGAAAACAAGCTATTATACATTTCTGCCAATATCTACACTCTAACAGGGTAAGGGGGTTTGATACCAATCACTACTATCGCCAAACTTTGTATTGACATCTGATTCTGTTAGTATTTAAAAGAGCCTTAAATGGTGGATTTGGACACTCATTGACCTTTTCGCCACTTTTAGGAGAGCTGTAAAAATTGAATCCCGTTCAGAAGCCACCGTTAAAAATCTCAAAGCTCCCTTAGAAAACGTCACTTTCCTAAATACCAGCATGGTGTATGTCACTTCCCATCCTAAGCAATGCGGAGTGGTTTTGTGCTCTGCTAAACAGCCATGACTTTCCTGTCTTTGGAAACTGTGTTCAGAGTTTATAAGCTGTGGGATCTTATAAGATAAAAACTGTTATGTAATTATAAAATTGGTGTTGTTAGCACAACATTAGTCCTGATAAAACAAAGCTGCTAACAAATTCCCTTAGTCCCAACAGACAAGTGCAAAGGAAATAAAACCCCACAGGCTCTGGTTTGAAGAGACAGCAGTAAATGTCTCCACAAACAGCAAACAGAACTTATTATAGAGATCCTCCTCCTTTGGCTGCTTCTTTGGGAGGATATTCTTGTATTTTCAGGTACTGGCAATGTCTATTCCATGGCACAGGAAAAGCAGATCCAACACTGCAAATTGGTCATCACAAAATAGTTAATCCAGGGACTTTCCATAAGCCTTGCTTATGACCTCATGAGTGTAGCACTGTCATTTTGCAGGCAGCTCAGAAAAAATAATCTCTTCCTACTTCCCATCCACCTAATGGGATACAACTTGCTCTTTATCTGCTACCGCATCAAAGCCTGACACCTCCTGTCACAGCACACCTGATCCGCTCAGCCTCCTCTCTTTCCTCTCTGCCTGCTTTATGCAAATTGCTATTAAGCAGGCCTGATTTATTCTTGTATTTAGACGTAACATTCTTGTTCCCCCTCACATGCCGGCCTCAGCATTGTCTTCTTGCAAGGACAGGCTAGCACACACGACATAAATAAGAACATTTTTCAAGTGGATGCAATCTAGTAGTCCGGATCCTATTTTCAGAGGCAAATGAAGCTCAAGGATCCTATATCTCCTAGACAGACTTCTGTAGGTCTCATGAGCCAACATTATCTAGAGTCTACATCTAGAGAAGTATTTCCATTTTCAAGATGAAATAGAGCATGTAGTACAAGTTAGTCACTAAGTCCCCAATGCAGTTCCTCAACTGTAAGTGTCAACATCACTTGAGGTATCTCGGGTTATCTAAGATCACCACATAGGACTGTGGATATGACACATGCCTTAAGACCTGTATCCATCTAGGTTGGTATGTAGAAGCCAGGTGAGCTGTCATGCATCTCAACAGCAGAAAAACCTGTTTGGCCAAATTAATTGCTCTTTGAATACCTTTGGACCTTAGTGCCTTTAAAATCTTTGCCCAAATTAACTTCAGCAGTTGGTGCATCCTCAAGAGTAAGTAAGGCCAGAAAATGCACTGAGCCATGTGACACCTAGGTAATTCTGAAGCTGTTCACACTCGCCACTCTGGTCATCTGAAAATCTAGTGATTATAAAATAGGGCCACTATAACTAGGAAAACAATTATTTCTGATAAGAAAATTATGCTGTTTAAACTTCAAACAGACGTACCAAATGAATCAGCCAATAATGGCTTGTGAAAGAAAGAACATCTTTTGCATCACTGGGCAGTTGGGGGTTTGGAGGATTGTTATCTTGGCAAGTAGTGCGAGTACATGCTACAGCCTGTGTTCCAGAAAAAAATGTGCCACTTTTCTTGAAAATTAGAGTGATCTACTCATTTGCATAATATGACACAACTGTATTGCAGACAGAGCTGTAGTTATGTGGTTTTAGAGCCTGGGGTATGCTCCTCTTACTGTTATCTTTGCTCAGCACGTCCTACTATTGTTGTCCAGGTCACATCATGGGGAAAGGATGACAGACTTCTTCTAGTCTAAGAGGATTAAAAAAAGTCTCCAAGAAGGGTGTTGATAAGTAGGAAGGGGACAACACAGAGTGATGGCACTTATCCCCAAGTTTTGTTCCCATACCTTATGGGGTAGGGAGGTATTGGGGCACTCTATGGGAACACCGGTGCTGACAGTTCTCCAGTAGCTGGGAAAGCACTGAGAGGTCATCTGAGGCTGTGAGGGGTGTGAAAGAACACTGTGGCACGTTACAGCTGTGCCTTGTGGTCTTTTATTACAGCTCTTCAGCTTATTACAGTGCAGTGGGAAGAATTTTGTGGTCTGTGGTGACATGCGCAATAGAAGCACCAGGACCCTTCTGCAACCTCAACAGGCACAGTTTAGTGACTCCTCTTGCCCCTTCTGCTCTCCCAGGGTAAAATTCTTTGTGGAAGTGATGTCTGCAAAAGAAATACGGTCATCCCAAATGCCTGACACCAGATTCTCATCCCTCTGGCGTTTCTATGAGACCTATCCTCTGACACCCTTCCACCAGTGGTTTGCATACTCCAATTTTATGCCTTTCTGTGGTGGTTTGGGCTTTCAGTGTCCATGGAAGGGAAAGGTGAACAACTGTGCTGCTCTGAGTTCCCTGTAGTAATTATAGCTGAATATAATAGGGTGGGACTAAGTGACAATGCCTAACATAGAGGAAATGTGGAACCTGAGGTAGTTAATCCACGTCAGCCGTGATTTTTTCAGTAAGTAACTCTCTCTCAAATGGTACTCTTAAGTACCAAGTTCTCCCAAGTCGTGACCAACCTTTCCTCCCATTACTCCATAAAATACCGCTACAGGTCTAGTGGAAACACCACATCTAATGCAATAATGCAAACTTTCTGAAATACTCTGGCTTGGATACTTAAAGATATATTCAGACATGGATCGCATAAATACAGACACAGGAATTTCTTTGACCAGGGACTATAAATTAGATTAGCAAGAACTCAGCACCTGTAAGCTGATTTGACATGTCATTATATTATTCTCTGGATTAATTTCATGTCTGCATTTAACTTGAACTACTTCACAAAATTATAGTATTTCTGTACATTTTCTTCAATATAGAAAGCTTTTATTACTAGAAGTAGTAAAGGATTCCCTATCTACAAAAAAATTGACTGGACATTGCCTACAGACTAGTTGTTCCAGTACAGTTGGAAAAACTGTACAAAGTTCAGTTCTCAAATAAAACCTGTTTCAATGCCAAATAATTACTTCACAGAACTATTAGAATCTCATGAATCCACATCTTCATGAGCAAAACATTCTCTTGGAAAATGTTTGACTATCTCCTGTTTTAAAAGACTTGTCCTCTTTTTTGGTTTTGTTTTGGTTTGTTTTGGTTTGCTGGGTTTGTTTGTTTTGGTTTGGTTTGGTTTAATTTATGGGTTTATTGAATCCATAAGAAAACATAAATGTTAGTAGTATTAGTGCATCACTATATGAGAATTCTATAATGCGTCAGGAAACAATAACATTCCCATGTTGCGGCACAACACGCTGCCTTTTTAATATCCCCTTCGTGGCACACTAAGAAAAGTTCAGCGTGTCCACAGTGTAAAGCACAGACAGAAGGTGTAACAGAAGACAAAACGGGGAGGAAGGGAATTGGACGGGAAGCACTCATTGCTAACTCCTGAAAAAATAATTCGGGGGTAGAGAGAAGGAAACCTCCACGCACGCGGAGCTCCTTGTTTCACCCCCTTCCACCCCCGCTTGCAGGAGACGGCCCCGAGAGCAGGACCCGACAGTGCCCCCCCTCCCCGGGCTCTCCGAGGGCAGGACCCGACAGTG
>WKFP01014843.1:766859-815784 GCA_011057875.1 Pterocles orientalis | reverse complement strand
AGCAGGACCCGACAGTGCCCCCCCTCCCCGGGCTCCCCGAGGGCAGGACCCGACAGTGCCCCCCCTCCCCGGGCTCCCCGAGGGCAGGGCCCGACAGTGCCCCCCCTCCCCGGGCTCCCCGAGGGCAGGGTCCGGCCGTGTCCCCACTCCCGGGGTTCCCCGAGGGCAGGGCCCGGCCGTGTCCCCACTCCCGGGGTTCCCCGAGGGCAGGGTCCGCTCGTGTACCCCCTTCCCTGGGCTCCGCCTCCGCGCGCCACGGGCCTGGCACGGCACCGCGGCGCCCCCGCGCGGGCAGCACCGGCACCGGCCCCCACCCGCCGCGCCCGCTTCCAGAGACCTTCGTGTCAGTGCGGTATGGCCACGTGAAAAGGCACTGAGATATAGGCATATATATATATATACACACGCATATATATCTATATACGCATAAACCGCTACATATTTAAACACAGGGATTTTCTAACAACAAAATTCTTTGCAAGGGAACTATTATTGCATCATTTAATTATTTGATAAGCTTCAACTTTAATCCTGTCCTTGCCTTTTCTTCTTCTTCAAATGCAAAGAAGTTCAGAGATGAACTTGTAAGCATAATGTCCCATGTTGGTTTTGCACTTTTCATTTCACAGATAGCCAAATGCCCAGATTTCCAATGAATTTCCACAACTTCTGGCATCCAGCTCAATGTGCTGCTATGAAGTGGGCTTCCAAAAGCAGTGGGAAGAGGAAAAAAATATTCAGGAACCAATCTCTGAGAAGAAGAAAGCAGATATATGAACAGGGGGAGAGATTCATGCAAGAATTTAGCTCCAGCTGCTCCCCAATGCTAGCAGAAAACTACTGCTAGAATCTTCCATTTGATCTAAACTGAAACAAGGACTGACTGGAAGTATTGTCACATAAAAAATCCCACTAAAACAGTGGTGAAAGGAGCTAAACAACCAGCCCAGACAAAGATGACCGTTCTATGCTTTATGGCATTACCAGAATAGCACAGGTCTAGTGGGAAGATCTTTTCAGAAATGGCAACAGCACGGAGTTGATGGCATTAAACCATGCATAAAACTGCAGGGGACTCCAAACTAGTTATTCTCAGAGCAGAAGGGAATTAGGACTGAGTTTTAAGTACTTTCCAGAGATCAGGTTTGCTTGTCCTTTATAATGACACCAGTCTGGTTAAAAGAGAAACAGCGAAGCCATGCCTAGATAAGTCTCTAGCTAGACAGAGATAGTGTATTCTTAGTATATTCCCACACATACATATAAATACATACATCCTGATCCATAACTGAAAGGAAAACCATTAATTGTCATTCCAACATACTTAAAGAATCGTGGCTAGGAAGTCATAGCTGAAGGATTTTGGATAATCACCAAGTGAACAATGTCAAACACTGAATGTCTGGACAGTTTCCATTCAAATAGCATTTCATCTTGAGCCAACTGTATTTGCAAACCACTGGAACAAAATTCCATGCTAGTAATACTCCTATTAGTAAGAGACAGCATTACAGCTGGGTAAGATGCAGGCTCACTTCTTCACAGAACTTTCCCAGCTATCCCAGTGGTGGCACCTCTTGCTGAGTCTCCCGTGTCCATTCTGCAGGTCTCCCCTGCTCACCTCTGTGCATCTTAGTTGGCATTGCCAAATTCAGAGACAGATTCTGCAGGTATGTGGGCATATATTGGGGTAATCTCTGGCTGATTACCTAAACATTTTTACATTTAAAGCTTTACTGCATGTTTCAGAAACAACAGATGAGAAAAGCAGATGTTTGTCCCTACTTGACTTAACACATGTATCTAAACCTTCCTTGCTCTCTGATTTCAGGCAGTGATGGTAAGGAATGGAGAAGCTATAAAGTAAGCCCATAGAACTACACAACAAGAAGGGGATATGGCATATCCTCACACCTTAGTCTTACTCCTTGCTTTCTGCCTTCTCTTTACCTCCTCTGAATCTCTCTCCCTTTATGTGACCTACTCCTCCTTGGATGGTCATCTGTTCTCAGAAACAAAACCTCTGCCCCTGCACCTACTTCTCCACTGTGACCTACTCCCACAGAAACCAACGAGGCACCAAAATGTCCCAGTTCTAATTTTGAGTATGGAATGGGCACAACTGCCTGCAATCCGCACCCTTGATAGCCAGAGCTATTACCAGGTTTTATGTAACTCTTCCAACATTGTTGTAGGAAAGCCTGGATTATTTCTGATTATATTTAAAAGCAAAAAGTATTTTTGCTGTAACAAAGAGGGATAGATTCAGTAGTATTGTTATAGGGACAACAGGCAAAGTTTGTGCAGATGCTTTTCAATACTTGTCCAGGAATTTCTACATGTAAGGAGGCATACAGGTCAATATGACATTGTATCATGAAAGTCTCAAGAAAGACTGTTTTGAAGATATCATTTGGATTCATCTAACCACAGGTGAACTTCAGCTGCACAGCTCAGTAGATTAACCAGTTCCAACACAAAAAAACTAATCTTGTTTTAGGCTTGTGTGTGCATACAAGTTCCATTCAATGTCACACCTGCACTGGTTTGTAAAGCAAATAGAATCATAGAATCACAGACTGGTTTGGGTTGGAAGGGAACTTAAAGATCATTAGGTTCCAACCTCCCTGCTATGGGCAAGGACCCCTTCCACTAGACCATGTTGCTCAAAGCCTCATCCAGCCTGGCCTTGAACACCTCCAGGGATGGGGCATCCACAACTTCCCTGGGCAACCTGTTCCTGTGACTCACCACACTCAGCATACTGAATTTCTTCCTTATGTCCAAGCACAAATGCACTACACAATGTCATCTCCACAGCCAATACACAAAGTTTTAACGTTCCTAAGGGGATGGGAAGCTTTATTGGTGAGGTCTGTAGCAGTAACAAAAACCTCAACATCTTACCTTCATAAGTATTTAAAGCAATAAAGTACATGAATACCTAATTTTGTAATGATGGTCTAAAGCTTGATTCAAGATTTGGAACACCATGTTTGATTCTGACGAGTGTCACACACCTGTGCTGGAGCTGACACTTTGTTGTGGGTTTTATGTTGCAATGCCAAGAAACCCCTTGAATGTGGGTGTGGTGGGGGTTAAGGGAGGGGAAAAGGATTTTTAAAAGGCATAGATCTGAGCATTGGCAGTGAAGGGGAGTAACGTGATGGCTATTTTCCCCTCACCATATGCTCTTGCTCCCAGCCCAAGATAAATTTAGACCCGTCAATAGTTACTGCTACCTGGCTTCAGCCACAGACATCCCCAAACCAGTTGTGTTTTGGTGGAGTACCTGGCGCTGTGCCCCTGGCTGCAGGAGACAGTCTATGAGTGTGTGAGATATTTATACCAGCTCTAAAGCACCAGGACTCCCCAGAGAGCTTTTGGTTCTCTGCTTGGAGTCAGACTGACGGGAGGTGCTAGTACAGTGGCCAAATTTAGTAGTTTGGTGAGGACCTAGACATTTCTAAAAACTAGTACTAGTGTCCAGTTTCTAACAGGATGTGCTAACGCAGGGCTGGTTTTACAGCCTATGGCAGAGCAAGGGAGTCAGAAATTGCAACAGCCTGAGCAAATCTTCTAATATGCCATAATTTTTATTTCAGGAAAAAAAAATAGGGAGGAGAAAAGAAAAAACTTCAACAAAGATGAAAGCAAGGAGACAAGACAGGAAAGCAAAGGGCGAGCAGCCCGAAGACAAAACCGAGAACAGAGGGAAAACAACAACAAAACACAGCCGAAGAAAAGAAAAGCACCAAATAAAGAACAGAACCTGGCACCTGTTGACACTGCACATTAACAGCCCTCCATGATTGTTTAAGTCTTATGATGCTGCTATCTCTACCAGATCGTCCTGACAGGTGCTCCAACTGTTCAGGCTGCAAATGGACTACACTACCAGTTATTATTAAACTTTAAACAACATTCCAAGTACTTCCTGTACTCTCCAAGCAACCATAGTTTATTCAAGAGACTAACATGAGCCAAGGGAAAAAAAAATCTAAAAATGGGATACTTTAAAACTGTTATATTATATGCTTCCATGCATCTGTAAAAGGCAATTAAGAAATTTTGTATATATTAATAATAGGGTATAAAATATAGCAATATAATAATGAATGACATTCAGATGAACAATGTTCTTTTTCTTTGTAAAATATTTTTCAAGTTATTGTTTAAGTATGAGGCAAGAGATATGTCTAAAGCAAAGACACAAACCGTATCCTTTCATATATTGTACATAAATATTAAGAGAAGAAGGAAAACATTTCTGAAGAGGCAGTAGGAACTCAAGGTTTTATAACCTCTGGTGGAGTAGGATGGGATTGCCCTGTGGTTCCCCAGTCTGTGCTCCAGGCATGGTGGAAAACACCAGGGGAAAGCCTGCAGGGCTTCACCAGCTGAGGAAAAAGAAGCAGAACCGTCTGCAACTTCAGCAATGGAATCCCTGAGGCAGAAGGCAAGGGAGCTGAGCTTGAACAGCACTCTTGTCTGTGGGACAACACAATGTTTTCTGGTCTAAACAGTGGTACTGTGTGTGCTGTTTTATGCTTTTTATACCTATGTGTAACTTAAATCTACATTTCAAATCTTCTGGTGAATGACAAATTGTATTTGTAGGAGACAATGTTGAGTTAATAAAAACTAGAAAAATAGGTCATGTAAGTATGTGTTTTTCACAGTGATGGTGTTGCCTTTTTTACTGTGGGAGGGAATAATTTCATGGCTTCACAGACAGAAGAGAACACAGCTTACATTTACAATGTGCATCTAGTGAAGGAGTATCCACGACAATAAATCTATTGAAGGATTGAAATTACAAACTTCTGTCCAATTTTACTTAAATTATTTTTCTAGTTCCTCTCTCTGACACAGAAGAGGTGAAAATCTCCACTGCTCAGAAGACAAACCAAACAAACCCCTTGGTACCCTTCTGACTATATCAGTGGCTAGAGTAAAGCACAGGCTATGCTATAAACTGACCCACTGCTCAGAAATTGATTTACGCTTTGCAGAAATACACTGAGGAACCAACAAGCTTCATAGCATGTGTTTTGTTGCCATGCTTTCCCCAAGGGCAGTTGTCACAGGGTTAACACCCTGCCCAGTGTGGTGCCTGGACTAGAAAATGTGGCAGGCAAGCCTTCCCAGCCAGTTCCCATTCTGATTCACTATTTCAGTTTCTCACAGTGTGTTTAACCTTAAAAAAGAGTCAGCCCAACACTGAAGCCTGTCTCTCAGGCCAAGGAAGCCTGAGTGACAGGCTACAGTAACTTTTGGAGGAATATCCTAATCATCCAGACAGCAATGCAGGGTAGTTTCCTACATTGTGCTTTGAAAAAGCTTTGTCTCTTAGTGATATATGTATAGATGCAGTAGTCTAATAACACAGGTGTTTAAGGCTCCCCCAGCTTGCCTGCAACTTTCACAAGAATTAGTCAAAACTTTCTGCAGCCAGTCCCTGATTATATGCATACTTTTTTTTTGCTAGTGGGAAGACCTAAATGCTAAAGGCTGAATTTTACGTCATATGCATGTAACACTTATCACATACAATGAAGTCTGAATGGGTGAGAGAGAAAAGCAGGGTGTCCTGAATGCCCGTGACAGTGGGAAACTGGAGTAGGGGTGTCTGTCTGCAGGCTCCCGGCTCCATCACATAACTTGTCTACACCCCACTCCAGAGTGAGCTGATCTTAGTCTCCCAACTATTGACCCTGGCAGCAGCATCCATCTTCCTCCACCAGCATCTTCCCACCTTCTTGGCAGCACCAAATGAGGAGAAGCTGGTCTCAGAGAAGTGGAGTGTGCAGGACCTGTGGTCAGCACTCAGGCTCTGGGTGATACTGAAGGGAGGCAGAGAGAGAAAAGGAGAAATCATGCTGCTGCCAGACTCAGAGGCTGTCACGAATAGACAAGGTGCAAGCAGCAGTTCTGGGCTGAGAGGGGTTGGCATCACAACAGAAAGCGGCACTCAGTGCTTCAAACAGCAGCTGCAGTCACCTGTCTCTCTGGGGTGCTGGCGGGCAGACAGGGATGTTCAGCTGCTCAGGAAGAACTTACTGCTCCATTTACTTCCTCCAGGGACAGGTTGTTGGCTGGATGAAGTATCCCTAGTTGAATTCAGAAAACTAGACCACCAGCCGGACAACATGGATGACTGAACCCAGGGGAGCTTTGTTTGTAACTCTTAAAACTAACCAGTAACCAGTAGGATTGTGTCTTTTCCCTGCCTTAATTAAATATAGGAGTTAAATAGCAAGGGGTTTTCGGATGAAATAATGGCTCTTAATAAAAGCACATGCAGAAAAGCAACGGCTACGGCCCAAACTTCAGATCTGCCTGACCAAGCTGGAGCTTGTTCTCCCACCTGGTTCCATGTCAGTGAAGACCTGAATAAAGGAAGCCAGTGTTAAGGTACCACAAATAGTTTAAGCTCTGAACTGCTGAACCCTTCACTGAAATTGTCCCAGCAGCTTTATTCTGAGCCACAAGAGCAGAGTCATCAGGCTGATAAATGTACTAAATAAATGACAGGTTTTGCTGCATCCTGTAGCAAAGTGACATAAGGATCCATCAGCAGAATGGGACCATCATCAGTCTTCCTGGACAATGAAGGTCTTGTGTCATACCCTCTACCAACTGCCTCTGGATGTTTGTAGTCGACATGCTGAAGGAAAAGTAGTATATTAATATTGTTATTAATTCAGACGTATTTTTCTATAGCCCTCTGACACTGTATGAGTCACTGTAATTTATTTTTTGTTTCTGTGGTTTTAGGCTCAGAAATTTATTGAAGGCTTAACTTTATGATGCAGCATAAATGTACCATGACTCTTGTACTTAATTGCCATGCATTGTTATTTTCAGAGACGGCACTGGCTTTCATTTGCGTGGTTCACATGAAGCTGCAAGAATTCAAACAAAAAAATCCGCACAGCATGACATAACAGCTGATCGTGGGAGCCACTCTTCACAGTGATATTCTGCAAGTGGCAGCTGAAGCTGCAGTTTCAGGCTTGCCTGAGTCCAACAGCGAGATCTTGTTGTCACATACCGTCACACTTTCAGTCTCAGATCTGCTGCTTCATTGACACTACTTAGCACAAAGCTTACACAGTAAAGACCTTGCACTTTTATGCGGCAAGCATACTCTGCAGTTATATGTCATAGAATCATAAAATCACAGAATGGTTTGGGTTGGAACAGACCTTAAAGATAGCCTAGTTCCAACCCCCCTGCCACGAGCAGGGACACCTTCCACAAGAGCAGGTTGCTCAAAGCCTCATCCAGCCTGGCCTTGAACACCTCCAGGGATGGGGCATCCACAGCTTCTCTGGGCAACCTGTTCCAGTGTCTCACCACCCTCATAGTAAAAAACTTCCTTCTAATATCTAATCTAAATCTACCCTCTTTCAGCTTAAAAGTGTTACCCCTTGTCCTGTCACTACACTCCCTGATGAAGACTCCCTCCCCATCTCTCTTGCAGACCCCCTTTAAGTACTGGAAGGCTGCTATAAAGTGTCCCCGGTATCCTCAAATAATTCTCCCATTTGTCCTCTTGATAACAGAGGATTAGATTTTTCCTACTATTTTGTAATAAATTGTCATCATTTAAAAAGAAGTTAAATCAGCATATTTGCTCACTATTATAATAACCCATCTGTCCCTTACATCTTCCTCTCCTAACTTAGCTGTGATATTCCTAGTGGATTTAGGCTAGCTCTTTCAGATCTGGAATGCTAATTGCATTTGCCTTTGAGAAACAAGAACACCCATTGATTGGTTTGGCACAGAAATTTCTGGCTTTTCATGGGCAGATGAAATTTTTGTTGATAGTGTTCTCTAGAGCATTTCAGAGTACTAATAATGTCCACATCAATCCCTCATACACAAGACATTCATTCAATTTCTTAAAAATCAACCCTTTGCAGGAGAAGACTGAAAGGGCATCTTGCCTGAAGAACATTTCTAAATATAAAGCTGTCTGAGAATACTCATGCATATGTCAGCAAAAAAATGGAACTTTGAAATTGGCCGTCTGGTGCTGCTTTTTAGAATTTATTAAGTGTTTCCTAGAAGTAGTTTTAAGACATATTTCAGCATCTTGTGGCTGTTTCCATCTCAACTTTACATCGTCCAGTCCAGGCTGTTCATGGGAAGATTAATAACAGGTACAGTACTTTCCACCTTCCTCTCTCAGTGGACATGCACACCTGCAATTACACTGTGCATGCATCTAAATTACTCTGTCCTGCTTAGCTTACATAGATGCTGCAGATGGATTTGGGTTTGGGTCATTAACCATTGTACTTTCTTCAGTTAGGTATGCATATCTGCTGAATTTTGTGTCTCCAGCTGAACTCTCGAAGCTCTTGTCACCGTGGTCACAAAGAGAAGGAAGGAGTGGTCCCACATTTACCTCTATTGTTGCCTCTTCCTCCTGTTCTCTTCACTTCCTGCTTATGTCCTTTGCTCCCCCTTTCTTCTGCACTATGCCATTCCTCTCCTCATCCACCTTGGGTAGCCTCACTGGCAAATCTAACTGCTACCAGAGAGGCAAACTGAGTGCATTTCACTTCTGAGTCTGCTCTTTTTCCTTCTCTTTTTCTTATGAAGGCTATAAAGTAAAGCGAAAACAAAGTGCCTTACTACCAGACTCGCTTGTAATCAAGACAGGGGAAAGGAGGGTAGGGTATGCAAAACTTTTTCTGTAATCAGTACTGTGGAGGCTGAAGAAATTCTGCAGGTACCACAAAAACAAGAAGCAATATAACAGGGACAGGAAGGAAAAGAGTTGTCAGCTGGTCTGCCACCTTTAAAAAGGTGACGTGAATAAAATTAAACTAGCAACAGCAACCGCTTTTTGCGTGTATAAAGAGAACAAAGCACTAGGATAAATGATCCCAGAATTAAATCAATAGGTTTCAATTTATTTAGTTCTCAGTGTATCTATGGGAGGAAGCCCGAGGTGAGACAAATTAATGCAGAGATGGGAACAGTGAGATGGTTGTCTGCAGATAAGCAAGAAGATGAAAAACATATTGCCATTATTACTTAATCTATTCATGAAATAATCTCCATTCATAGCCCACTCCAGTGTACCTATGGCTAAACAGGATAATAAAGTTCCACAGATATTTGTACAACCATTTTCCAGGAGGAGCTGGTATAGCAACCAATACCGCGCTCTAGTGAAGCAGTATTTTCCAGAGCATGAGAGTAAGGAACTGCTTTTGTGCTTACTGGGGCTTTTGTGTCACTGAAAAACAAGAGGGCAGTTCCCCTTTCTACTTTATGCTATAGCACAAAATACCTGTTTTCACAAGTGGTTTGATCCTTGCTATATTATCAATGCACCATATAAACAAACACACATCAGTTCACAAAATATGCTTCTATGAAAAAAAAAAGTGGATAAAATTTCTTAGGCAAATCAACATAACCTTCTCAAGGGTATGTTCCTTTTTTTTAAAAGAAATGGCATATTATTTTATTCTGCTGTCAAAGTTGAACAATGGTAGAAACTCCAAAAAATATCTTACAGCAAAAGCATAATTCAAAATTATAAAGGAAGTTATTTTTCACAGCAATGTTTTGTTCATAAAAGAAACTTCCAGTGGGCAAATAACAACAAAATGTGTCATATAGCTACTATAATAATTCTGTTCTCTGGAAACAGGATTTAAAGTTTGATGCAGCAGGAGGGGACTAAAAATGGGTAAATTATCTCCACATGAGACTGACAGATATCAGTGTACCCCTGTCAGTTATTAGAAAAGTAATGTCCAAAAATAATAAATAAACACATGGTCATCTTTTTACCACCCCTGTTTCCCCACTGTTAATCCTCAACTAGCTGATAGAAGAGTACCTGGTTTTCCAAGAAAAATGCTGAATAGCTGGGCTAGGAGCTGTCACTCACTCTATTTTTAAACCAGGAGATTTCTTGAACAGTAGCTGAAGTGCACAATTCTGTCACTTTTGGTGATGATGCCTCCATGTCAGATGTTTATATCTTGCTGTCATGCTATCCATTAACAGTATCTGAGATATTACTGCTCTTCCAGTGTCTCCCTTCCATTGAAGAGGGACTTTGCCTATTCCCAAAGTGTGATGAGCTTCTATATTTTTACAGATTCTAGTTACTTCTTTCTGAAGCACATTTGTATCCACCAGCCCCTGCCTTCTGTTCAGGAGGTGGGCCATATGTAGGATAACTAACCCAGTTCTGCTGAGAACAAGAATGTGTAGTTTGGACATCCCATGTGCATGTGTAATTGTGTTGGGTCCAGGGATTGAAGGACTGGTGGAGACTGGATTTTGGATCAAACCACTCTAAAAGAGGGAGGACATTAGAGGAGCCATCATTACAGTTTAAAAACCTTGAAAGCCTGAGAGGGAGCATTCATACATCCTAGTCTCTTGTAGTTATAGAATCATAGAATCATAGAATAGCTTGGGTTGGAACAGACCCTAAAGATCATCGAGTTCCAACCCCCCTGCCACGGGCAGGGACACCCTCCACTAGACCAGGTTGCTCAAAGCCTCATCCAGCCTGGCCTTGAACACCTCCAGGGATGGGGCATCCACAGCTTCTCTGGGCAACCTGTTCCAGTGTCTCACCACCCTCATAGTAAAAAACTTCCTTCTAATAGCTAATCTAAATCTACCCTCTTTCAGCTTAAAAGTGTTACCCCTTGTCCTGTCACTACACTCCCTGACGAAGACTCCCTCCCCATCTCTCTTGCAGACCCCCTTTAAGTACTGGAAGGCTGCTATAAAGTGTCCCCGGTATCCTCAAATAATTCTCCCATTTGTCCTCTTGATAACAGAGGATCAGATTTTTCCTACTATTTTGTAATAAATTGTCATAAATTAAAAAGAAGTTAAATCAGCATATTTGCTCACTATTATAATAACCCATCTGTCCCTTACATCTTCCTCTCCTAACTTAGCTGTGATATTCCTAGTGGATTTAGGCTAGCTCTTTCAGATCTGGAATGCTAATTGCATTTGCCTTTGAGAAACAAGAGCACCCATTGATTGGTTTGGCACAGAAATTTCTGGCTTTTCATGGGCAGATGAAATTCTATATTTTTACAGATTCTAGTTACTTCTTTCTGAAGCACATTTGTATCCACCAGCCCCTGCCTTCTGTTCAGGAGGTGGGCCATATGTAGGATAACTAACCCAGTTCTGCTGAGAACAAGAATGTGTAGTTTGGACATCCCATGTGCATGTGTAATTGTGTTGGGTCCAGGGACTGAAGGACTGGTGGAGACTGGATTTTGGATCAAACCACTCTAAAAGAGGGAGGACATTAGAGGAGCCATCATTACAGTTTAAAAACATTGAAAGCCTGAGAGGGAGCATTCATACATCCTAGTCTCTTGTAGTTATAGAATCATAGAATCATAGAATAGTTTGGGTTGGAACAGACCCTAAAGATCATCGAGTTCCAACCCCCCTGCCACGGGCAGGGACACCCTCCACTAGACCAGGTTGCTCAAAGCCTCATCCAGCCTGGCCTTGAACACCTCCAGGAATGGGGCATCCACAACTTCCCTGGGCAACCTGTTCTGCATCTAACCACCCTCACAGTGAAAAATTTCTTCCTTATATATAATCTAAATCTGCTCTCTTTCAGCTTATAACCGTTATCCCTTGTCCTCTCACTACACTCCCTAATAAAGAGTGTTTCCCCATCCCTCCTGTAGGCCCCCTTTACATACTGGAAGGCTGCTGTAAGGTCTCCTTGGAGCCTTTTCTCCAGGCTGACATGAATCCTAAGAACCCAGAAATGGGCTACAGGGTTGGCCCATTTCTACGTTTGCACTATACCATGTTATTTCTGTGTCATTCTCCTCACCACAGATGCTCAGCTCACTTCTTAATGAGATTTGTAATAAATGAACAGTCTTCCTGAATGTTAATTACATTGTTCACAGTATTGTTAATGAATAGCGAGGGCTGAGCCACTTGCTGTTCTCCATCTTGACAAATCCCCTTTGGAGTGTCTTTTGGTGATAGGTCTCCAGATCATCTTAAGTACAAGTATATATTCTACTCTGTATGAGCCCTTTTACCTTACCAGCATTATCTGAGCTCTAGCAGCACATCAAATGATGTAATTAGCATCTCTCATCTGTGGCTGCTTTTCACACTCTGTTTCCTAGGACCTTACATGTGCTGTGACAAATGCATTACTGAAGTCTATACATACTGTGCTTGCTGCTTATAGGGAAAGAGAGAACAGAACTAAGGACTATCATGTTAGTGGAAATCTTGCTTAAGAGATCAATTTCTTGTTTTGGTTTGTTTTGCTTTTTATACAAGGGAGAAATGTCAACAAAGGACAATTTCCTAAGCACATGCACCCTGAGACTTACATGTTCAAAATAATCCCAAGGGAAAGAAAAGAACAATAATTAAAAGTGACTATTTGAAAGTCAGCTGAGCACCTTAAGTGGAGATTCTGGTACACCATTAGGGGGCCGTCTCAATATAAGATCTTAAGAATGAAGCTTTTAGAAAGACTTAGAAGTTTTATTCAGCTGAGACTCACTTGCTCAGGGGTAAGGAAGAATTCTTTGCAATTTTCTCAAGGGTCCTGCAGAATCCTAGGAGCTATTTCATACATTAGAAAAAGCAGGTCCACTGCACTTTAGTTACTGTCAGTGGGTGGTTAAAAAGCACAATATCCACATTGTGTCTAAGCTGTAATTAAAGAGGTATCAACTATTTTTCAATATAGAAAGCTTTGTCTTCTGACTACAAGAAAAAGTAAGTCATCACTCAGGAATGCTGGGTAGTCATAATTTCAGGCCTATAAATCATACTTAGTGTGTTTCATAACCAGCTTTTACTTCATAAAAAATGACACTTAAAGCACTATGCATTGTATCATTCCTTACTATGAATGGGAGCTGTGGAAGCATCTTCATCATCCTTCAGCTATCTCCCCCTGGGGGAGAGCAATAACTGCCATGTTTTGAAAAATAGTTGACAGTATCATGAGGTACTTCAAAATTAATTTGGAAAGTGGACATTCTTAGCTTGCTACAAGGCAACAAGCAATGCAAAGCATCTAGATAAATTGGCTTATTCAGAGGACCATTGTGGATTTTCTTAAACAGTTTTTAACTTCATTTTTTAATACAGTGACACAGATCTGTAGCCAAGGTGTCTTTGAATACCATTTTTGTGTAAGCAATAACAGTGACTTATAATTCCATATAAAGTTGTCAGCACAAACACGTGTTCCCTAGCACAAGCTCTGCTGAAGCCCATCTGAAGCTCAGTGAGTCTCTTTGCTCAGCTAAGCACAAGAATGAGTCTCTCAGAAGGCTGCAGCCTGAGAAGGTTCCCGTGGGCTTCTGTGAAGCAGCAAGATGAAATTCAAAGGGAAGAATGCAAAGCACCACACAAAGGCAGGAATATACAGATTAACTGAGTAACAAGAAAAAGCCCCTTAGGCAGCAGTGGTAATTAACAGATGAATGCAAACAGTGTCATGATATCACAAAGAAAGCAAACACCATACTGGGACACACACGCAGGAATACAGCCTGTAATACATATGAAGCAATTCTTCTGTTCTACTAAGTACTGCTAGAAGTCTCAGCTGAAGAACAGTATCTCCTTAAGGTATCACAGTTCAAGAAAGAAGTGCTCTGCCCAGAAATGGTACAGGCAAAAGCACTGAGAATGGTCAAAGCTCCAGAAATGAGATCTAGAAAAATGTTCCCACACCCAACTGGATCTATGAAGCAGATACTAGACATACAGTAACGCTGCCAAGGATGAGAGGGGTATGGCCACAAACAGTAATCAGCTGAAGGAAACAGAACTAAGGAATTATCTGCATGTGTAAATTTCCCCCTTTCTGGATAAAATAAACAACACCACTCACTGAGGGCAGGTAGCAAAAAAAAATAAAAAATGCAGCACATCTCAAACACACTGAGAAACCTAGGTAGGTAAAACTAAAATATCACTTCCATCCTGTCTGCAGCCAGTTCATAACTTTACCCTTTCTCAGGATATGCCATGCTTGCATTTCTAGCACTCACATATTTATACATCTCATTGAATCATAGAATTAGAGAATGGTTTGGGCTGGAAGGGACCTTAGAGATCATCTAGTTCCAACCCGCCTGCTGCAGGCAAGGACACCTTCCACTAGCCCAGGTTGCTCAAAGCCTCATCCAACCTGACCTTGAACACCTCCAGGGATGGGGCATCCACAACTTCCCTGGGCAACCTGTTCCAGTGTCTCACCACCCTTACAGTGAAAAACTTCCTCCTAATGTCTAATCTAAATCTACCCTCTTTCAGCTTAAAGCTATCACCCCTCATCCTGCTACAACACTCCCTGATAATGAGTCCCTCCACACCTCTCCTGTAGCCCCCTTTAAGTACTGGGAGGCTGCTATAAGGTCCCCCCAGGGCCTTCTCTTCTCCAGGCTGAACAACCCCAACTCTCTCAGCCTGTCCTTGTATGGGAGGTGCTCCAGCCCTCTGGTCATTTTCATGGCTCTCCTCTGAACTCGCTCCAACAGGTCCATGTCTTTTTTACATTGAGGGCCCCAGAGCTGAACACAGTACTCCAGGTGGGGTCTCAATGAGAGCAGAGGGAGAGAAACACCTCCCTCAACCTGCTGGCCACACTTCTTTTGATGCAGCTGAGGACACGGTTGGTTTTCTGAGATGCAAGTGTATGTTGCCAGCTCATGTTGAGCTTCTCATCTACCAGCAACCCCAAGTCCTTCTCTTCACAGCTGCTCTCAATCGATTATCTGCCCAGCTATTTTCAAGCTTGGGGTTGCACCAACCCACACGCAGGACCTTGCACTTGGCCTTGTTGAACTTCATGAGGTTGGTACGGGCCCACCTCTCAAGCCTGTCCAGGTCCCTCTGGATGGCATCCCTTCCCTCCAGCACATTGACTGCACCACACAGCTTGGTGTCATTGACAAACTCTCTGAGGGTGCGCTCGATCCCACTGTCCATGTCACCACAAAGATATTAAACAAGAAATTAGACAAGAATAACACCTTACTTATTATTTTCCAAACCAAATTTACCCTCCTTGTTTTCCAATGACTCAAATGAACACTGAAGCCTCCAAATTCAGAAGACAAAAACAAAACATAAACTTTATAATCTCCTTTCTTAGAGGAACAAAACTTGTGCTGTCATGCTGGCCAGCTGGCAGCTACCAGTCCCAGCAACTTTTCAGCTTGCTGGCCAGTCTCACCCTGATTTGGCAAATAGAAATCCGGGAAAATTAAGTTTGTACAAAGTAGGCATTCGACAGAGAGATTCTGGGCTGCCAGTCAGCAGGTACAGACTTCTACACCTGTCTGTGGGGTGCTGTGGGGAGCATGCAGCAGAGGCAGGGTCACTGGAGGGAAAAGGGAAGAGCTGCGGCCAGAAGACACAGGAAAGAAGGAAAACAAAGAAAAAACGGATTTCCCATTTTTGCTGCTCATTGAGTGACTTGTTTTACTTTCTAAATTTAAAATTTTTAATTAATCTTCATGATTGTGGAGGGAGGAAGGGTGTAGACAAACAACTTATGATTTCTGAAATCTTCAGTAGGACAGCACTACTTCCATACAGAAGATGTGCCACCCATCAGTCGTACCTGTTAGCAGCCAGGATCACAGCTTCACATCGCACCTAAAGGATGCTGCTTGGAAGAGCAGAGCCCCCTTTAACATGACACACGAGTCTACTCCCAAGTTCAGCAACAGGAAGGCAGTCCCTAGAGGACCACATTAATGACCGAAGCAGCTGAATTGTACATACCTTGTGCCGCACTTGCTGTAACCCTGTCTAGCTCAGGGAAAGATTCTCCCGTGTGGACTTGTGCCCAGAAGGCAGCTGAGCGCTGCAGTTTACTCCAGCCAGTGTGAGTATGAGGGAAGAGATAAGATAGGGAGCACGTTCACATCACCGCTCCACTGCCTCCCCTAGGCACCCACCTAGGCACCCACCTCTGTGTGCAATCCTCCCAGTGCCGCTTGGTGGAGGAGCTGATGGGGTATGGCAATGCAGGGCCACCCCAGTAGTCCCTCTTTAGGCAGACTGATGAGATTTTGAGAAGCGTTGATTCTGCCATCTTAAGATATATATACATATATATATATACATATATGTGTTATATCTGCAAGTAATGAAAATGAAGGGCTGTCCTGGATTTCTTGGAAGGCTTGGAGCTAGATTAGAAATCCCACTCCTTCCTTCACTGTCACATAGGACACTTCCCAATATCGAGATAGTGTCCGTCCCCACTCCCCCCCAAGTGTATCCTGAAAACAAGGTCCATAGAGGGATCCTCATAAAGCAGAGCAAAGAGCTCTCTAGTGCAGTCAGAATTAAAAAGTTAATTTTGGGACTGAATCCCCAGCTATGTCCACCGGTGCCTATGTCCACCCAAGCACGTTTGTCATTTCATGCATAGGTTGTGATCTGGAAGCCAAAGAAACACATACAAAGGGACAAGGAGAGACCTTTCCTCCAAATACCAAGATCCAGAACAGTGACATTTCACTGGACCAGTATATAGCTGGGTTGGCAGCTGAGCATCCCAGTTTGGGGTGGAGATAGGAGCAGAGCAGTGTTCCTGCTGTATGACTGTCTCAGTTTCAGCCATGCACACTAGAGCAATTAGGATCACATGGCCAGGAAGTAAAGGAACATCTACTTAAAAAGAAAAAACTTTCAGGATCTCTTGGACAAATGGGTGGCCTCAGCCCCTGAGCAGCATTAAATGTGCTCACTGGCAAAACAGGGGATTACAGGGGAGAAAGTGATGTGATTGGAGAACAGATCTGGGCACAAGGAAGGAGCAGCTTTGAGGAAGGCAGTGGTTAAAGGAGCCACTTCAAAGGCACCACAGGAGGCAAGAAAGAGCCTAGTTATTGATTTCAAGGCTGTGTTGTTCACAACTCACTGCAAAGGCTTGTAGATGTTGGCAATGCAGTGTTAGTCTGAAGCAGTGGAGCCAAGGGATGGATGTGTTTATGCACTTCAGCAATCACTGACTTTTCATAGCACTCTGAAAAGATCACAACTTCTCTAGCACAACAGACTTCCCAGTAAAACACACTCTGTCAAAAGACATTTCTTTACATCATAACTGAAGGATATGAATCCCAGCAGAGAGCCAGTGTCCCAGACCAATACTTATCAGCTCTTTGGCTGGAGGAAGTACTGAGGAAGGATGAAGCTACATGAATAACATGATAGAACATCCAGTGATGAAAATACACTGGTAAAAACAGTCTTTATTACTTGCTCTGGATCATGGTTTTCCCTCAAAGTTTCTACCACAAAAAGAAAAAAACCTAGTCACCTTGCTTTTGTTTTGACACTAGACATACAGGGTATTCCAGACTCTTTGCTCAATCAGTTTCAACCTTAAACTTGGAGATGGGATGTGAGTGGGTCACGTTAATGTTGTTGTCTATATTTTCTGACTCACTGCAGTTTTGTATTTCAAAATTTGAAGTAGTTTTTGCACCATCAGCCATCTTAGATAATGTAGCAAATTCCTTAACTACAGCATTCTCTATTCATTTAATTGAGTAAATTTAGAGGGCCTGCTTTGTTGTAGAAGCCTTGAAAGGTCACCTTCATCTTTTTTTTACTCTATTTTCCATTATTCTATTTAGATACAATGACCAAGACCAAAACTCACAGCCATATCCAAAGGCAAGCGAAATGCAGCCCTGAAGAAGGTCATGAGAAGTGATTTCAGCCCATTTTTCTTAGCTCAAAAAAAAAAAAATCTGTGACCACTGTTTACCAGTCAGACAGCTCCTGTGCATTTTTCTGGTTTCTAGTAACCAACAGAGCCTAAGTCACCTCCCAGGGTATTTGAAGTACATCCCAACTAGCCTTCATCTTTCCTGGTAATGTCCTGCTTGGCAGGTGGGTAACGAGAGAAGCATCACAGTGACTCAGCTGGCCCATGGGGTGATGCCTCCATAACTGACATAGTCAGGCAAAGCAATCCTTATGCAGGAAAAATTTAAGCCACTGATTCAGGGGTTGCTAACTGGAGATCTGGGACTCAGAGGGGCCTAACACTATCATTTTCCTCATTCTTATGTTGTGGACTCATAATAATAGCTTAATTATGGTTTTAATTTTGGAAATACAGATTATTGTTCTTCAACGCACAGGCCAGACAGATAATGATTTCTTTGTTGCAAGTCTGGCAGAACACAATGCTTCTTGTTTATAACAGCAACTGGAAGGACGTAGTTTGTTCCACTGGATACCCTTTAGCTTTTACTTCTCTATTGTTCAGAAACAACACAGTATGTTACAATCACAATTATATTACAATAAGCCTTCAATTCTTGGGTAAACCAATCTAATCAAACAAGAACATGGCTCATACATAGCAGCAATTACCTGTGAAGTTATGGGTACTAGCAGTCAACAATACGGCCTTTCACTGCATCTCGAGAAATGGCATCTCCTAATTTAAATACGCTCACCTATCAGCAAGACTTCCATTGGTAAAGAATATTATGGTAATTATTCTATTATGGTGTTATTCCACCTTACTACCCACAGATGGACAGTGGAAAGACAAAAACTTTGGTGTCCCTTGTCTACGTTGTACAGTCCTTTTGCTTCTATCATACAGCAGAAATTTTTATGTTTACGAAAAAATCACAAGTGTAAGCTCATGTTATGGAATTCTTCAGCATCTGCCATGAGTACAAAAAAGCCTTTGAAGCCTTGACCAGTGCAGTAGCTATCAATCAAGTAGCCCTGTTACCAACAGCCTCTCTTTTGTTCACAGCTGCCCTTAAGACCTTTGGCTTCTACCAACACGTGCACGTTTGGGCACAGACAAGTGTGATTCCCAGCAAGAAAGGACAGTCTCAGAAGCAGGAGTTGGTGACTTACTGGGACAAAACCCATTGGCCAAGTCAGCCTTTGTGTGTGACCTGTTTGTTTCAGCACTGAGGGAAAGAATGAGGTTCAATCAGAAAGGAACATGTTTAATTTTTAACATCTCCACGGAGGTGTCAGCACAGGTTAGGTGTCTAAAGTCCTGTTACTGTCATGGGAGAATTGGTGAACACAGCCAGAGAAGCCTGGGGGGTGATTCAGTTGTTCAAAGGCAGGTGTCCAGGGCCATTTTACATTCCCTGTCAAACCCCATTTGACTTCCAAATAGCACTTCAAAAGGGCACAGGTCTCCTGTAAGGCCTGTGTCATATCTGCAATGACACACAGTTCTCACTCTCTGAAATGGCATTAGATGTCACAGCAACTACTTCCTACCTTTGGTGTTTTTACTTCAGGGTAAACTGAATTGATCCAGAGACTCTTCCGACTGTACTGCAAAGGAGCTCAGTGCAGCTACCTGAATGCCACATGCGGTGCCACCTGAGATGCCCCGGGATAGCTTGCCTGGAGTCCAGCTACCACTGTAGAGGGACATGGGTATCCCAAAAGCCCTGCGTCAGATGTACCAGACTCGAGTGGGTGTCTCAGAAACCCTACATCTAGAAACCCTACCATCTCAAGAGGCACAATTCACCTGTACATAAGCACCTGAATTCTACCTACATCTCCATAGACTTAAATGGAAGCGATGTCTATAGACACCTACATATAGAGCCTAAGTGTGCGTAAGACTCCTATTGAATCTCACCCAGTGTGATCTGGCTTTGATCTGCTTCCTTCTGGTTCAAAAGTTTATACAAAGACAGTTAGGGGTACTCAGCGACGCGCATCAGCTCTTAAATTGTCATAACTGGACGGCGTCTAGTCTAAACCAAACTAACAATTTTAAAGGAGTTTAAAATACAAGTCCTACCTTCTCTACCTTTAGTCTGCTGACATCCCAGGTGCCTCTCCAATATGAGCTTTCATTTTTTCCAGAGAGATCTTGACTGCTACTGCATCTTAGCTGGGTGACCAGTTAAACAATGTTCCTTTATAAATTCTTGCTCTGTGTAAAACTTCAGGCTCTCTCACGCCCTTATTTTAGCTACAAGAGCTTTCTATCAATTGCTGGAGAGAATCTTAATGAAAAAATAATGCCATAGTATCTAGGCTCCTAAAGAAGATTCAGCAGCTCTTCAGCTAATCAAAGAGGAATGATGATAGATACCACACTCCTCACTTAAGAATTAATCCAGATGATATCAGGTAAAACTATAGAATGAGTAATCATTCTGCTGCTAAACTTTTAGGCAGAAACATCCAGCTTCTGCACTTACCCAGGAATCCAACACTGTCTGTGACATCTGTCCAGATACCCTGAGTCCCATATACTCCTCTGCAGAGCTGGCAAAGCTTCCTGCTCCCCCTCCAAAGTTCTGTAATTCATCCCTTCTGCTGCCATTTTACAGCAAACTAGAAACTGAAACAGGAGTAATGAGGTATGATAAGTTAGATAATGCAAAGAATTGCTCCATCAACACAATTAGTCAACATTAAATCAAGCTGAACCAAAACCACGAGTGCTAATTTACCTGAACCTGCGCAGGATGTCTACTCTGCTGGGCCTGAGCATCACAGAAATTTTGCCACAAAACACAGAGCATAAAGCATCCGCAACTGTATATGTGAGGATGCATACGACTGCAGGCATACCTTAAAAACACATGGATAACTTCCATGCTATGGAAATGCAAATTAAAGTACAGGTCCATTCATCATCTTCTCTCAAACCAAGAGCACTGTCTGTCATAAAATGTATTGCGTAATCTTTGAAATCTATAGCTCTGTGGAGTCTGCAGTTTGAATCAGAAGTAAGTTAACTCATTCGTCCATATCTAATCACCTCTTCTAGCCTTACTGCTCACTCTTTAAGACATTACAGTCTGACTCAACTTTGTCTCACTGACCAATTGTGTCAGAGTTACGGATGAAATCATATGAATGAATCTGCAGCAGGTGTAACCCAGCATCACTTCACTGGAACTCAAGCAGTTATACACTTCTACAACAACAATGAATTTAATCCAAACAACATAGTTGCAGCGTACTGCTCAAAATGAATAATGAGGGCAGCTTTGAGACCCTAGGTAAATAGATGCCATAAATTGAGCCCTTGTATAAATCCAGGAATTTATACTGGGGATGAATGCAACCTGGTCATCTTGCTGTTCACATGCTCTGTAGTTTAAAGGCTACACATATTCACTGCTGAAGCGAGTAGCTGACAGTCTGCTAAACTCCACAGAACTGCACTGAGCTATGCTAGCTGTCAGTGTGTCCCTGTGGCATTACCCAATACACAGCTAAAGTCAGCAGTGATGAATGGTGACACAAAACGGAGATAAGCAAAACGAGATTTTTCAGAGCTCTTTTCAAAGTTAATGGAAATTGTGCAGCCATTTCCTTTACCTGAATTTAAAGAAGTCTATCACAACTCCCTCGCAGAGAGGACAGCAGTGGAAGAAGTGATCATCGTATGTCTGAATGAGTTAACTGAAATCAGTGAAACTAATTCTAGAGTAAAGTGCTATCCAGCAAGAACAAGGGCCAGAACTGAGTCTGAGGTAACATCCTGTGCAAAACCAGGAAGGGTGGTGAACTGCAGCTCCTCATCTGTTTCTAGTATGAACCCCTCGTGGTTTTTATCCCCAAGAAACAAGAACAGCTTTCAATGCTCCATGTAAGTCAAACACTTCCATAAAATGCAGCTTGTGTGAGAACATAGAATAAAATAACAAAATGTTTAATCTATTCAACTTAGCCCTTCAAAAAATACACATTCTTACATATTAATGATGTGTTACGACATCAGGAGCTTTTCAATATGATTAAAACAAACCTAAACCTACAAGCAAACTCCAAGCTAACATTACAGATGCACCAAGAGACCTAATTCACACAAGAGGAAGACGTGGAATAGCACTCTTCATCTCACTTAAATTCCAGTGAGACTAGTAATTATGAACTGATGCACACAAAGGCTACGGCTCAGGTGCAGCAATCCCTGGGTAGCGTCACCACAAACTGAATAGATCAATTTCATCTTGAGATCCTATCAACCCTACTAAGGAGAAAAAAATACAGCAGAGAAAATACAAGCAGATATAAACTTGAGCATACATAATAGACAATACTCAATGAATGGTAAATAACCAGTGTAGAAACAACTGCTTTCCTCAGAGGCTCCCTTGATGACACTTAGTAACCTGCAGAGGATTATCGTGCCAGCAGAATACTATCATTTTGCACTCACCATCTTCAAAGGATTGTAACTAATGAATCCTCACAGGGTCCCTGAGAGACAGGTAAGTATTATAATCCAGCTCACAGGTAGATAAATTGACTACTGACTTGGTAAAGTTTATGCCAGAGCACAGATTAGAAAGCTGTGCTTCCTAAACTCCGGATCCCAAAGGTATGATAATCCTTCTGTGAACTTTTGTTCCCTGCCTTCTGTTTTCTTTTGCCTGTGCTCTTCCTCTGGATCCAAAGCAGGAATACAGTGTTGCTGCAGTCAATTTTTTGATCCTGAGAAATCCACAGAACTGATGTGCACTCCATCAGAACAATTAAGACTACTAGAGCTAACAGGATGGGCAGGAAATGGCCAAAGTTAAGGCATTAAGCATACAGAAGGAAAGGGTATTGCACTCTAGGTCACAGAAAATGCATCCCTTTGCTTGAGATTACAAGTCATTTATCTTCTCCTGGAGCACCTCTTCATGATAAATGGTGCAGGGTAGCCTGCTCATGCCATCTCTAAACTAGTTGGTTAACAAACTCAACCAGGATGTAGATTTATCCCTCTCTTCCCCTTGGGGAAGTTATACATAAGGGTTAATTGCACTCTCATGTTTTCGAACCCTTTCTCGTTCCCTTCTGTAGGAGTAGGCACTAAACGCTTCACAGGTACTCAGGACCAGTCCAAGCAGGTTTCAAGGCAGCACAGTTAAACACACACAGATATTCACTTGGGCAGTCTGTCCTGCTGGATCTAGTGAAACTACTTGCCAGCATAAATGTAAGGTTGTATGTAAGTGGCTTCAGGGCTGTGTGGGCAATCAGAATTATTAACTTTTGACCTTATTCTTTTTAACATTCAAATGGCTATTTTGCAAGCCACGCTGAACATCCCTTTATCACTGCTTATGGACACTATTTCTCTTCACTGAATTTGTTAATTAAACTCTCAGATATAACAGGCAGCACAGCATTACTGATTAATGCATGCCTCTAATCCTCAATGAACTCCTGTCAGCTCAGACTTCACGCCACTAAGAAATGCACTTTTCTACACTATGCTGTCATACTGTCTGAGAACACTTTATAAAATAGATGCAAAAGTAAGTGATACTGTGTTACTTCCATATGCAACATCACCTTTGTGTTAACTGTCCCACCCTGCGTGACTCTTAGAGGTGACCGTCATTAAAATTGCAATTATACTAATTCTTTAAGCATTGATTGACATCGATTTCCTTCTAAGATATCGTCATAGCAACTCCATCTTCTTTTCCTTCTTTGTGGAGAAAAGTCTGCTGAAGCCACAGAAAGAAACTCCTTCTCACCTACATTTATTTAGTCTACATTAATGGCATTTAAAAAATTGAATAATATTTAGAAGCATTTCTCCACGGCAGTACTACTTCAACTGCAAGTCCGACCCAATCCTGCATTCTCTGTAACATCGCCACTACAGGCATCTCACTGGGAGATGTGAGTGTACAAAGAAAGAGACTAGACTTCAAACAGGAACATTCACCCCAGTTATTTTCTTTACGTAGTGTGGTTACACCTCACTCAAGGAACAAAGACATGCTGCCACACTACACAGCTTTCTGTTGTAGCCAGGATGAATGCTTCTGTTGGGTGGCATAGCCACTTACTCTCACTGTTCTGTAGCATAGCTCTATACATCTTCAGAAAACATTTTTTCCTGCTGCTTTTAAGTACTACAAAAATTGATCTGTTCCCTGAGGCTGGAAACTGAAGCCCACCCACTTTTGCAGGACTCCTGTCCATCCATGGAGATTGTAATGGAGGATGATGCTGCATGTCTGAGACTCTCTCCTCCTCATTTGCCACCTTGGTGTGATGCCAAGGGGCTACATGGCACACAGCATGGCCCCACTCCTCGCTCCCTTCCCTCCCACTTTTCGTCTCCACTACCAGTGTAGAAAGGACACACCATCTGAGAGCGCTGCCCTGCCAAACCCTGGGGAGAAGACTGGGGGGAGCAAAGGCACAGAAGAGAGGCTTGCACGCCAAGTCCTTCTCCCCAGTGTTTCACACTACTGTGGAAACTGGTGACACTGTGAGAAACTGTTAACAAAAGCTTCAGATTACACTGCCCACCATAATGAAAGGGTCTCTCACCCAGAAAGCCACCAAGTCTAAGCATAGCAGAGACCAAGGGAATGCAAAAAAGCACACACTACCAAACAGCAAAGTAGCTCCTGAAAACTGGGCACTTTTTTTTTTTTTCTAAAAAGCACCAAAAAAATGTTGACTCCTATGTGTAACACGAGAAATAAGATTTAGCTCCAGAGTTGTGTCCATAAATCTTGCTTGTGTGACCCTTTTTACACAAGTAAAGCCTAGAGGACAGAGTCATCCAGAGGCATTTTAATTTGGAATTTAAAACTTTCAAAGTAAAATGTCATTGCCATAATAGGAAAGTGGAAATAGCTCCATTTAAGTTGTTGAGCTGTCCACCCAAATGTAACAGCATAAAATGCTCTTGGTAATAACAAAATCATCTCACTTGTTAATCAAAATACTGGGGTGCTCGTTAGTTGTTACCTTATTTGTGAAAAGACTTCTATGCCCTAAGGCTACAGCGTTTCCCGGTTCTAACAATAATTCAGGTGAGGAAGCTTTCTTGAGTCACGTCAGCCTTTTAACGGATTCAGCAACAGAATTTTTCTCAGCTGTTAAATTTCATATTGATTTTATAATTCCTGGGGAAAAAATATGGAATTTGATTTGGCTGTCTTTTGCTTGCTTGTTCTATTATTTTCTTACATTATTTATTTTCCTATTCTACCTATTTTTCTTTCTTTTTCTTTTATAATTGCTATAGGAAATGCCATTTTGATTGTGCTACTGTACCATTCAAATATATTACTTGCAAAAATAATAGCGTGCCCTCTAATGTAAAAGTAGCTGCTTGCACGGCAACCATATGATACTTCATATAGACATAACTAAAATTACAAGCCTTTATTTCCATTTGTTCTGTCTTGGTAAGGATTTTCATGCCTATTGAGAGCTCACCAGCAGGTAGCTCAGAGGGTCCAATACATGCAGTTTGAAGACTTTGCTAACTTTCCAACAAAGTGTGGGTGTTTTCAAGTGTTTCAATACAGAGTTATTCTTTTTAAATATAACCCTGTGCTTGAGGGCTAACTAGTGTGCAGTTTCACAGAAAACATCAGCACAGAGCCACTCAGCAGGTTTTGCCACTGACTATAATAGGACCCAGGTTTTGGTACAGCAAAGCAGTTTTAGTTGTCAGGAACATCTTTACATGCATTTCCACTGTAAGTGAGTAGTCTGGTTAGTGCAATAGCTGGATCAGGAGAAAACAGCAGTACCTATAGTCTATCAAAAATTTTTTTTAAGAGCTCAGCTTCCCTACAGTTACCATATACCATCTAGTGATACAAAAGGAAACTGCAATTTCTAATTCATTAAATGAAGCCCGAAAAGGGCAACAACATATTTTTGGTATTTTTCTTTCCTTCCCCTGAAGTAAAACGTAGTCCTGAGTGTGCTATCTCCTCTCTGCAATTAACAGTTTTCCCACCTATCAAGAATCTTGTGACTCTGGCTAGTTTTCAAGAAGATTTAATTTCAGAGATGTATGATTATACAGGAATCTTAGTTTCAATAAAGTTAAAATAAAGTCTACCTTACAGCTACAGAACTGCATTTTATCTGTAGTTATAATAAGTCCTACATATGTAAAACTCAGGACCAAATTTAAAAGAAACCCAAAAATCTAACCTTGTAATTTTTGTAAACTCCATAACTATGAAAGTTTTGGGGTTTCATTTTTTGTTTGTTTGTTTGTTTGTTTGTTTTAATATGAGGTTAATATTCCCTGTTCATGGGGAGGAAGTCAAAGGGAAAGAGATCTTAGTGGTCTTGAGACCAATGCACAATATTTGCTATTGGGAAAATTAGACTTTAATCTTTAAACCCTCTGCCTGGAAAACTAAAGGATTTAAACACACTGTATTGTAAGGCAATAACTGTTTTGTGGTGTGCTTTGTTGGGTTTTTTTTTTTTGATGCTTGTCTGCATCACCATATGGATGATTTCAGTTCAACAGCAACATACACTGCGATATGATTCTGACAGCTGGGATAATGGAAAAAGTCAATGTTTACTTATTGGTGGAAGAAAATTTTACCTTGCCTGCCAACTGGGCCAATAAAATAAATTTGTTTTGTATGCTGTGTGGAATTTTTACTGTCACTAAAGCAAAACAATCTGGATCCTTCCCTGGGAGTTCACAGACAGAATGGATACAGATCCAGCAAAAGTCACAGATTGAGAGAACTCTGAAAGAGAACTCTTCTCCCACTTCTCTTCCTCAGCATCGTTCAGCTTTATGTTTTTAAAGCAAAATGGGATTGTTCTTATGACTGACCAACACAATCCTTCCAAAATGGTTAAGTAACAGCTTGTTTGGCAGAGGCTGCTACATATCTAGATTGTGTAAACAAGATACAGAAATTATATGAGGTTCAGTAGTTGGATTTTCAGATACCAAGTCAGGCCTTAACACTTTGTTCTGTAACTACAAATAGTGACTAGAAATCAGTTTAGCTACAGTGCAGCAGGACCGTAAGTGTAGATTGCTGAGTCAGACACAAACCTCAACAGTTTCCAGCTAGTCCAAATGAAAAACCAGTTGCAAACCCAAGACAAGGCTTTGGACTCCCATCAATCAACTTGTCTTTTGTACATCACCAGAACAACCGCAATTGCATTTCAAGGGAGTCAAAGCAAAATTTAATTTTGTCTCACTGACACCATCTTGGGCACTGCCCTTACAGTCTTTGCCTGCTGTTAGGGAGCCAGGACTGCTGGGTGCCAGAGAAAGAGGGAGGCAGCCTGCTGCTGGCTGCATGCTACCCAGGTGGTCCCTGGCCAGCCTAGCTGGTTGTCGGGCTGCCCTGCACTGTCTGCATGCACAAGGGACAAGCTTGTGTCATGGACTGTAAAACTATAAACATAATTTTTAAAATTAAATAATTCTGGAAAATTTGTGTATCTGTGTCTTCAATGACAGTAGAAAATTTATTACTTCAATGAAAATGGCAGTGTAACATGGGGACCCTGTGTTCTACAACAGCCCAGAGGAAAGGAAGTGAGTGATAAGCAACAGGGGCTCATGGAAGAAATGTGCCACTGGAACAAAATCAGCATCTGTGTTTAATGTATTTACGCTTTGGACCTCAACCCTCTGCCAGCACAGAAGAGCCAAGGGTACACTTCCACTTGAGGGGCACACTGCTGACTTTACACCTTCTTTGTTCGGTATGGAGGGTTTGTTGAAGGTGCAGGAGTGCAGAAAGAAGGGGCACGACACCACGCTTCACCCACTCCTTTACTGCTAGCATAACTTGCAGCAATTCTGAGGGTCTCCACACTAACTCCCCAAACTGCTTTGATATAAACCAACTCGAAACCACAGCAGAAGGAAATTGGTTTTCTCCCCTCTCCTTAACTGTGCCAAGTGCATCAAGGAATGAGCTGTTGATGAATATAAGACATTGGCATCTCTGCAAAGGTTTATATAGTATCACATATATTTGAAGAAGCAGAAAAAATGTTTTATAAATAGAAAGACTGAAATATGGATAAATAGCTGTCCATTGTCAAAGCATCAGCAAAATATTAATGGTGGGACTGTAGACACTTAACAGGGGAAGTGGTGTCTTTTAAGGATTAGTCTGGTGAACCTCTACTTTTCAATCCACTGTATTCATTAATAATTTAGTGGTAAGCATAAGACATAAATTCCAGATTGATGACATCATAGACAACAATAAAAACAAGCAAGGAGAAACATGAGAGAGAACAGAACTGTGAAGCAAGCAGAGGTAGAAAAGGTATAAATGAGGTGGTTTCAATCATAACAGACAGGTATAAACTAATATCCATAAAGGAAGCCATCACTGGAACAGATGAGATGTGTTCATGACAAAAACAGAAACACAAAAAAAGATATGTAAATAATACCCATTATGACTGAAATAAGAGCTGGAGGATTGATAACAGTGTTATCATTTCAGATGGTATGAGTTTACTAGAATGTAAGGAGATAACTTCTGATCCCCTTATTCCAAGCTGTTCAACTAGATACCTGTGTGCTCCCTATTTCTTTAGCCCACTAACGTGCAATGCATTTAATTCTTTGGTTACTAGCTTTGGCACTATCTGGTATTCTCTTTAACTGCCATGCTTGCTCCATAATTCATGGGGCATAAAATAAAATCTTGCATTTTCTCAGCCAACCTGCAGCTGCAATGAACAATCACAAACCTATCCAAACACAGCCACGGACTTTTTTTTTGCTTTTTTTTTTTTTTTAGCAGGTACAGTTTTCCAAGGTGCTGCTTCTCTTACAAGGCTTGCATGCATTGAGAGTAGCTTTGCTTGAACTCTTTAGACTCCTTGAGAGCCCAGGCCAGCTTTCCTTTTTTAGGTCAGACTTTAAGCAAAACCGACAGGAATTTGGCCTCAATAGCTTCCACAGGATCAAGGTCTGGTTCAGTGAAGGATTAAGCCTACTGTTGCTGAACACACACTGCTAGTGAGGGACCTTTCCTTTTCTCCGATCTCTATTCTTTGACTCAGCCTCACACAGACCTCTTTAAAGACCAATATAGGTTTCAAGGTCATGTTTGTCCTTGGATGCAGTCATGTCACATTTGGTAAAAACAGTGTTAATTATGGGTAGGCTCTTCGGGACTTTGGAAAAACTGTGGTTTAACCAAATGCATTTGCCTCAGCAGAACTTAGTGTTCTTAGACTTTTGATCTTTTACGATCTCTGACGCTTGCGACTTCTGGGTGCTAAAATATCAAAAGGAGCCGCTAAGAATACCTCTAGGTCTGTCAAGTTTTCCATTTATATGCAATGAGTAGCTGGACACAGTCACACTTCCCTGATCTCAATGAATATCATTCCAGCTTAAATGACGCGTGGATTACTGTTTCCCACCCTGGTTTTATTCAAGAATTACCACAGCAATTAGCAATTTTAGCATTAGCAATTGGTTTCGACAACAGGCAAGGAAAGTCTCCCTGACCTCCATCGCGGAGGGAGCAGCTCAGCGCCGGGACAGCCCAGCCCCCGGCAGTGACACCGGGGCCTTGCCCGGGTCTGTACCCTCCACCGGCCACCCCAAGACTGGCAGCAGTCTCCGTCCCGGCCGGTGGGATTTCCAGGCGAGTGGGCTGCAGGACGCGCCCCAGGAAAGCCCAGCGACGCTTCCCGCCTGCCGCCGCACCCATGTCTCCGCCTCATCGGCGGGGGAGAGGCCGCTGCAGCCCCCTTCGCGTTCCTCACGCTTGACAGCGCTGTGCTGGTTCCTTGCCCCAGCGCGCTCACGCACCCCGCAGCCCGCCCCACCCGACGCCCCAGCTGGCCGCACCGCCCACTGCCCCACCGCCCCCTCCCCGGCCCGGGCAGAGACGGGGCGGAGCGGCACCGCCCACTGTCGTCCCACGCACGTGCGCGTCCCGCCCCCACGCTGAGCTCGCCCCGCCCCCTCTGTTGCTCCTCCCCCTCTGTGGCGTCACGGCGGCGCGTACGGGCCCCCCCGCTTCCTCCCCTCACGTCCCGTGCGTGACGTTGGCGCGTCCCGCTGTCCCGGCGGCGGGGCCGGAGGAGGCGGCAGGTGACGGCGGCGGGCTGAGCGCTGCGAGCCGGCCGGCCCGGCGGGTGAGTGACTGACTGACTGAGCGCCGGTGCCGCCGCGGGGTGGGGGGGGAGGAGGAAGAGGAGGAGGCGGCGGCCGCCCCCAGCAACTGTCGCTCCAGTAGCGCCCCTCTTCCACGGCCGCTCGGGGCCGGCACTGCCCCCTCCTCCGCCGGTGGCGCTGCCAACGGTGGGTAGCGGGCGGTGGGGCCGAGGCGGGAGCCGAGGCCTCTCTGCGCGGTGAGCACCGGAGCTGAACAAAAGGCCGGCGAGCAGCGCGGTGCGGGCCTGTCGCGGCGCCCCGGCGGGGAGCTGTGTCCGTTATCGTTTGGGGGGGGGATGGCCCGCCGCCCCGCCCCCGGCGTCACGTGACGGGTGTTGGGGCCGCGGCGCGGGGCGCTGCCGGCCGCCCTCGCCCCCCGCCCCTTTGCCCCGCTGGGTAGGCCTGGGACGCCCCGCGGCGCTGGGAGAGTCGGGGCCGGGCGCCGCCTGCCAGCCTGGCGGGTCCCCTCGGCCGGGCCGGGGCTGTCCTGCTTCCGGCGCCCTGGTGGCGGGGCTTGGCCCTGCGGGAGGCGGTGTCCCCCTGCCCGGGTGGGGTCAGGGCCCCGATTTCCGGGTTGCGTGTTGTTCGGTAGTGAAATAGGTCAGGAGCATTAGCTGTAGCGTCGTCACGCGTGGCCGAATCCCCTCACCAAAGGAGCGCAGCAGCGCTTGGATTCGGAGACCGGTGTGCAGCGCTTGAAATAATTCTGTGCCGCGCGTTGTCACCCGCCTCTCAGAATGTCATTGCTGTAGCTGACTTGCTGTGGCGGCCGTAAGCTGTGCGAACCGGGAATGGAAGTCCTGTGGACAGTTATAGGAGCACATAAAAAGAGGTAACCGGTGTTTTTAGTGGAAGTGCTTTTGTTTCTTTGTGCTTGATGGTCTTGGTCCAAGTGTTTGGATTGCATCCCTTCAGAATGTTAAAAGGGGATGTGAAAATAGGTCTGGCTTTTAGGGCAGTACACATTGCCACCACTGAAAAATTACTATAACACGTTTCAAGTTTTTCATACAGATAAGATAATCAGAATGGTGAAATAGATAAAACCAAATGAAAGTGTGAGGTTTTAAATCTTAGTATAATTTTTCTGTGAGATGAACTGGTAATACTGTAGGTTTTGTTACTGATGTACTATGCAAGTATACGTTGAACAATTACAAGGAGTAGGGACCAGAGCTTTAAAACAGTTTGCTTTTATCAGATCTGTAATACTGAAAATACAGTCCTGCTCCTTTGTCAGCTGCTGCATCCGGATGTGGGCTACTTAAGAGTTCTTAAAGCATCTCTAAAAATGCATTACCAAAAATTACAGTTTGTAATCGTATTGAAGACACAGTGAAATCTGAATATTGATTTGGTCATTTTGAGTAAATCTTAAATATCAATTTTTTTGCAAGAACTTGTTTTATAGTCTAGTGTGGTTAATACTGTGGTTTCTTTCCAAGTGATTCAAAGTACCCATTGTTTAAACTGATATAATGCAGAATCTGTACTGAGTGAAGGAAAAATTTCTTTCTTGTTTTCTTCAAAACACACTGCATCAGTTAGATGTAATTGAAGTGTCATTTATTTGGAGAGCTGGAACTGCAGTAGTTTTAAAGGCTGTTGAACTCCTGGAATTGGTGGGGGAAAAGTCTTTTTGTTGAAATTGATTTTTTTTTTTTTTCTCTCATCTGTGCATGCTAATCAAGTTTATACATAGGAATAGATGTTCCTGTACTTACTTTCTGTTTCTGAAGCATTGATAACTTCAGACGACCAGTTTCTGCTTTGTTTTCCACACAATATAACTTTGAGTAAGAAACTAACATTTTGCTCTGTTAAATAAATTGAAATAGGATACGTGCTCAAAGTTCAAATTCAGTCCTCCAATTGTAGCATAGGAGAAGAAAATAATTTTTAATAAATATGTAGTAGTTCAATACTGAAATGGTTGACTGTTCTGCACTTGATTATTCTTCTGTGATTCAGTTCCAAACGTACATATAAGAGTTGTTTTTGTTATTAAAGTGTAATAGGGAAAGATAAGGAATGACAGACAACTTGAAGCATCATCACAGTCAGTAATTCCTGAAGATATTTTATGTTTAAGAAACAGATAACAGAAAAGTAGGTAAGAACAGGAAATGGTGAGGTTATTATCTGTTGTGCTATCCAGTGCCCAGGGACAGTTTAAAAAACACCTGATGAGCTCAGTACCTTGAGCTGATGCTATATTGACAGTAGCAGACCTTCAGACAGGAGAGTGATTTTTCCCATTTAAAAAAACAGCCACCTTCCTCCTTTCTTCCCATAGCATTTGGCTTGTGGTGACTTGTAGGGAAGGGCAGAAAACTGGGGTTCTTTTTCCCCTCCTGCCCCCTCCATGAGTTAGAGAGCTTGATGGAAAAATCCAGGTATTTAATTACAGAAGAGCATTTACTCTTGTGAAGTAATGCTGTAGCTCTTTCAGTTTTCAACCTGGGGGGGGGAATATGATGAATTTGTGATACCTATTTTAGAGTAATCTGTACAGAGTTGGAGAATTTGTGACATCGTCTGTCACTTGAGGTAGGACTCAAATAATAGTCCTTGGATGGTTTGGTTAGAAGCTGGTATTAGTTGAATTTACCAATGATTTGTACTTGTTTATTTGTACAAAGCTAAGCTTTTACTTACAGAAAAGACTTCTTAAGACCATAGATAACACTTCATCGGCATTTAGGAGCTGGCTTCTTAAATATGTACGTTTCTGGGACTTTTTTATCGTTGCTGTTTTTTCTAAAGAAATAGAAAAGTGGAGAAAATTGTGTTGGATCTGATAGTTTACTGGAAATCCAGTAGGCACAGTTGACTGAACTAACAAGAAATTATTTCATTCCATCTTGATTCTAGGAAAATCTTAACATTTTTCTTAACAAGAACCTGAAATAATTTTTGGGAGATAGGTCTGGTAGGAAGTCCACCACTTCAGCAACTTAAAGTTGCATGGAAGAACCACGGGTAACTTCCCAGCAAGCATCCTGAGAGATTTTCAAGGGAACAAACAGCAGTTAAATGAGCCTCAGTTTGGAAGGGGTGTTGCCCAATTTAAATTCTTGTTCCTGATCATTGGGATTGTCCTTTGTTGCATTTTGAATGAAGGTTTCAATGTAAGTGCATGGATTTAGTGAGTGTGCACAAGGAAGGGATAGCTGCAGGTTGCTACAGATAGTGTAACTTTTCACACTAGTGCTTTTCTAGCAGAGAAAATTAATTGCTAAGTTTAGAACACAACTCTTACCCACTTGACTTTAAAGGAGGATTTGTCGTCCAGGAAAGGGCATGTGTGTGTAACCACAAGTGTCTATCCTGTTTAGTAAAATTTTCAAGGCTGGCTTATTAAATAAATAACAATGCCATGAAATGTAGAGGTTACCTTAAGTCAGTTTGTGAACTAGATCTTTTTTAAGAGCTATGCAGCAATTAGAAAGTTGCCTTACCATAATCCTATAATTATGCCCTAAGTGGATTCTTCTAGGTGTAATTACATACCTTGAATATGTGCATGCATTTTTATTTCCGAAGAAATCTGCCAGAACTGACCCAACCTTTGCCTCCTGTTTCCACATAACATTTGGGTTTATGATGTGCTACCTCTAATAGAAGATTGCAAGAGGTAGTGGATTGCAAGAGGTTGTAGATAAAAGGCTTCAAGTAATACCTACAGAAATAACAGAATGCCAGCTCCTGAGATGAAGGACTGAACACCACACCCACAGCATCAGGCTTGTTGCAGCTGTCTCTTTGATCATAGCAAACGTAGTATCTTATCTGAGTGGATTAGCAGAGCCAAAATTTTAATGCGATTGCAGCTCTTGGTTTGGGATTGATGTGTGAAGAAAGGGGAAGCTGCTAGAATGATGAGGGGAGAACCTTCTCCGTTTTGGAAAGGTGTGGATAGGCTTGTTAGTTTTTGCATTTTTCTGTAGGAGCTCTTTCTAAAAATAGCTGTATGGAATGCTACATGGAGCTCAGCTATAAAGAAAATAAGATACTTGAGTAATGTGTCTTATACTGAAGTCATCTGAACGTTGCCCTCTGATGTTATTAATGATAAATGTTCAATCATTTGATGAAGGACTATAGCACAGAGTACTATAATACTAAATGCTTCATGGTCTTTCAGGGACGCGACTCCTTGACTTTGCTCGACTTTGTACATGTCTGATCTGCACTGTATTTATACTGAAATTATTTGTTTCTTGAGCAAATTGAAATCTGAGACGTGACATTCTCAGGTCTGCTTCACATCATTCCTGTATGTAACATTTTTCAGCAAATGGAAATTGTGGGTCAAAATGCTTAAGAATTATCTTGAAAGCTACAGCCCAGAAGGCAGATATAACTATGTGGCTCATCAGTCTTTTAACAGAATATTCCCAACTACCTTCTGTAACTAAGGGTGGCTCTTTTAGGTCAAGACCTTTCTGTTTAGGGTGTGGGAATGCAACAGTGAAATCTTGATGGTCCCCCTGCCCTGTCTGCTTTTGTAGATTCCTACTTCCCTACTGTAGAGTTATTTAGGTATTTGTTAGACACTTAACGGTTTTCAGTGGTTATGTATTTGTGAAATGACTTAGCTCAGATTCTGGTTGGTGACATACGCAAAACTTATTGTGACTGACATTACCTGCTAGCCTGAAGGAGGGGTATATGACCTTAGAGGTGTGGAGACTGAGTTGCATCCTTGTTCTCTTTTTCAGAGGACAGTAATTCCATGAATGAACCTCAGAGTCTTTCAGCACTTTATAAAGAAATAAAGGAAGATCTTAATTAATCCTTTATTTTACCTTGTTAAGTATAAAATCTAGGTCATAGAGTTTGTTTATAAGCTAGTATGAGGACATACATATGAAGATTTATAAAGAAAAAAGTGCTGAAGGGTTCTGACGTTCATTCATGAAATGAATACATATGATCTCTGAAAAAGAGGGCAAGGATGCAAGGCTCTGAGCTACGTACTGGTTGAAATACGGAGAGGACCTAGGGAAAATCAGCTGTTTGCATGCACTGTTTTTTACTCAAGCATCTATACTCGTCTCTGTTAAGAAATGAGATACAAGCCTAAGTAGTCCTTTGGAAAGATGTGATATGGATAGCTTTATAAACAGCTTTAGGAAGCCATTGTGACTTTTAAAACTCTCTAAGGAGTCATTTATTAGAGGTTAAATCTGCATAAACATAACATGCTCCTGACTTTGGTCTTGTTTCTTCTTTTGTGTACACGGTCACTTTATGGAAATGAGCCATTAACTTATTATAGTTAAAGATAATTGCCTTTTATAGTACTTTAGAAAAAGATAATTTGCTTAAGTCAGACATCAAAATAATTGACATCAAAACTATGGGGCAGAATTGATTATTGCAAGAAACAAAACAGAAGTCTGATAGTTCAACTGAAAATAGCTGGCATCAGGTAAATGAAAGACAGGAATTTATTTTCTGTAACAGGACCATTGCATTGTATTTTGCTTGCTCATACCTCTGTTCAACATTGTAATGGTGGTATTATTTGCTTTCCATTAGTTTGCAGAGAAGCTGAAACACTGTAATGTGCCATTGAGCAGGACAAGTAAGGAATGAGCCAGCCTTGGGCAAGAGGATCTGCCATCCTAGCTGGAGACATCTGAAGAGAGAACATTTTAGTCTTGTGGCATGCTTCAGTAAAAATTATTCAGAAAAAGTAAGCTGTTGTTTTGTTAATGGACTTAGGTGTGTCTGCTTCTTGACAGACTGCTTAGTTGCAGCTAGAATTTGAACTAGAGCTTAAAAAATTTTGAGGGGCTTTTGTGGGAATCTTTCTTCCAGTAGAGTCCTAGGCGGCCTGGGGTCTTTTCATATAGTTTTTATCCATCATCTCTTCCATATTTTGTGTATTGATGAGGGCGCTCTAGGTTGTGCACCCTAAGCTTACAAATTAAGTGTATGTTTTAATATTAAAAACAAACAAATACAGAAAAGGGTAATAGAGAGGTGGGATCTGGCAAGACTGTGGACTAGCTCCTCCTCAGTTGGCTTTAGGCTGTATTTGTGTTAAAATGCAATGTTCAGATGTTTATCGTTCCTTTATTTATACCTGAATTGAGGATCTAAATACTTCAAATAATTTTATTTTTAAAACTTGTCCTTGAGTTTGGTTAATTTTCAGCCTCACAACCGGGAAAATTACATTATTGAATAGTCATAACTGACTTAAGGGAATCCAGCCCTCCAAAATCCAGAGCTTCACTGTTTGATAACAGTTCGAATATGAAGCGTGTTTTGATTAAACCTTGTTATAAAATATTGCTCTTAATTTCAGTAAAAATATTCTATGGTCAGTTTTGTTTAGTTCTTAATAGCATGAAGTTGCAATGAAAGTGCTTCCACAGCTGTCATGTAGCAGTATAGCAGTTCTGGATGTTTTTCCTCCTTTCTGAAGGATTACCTCTTCAATGAAAATCTGAATGTACATCCTCATTCCAGTTTATAAACGCAACTTAGATTTGATACTTAAAAAGGTAAACAAAATTAGGGTCTTCCTTTAAAAACAAAAAGTGAGACAGCATCAATTTAGTTGATATGAATCTTCAAGTGCATAATTGTCCTGCCTTCTGAGCACATGCAACTGCAGTTGTGCTTATCTTTTAAGAGTTTTATGTTCCTGGGTAGTGCTTGCTTAGAGATAAGGGTTTACTCCTCCAGCTATGTTCATTTTATACATAACTTTTTCCTCCGAGTCATTAAAAAATCACATAGGAATTTCAAGATAAGGCATTTACTCCTTTTTTTCATATCCTACATTATTGTCTTCATGTAGTAAGGAATCAAAGAACCCTCCAAGTAGTGGGTGACCTTTTGAGCACAGTTCAGATGTTAGCATTTTTGTCCTTTCAGTGAACAGGTGAGAACTTCCACTCTGCTTTTAGTTTACTAATAATTTAGCTCATTTGATTTGTCAAAATGAATTGCATTTTTAATCCCAGCAATCTACAAAATCTTAATTGTGATATACAGCTTGTATAGAAGTTACTTACCTACAGGTTGTTTTAGTCTTTTCTTTGACTGAAAAGGATAACCTTATAAAGTGTATTCGGGGAGAAGCAGCCTTTTGTAAAACTGTAGTGTGGAAGTAAACATGTCTGCTGCTGTGCCTTTATACACAGTAATATCTTATTATGGAAGCACTTGAAAATTCAGATCTTCTACCTCAGCCATGGTTAGTGCAAATTAATTAATACGTGGATTTCTGTTTCAGTTCTTCTTTTGTGAGGTACTGGTTGGGTTATATTCGTGGATATTCTGAAATCTCAATAGCTTTTCTTTCATCCTTCTTATAAAAAGTTTCTCATTATAAAACCCTAGTTTTGGTGTAAATGTTGCAAAATATAACCTCAAAAAGTGTGAGGCTCCCAGAAAGCAACTTTTTCACAGCAGCATTAGCATGGATCTTGCAGACAGATGTGTACTGCACAGTAAAAAGGCAGTTAGCAGGTGATAATAGGCAATGCTGTGTCTGGATCTGGCATGCTGATTTAAAAACTAGATGCAGATTTGTCTTTAATCTCAGAGAAAGACATTCAGATATGAAACTGAAACATAGGTGGATACAATTATGTGCTACTTCAGGAAAAAATATTTGAGCTGTAGAGTTTTTAAAAGAATTATTTGATAAAAAACGAATTAAAGAGGCCTTGGTCTTTCAAGAGGAAATTGTAGTGATAGAAGGGAAGGGAACAGACAGCATACAGAAATACATTTTTAAGTAAATAGCTCTTAAGACATTATTGTAAAGATAAGTACAGATACTGAAGCATAACATTTTTTTTTAATCTCAGCATGTATTCATAAGATGTTCAAAGCAGTGGAGGCTTCTACAGTAACACTAGGTATTTTCTCTTGAGATAACACATTTTGCTAGAAATGTGTGTAACACTAGAACAGGCTGTCCAGGGAGGCTGTGGTATCTCCATCCTTGCAGGTTTCAAAAAAAAGTCAGCTACAGAAAGCCATGGCTGATCTGATCTAGTATTGGTGGTAGTGCCATGTGGAACAGGAATCTGGACTACATGACATGTAAAGGACCCACATATCTGTGATAATTTCGCATTAACTATTCCTAGCTGCTTGTACAAAAAAGACTAGTTTCACTGAAAGGCTGTTTTGCTGCATGAATCAGCCCTATGCCTGAAAGTTCCCTGGGGTTCAGATTAAAAAAGGCATCTTTTTAGGCCCCATCCCCCAAAGCCCATTCTTCTCCCTCATTTGCTATCTGGTGTTTGGTTTTGATTGCTAATAAATAAGAACATAAAAGGAAAATTACCATGAAACAGACCGTGAAAGATTGCCATGGCAAAAATGTAGTTGAGAAGGCATTTGCATATTAAGGCTAGAATTTTTCAACTACTGAAATCCTACACAATGTCAAAGTGACACAGTTTTGCATTCTCTGCTCTCTAACAGTTGGTTGCAAAAATCATCTTTAATGACAGAAATAAGATATGGTCAGAGATGACTTCACAAACCAGTCAAATCATGGTTGTGTGTCTTCTGTGGTATACCAGCTGCAGCGATTCCTTTTGAGATGCACTCTCCTATATCAGGGAGTTCACTTGACATTTATGAAAAAGGAATCCAGGGTATCTTTTGAAAAAGCCACCTCTGTTTTCAAATCTGGTTCTTTCTGCAGCCCTGCAGCAGTGCTGAGCCCAGTTTGAGGGATGGTATACTGTGGTACATGGGGACTACAGAGCAGAGTAGGGGAATACTTTAGCTAGGTGCTGTTGACACACGTATTTTCCACTGTGGGAACCTAGCCTGAGATATTGTTCAGGCAAGCCCGTAATCAAACAGATGATCACCAGTACTGGGAAGAGATTGTTTTAAGTTTGGTGTTTGCAGCTAGATCACCTCTAGAGGAAAGAATCATAGCTTCTTTAAATTTCCTGAGGAGGCTCCAAAGTAACTGGCTGGCTGGAGGTTCCATTAATAAACACTACTTCAGAGAAAGTTCAGAGGAAATTCCAGAATTTGTTTTCTAAATTGGCACGATAATGTGCTGAAAATGAAACAGATGAAGACTGGTGATTAGCAAAAGAAATTCTCCCAGTACTCAGTTTAGTCTGTCAGCTCAAGAAACAAAATGTTAACCTGTCCGTTTCTTTGAGTTGAGCTCATAAATGATACCGTAATTTAAGGTGGGCATATTATTCTGTGGATGTTGAGGTCGAAGGTGATGTAAGGTACCAGTTTAGGTTGACACAATAAACTGATTAAATCTGTCTTTGATCCTCTGCAGGATGGCTGGCTGTGGTGAAATAGATCATTCAATCAACATGCTTCCCACAAACAGGAAGACAAATGAGTCGTGCGCTAACGCAGCACCTTCCCTGACAGTCCCCGAATGTGCTATTTGTCTGCAAACATGTGTCCATCCAGTAAGTCTGCCTTGTAAACACATTTTCTGCTATCTGTGTGTAAAGGGAGCTTCTTGGCTTGGGAAACGATGTGCACTCTGCCGGCAGGAGATTCCAGAGGATTTTCTTGACAAGCCAACCTTATTGTCACCAGAAGAACTCAAAGCAGCAAGCAGAGGCAACGGAGAATATGCTTGGTACTACGAAGGTAGAAATGGTTGGTGGCAGTATGATGAACGTACCAGCAGAGAGCTGGAAGATGCCTTTTCCAAGGGTAAAAAGAGCACTGAAATGCTGATTGCTGGGTTTTTATACGTAGCAGATCTTGAAAATATGGTTCAGTATAGGAGAAATGAGCATGGACGCCGCAGAAAAATGAAACGGGACATAATAGATATACCAAAGAAGGGAGTGGCTGGGTTGAGGTTGGACTGTGATGCTAACACTGTCAACCTGGCAAGAGAGAGTTCTGCTGATGGTGCGGACAGCACACCGACTCCGGGAGCTGCAGCTGTGCAGCCTCTAGCATCCATTTCTGCTAGGCCCCTGCCGTCACTGGATGGTCAGCTGATGAGTCCTTCAACGCCATCACCTGATGCAGGCAATTCTCTAGAGAACTCTTTTGCCCACTTACAAATAAATGGAGACAGTATGGCTGAAAGGAGTCATAGGGGAGAGGGAGAAGAAGACCACGAATCATCATCTTCTGGTAGGGTACCAGCCCCTGACACCTCTGTTGAGGAGACCGAATCAGATGCTAGCAGTGATAGTGAGGATGTGTCTGCCCACCTTCAGCAGCGCCTGTCCTCTGTCCAGCAGAGACACTTGAATGCAAATGCAAGCCAGTCAGGAGCAGATAGACCAGTGGTAGGGGGCGGGGTGGTAAACACAAGTGTAAGATCTAGAAGGCCAGATGGACAGTGCACAGTCACTGAAGTTTAAATCCAGAGCCAAGCGATTGAAAACTGAGTCCTGTATCTGTAAATTTGCTGTCCACATTGGCGTTGCACTCAAACCTAGCAGTGTGTTTAGTGGGAGGGTGGGGTGAAGGGGTGAAACAGATTTGGCCTGTTTAATTTAAGTCTCTTAACATGTCTCAGCTGGAAGACTAACTGTAGGAAACTGGGTTGTCCTGTTAGTGGTTTGAAAGCTGCTTAGCAATACCCAGTTTTCTTGAAAATGTCTTGTGTTTATTTTGTAGCATTTTCCCCTTGGAGATACTCGATCCCTTTTTGGCCAATGTATATCTACTGTACAACTTGAATTGTCTTCATTATCTGACTGTTGCATTAAGTGTCTTACTACTTTCTGCATGGATTGATGTATGAAAAGAACACTAAAGCAATGTGGGAGCTGGCAAGATGTTGGGTGTGAGCAGGATGCTTAATTTAATGTGAGAAAATAGATGTGAGTTTGGAGTTAAAATGTGTTTTTACTAGACAAGAGCAATCATTTACCTTCCTTCAATGGAAATGTAAAAATGCTGTTAACTTCTGTTGCAAATTCTTATCTATACACTCTTCATGGCATTTTCACTGGCTTTGCCATCTAGTCCTTGTAGTTTTGTTTTTGAGGTCTTTCTAGATCTGTCTTGTTTTTGTTACTGAATTTATAATTTAATAAAACTACATTTTATCAGTAACAATCTTAGATATGTCTTCAGTTTAATTGAACTTCACTGGAGGAACTTTAAAGAAAACTATCATAAAACAGCTTCCTGTGTTTGCCAAAAGGGACGACTTACTCTGAGGTGGTATCTTGAAGTTCTTGCATCCCTGACTGACTGGCTCTGGAACACAACACTAGAGCAGTACGTCTTTCTACTGAAAAATCATGTGTTGCAGGCTTAATGCTCACACGGGTTTGACACTCGCTTCTCCTCTGAAGAGCTGGTCAACTTGCATCCCTGTTATGACAAGCATAAGCATCACACAGCCTTATTTTAACAGCAGAAATGTTGAAATAAAAGAGCATAAGTTACTAGACTTCACCCTATAACAAAGAACATGAATGTTAGGGACTATATTGCTGTTTACCTGTTCTTCATAGCAAAACTAGTGGCAGCACAGAAAAGGTTGTTTTGTGCTTGTATTAGCAATTTAGGAGATGCATTTCTATAAACTGACTTCTGTGTATTAGAGAAGGCTAAAAGCTAGATCTTGAAAACCACTGCTTGTCTTTTCTGTCTATGGCAGTTGTTCTACATGTTTTCAAATTGAGAAACAGCATTATTTGATTCTGGACTCAATCTTTAAAATAAAGCTAATTAAACTCCAATTCTTAGTACATGTATCCCTGAATAGAAAGGGACAGTAGCTGATACATAGGTACTACGTATCTTCAGACAAAAATTGCTGTAGGCAAACAACCATTTGAAGGGAATTAAAAGGGCTGATTTTTAAAACTGGTAATTCTAAAATGTTCTCCTTACTGTAATGATGGCTGATGTGTCTAATCTCAAGCAAAGCTGTGTCAGCCCTTGAGTTTGTTTTCTCTGCCCACAGGTGAATTCAGTGGGTCAGTGAACAAAGGAAAGTGCAGAGGAGACTAGGATGGAATAAGGAAGATTTCCTACTTTCTCAGCTAGGAATGAATGCTCTTGATCACAGATTTTTACCATCATCTTCCAGTTCCATCGGGAAAAAGCATGGACTTCATAAGGAAACAGGATGGAATGTTTTTTCTTCTATTTGTTAGTTGCTAGCTGTCTTATTTCTCTGTTTTGAGTTAGCACACAGTGGCTCTACTCAGTCTGCAAAAACCTTCAGTAAGAACACTTCTGCCCAGTACAAACATTTTACTTCATGTGAGGGTATGCACTGTGGAAGACAGCAAGAAGCAAAATACAAGAACTTGACTCTATATATTTAATTTCAGGATTTTCAGCCTAAGCAGTTTACAAATAATTTTATCAGTGATAATCTTTAGGGGTTCTCAACTGAAGTAGAGAGGAAGAGCTCTGTTCAGCCAAACACCCATGATGCTGCTTTTGGCTCCTGCTGGTGACTGCAGTTGTGGAGTACTAAAATTAAAGTAAGGCTGGTGAGAGCTTAATAGCCTATGATCAGGGTGGCAAATGCACTCCCCAGGTCAAGCTAGGAAGAAGTAGTAACCAGGAGTTCCTATCTTATATTTAAACGATTACTTTCAGTTGGAGACGTGTTCTTTATCAATTTTAGCTAAGCCACAGCCATATTGCATTGTCTGTAACTCCATACATTAAGTGGTTTTCAACTTGTACAGCACAGCTAGAGAATGCACAGTGGAGCAGAATGGAAATTAAAATACTATAAAATCTACCCCATTTCTTCATTTCCAAGAGAACAGATAACCACAGATACAAGAATCTTGTATCACAGTAAAAAAAAAAAAAATCGCAGCGAGCAAAGCATTCAGCAAGAATACCTACTTTACCTAGGTTGCCCACCTGGTAAGTATATTTCTGTCAGCAGCAAATATGATAAATTATCTGTTTGCTAAAAGTGATCTCCAGTATCCAACGTTTAAACACTTGCTCCAGAATACACACCCCCATTAAGCACTCGGGCTGTTGCAGTACACAGAGGCAAGGGAACATGACAGGCATTTCACAATGTAATAGGAAACCCAGTTTGCTGAAGAGGGAGTTGGCAAACTAGCCCCTAGGAAGTAAAAAGCTAGTACACCATTTAATTAGAAGACTGGGGAGTATCAATTTTGAGGTTTCTAATTTATTTTGTGCATTTAGTGCTTGTTTGGTTTTAGGCCATTTCTGAAGAGAACCGAGACGAAGCTTGTAGTCTTCAATACTTGTAAGAAAAATATAAATGCTTATCAGCTGCTGGTTACAGGTATATCTGCTTGAAGATTATAAGTATTCTATGAAATAAAACAGTTAGGTTTGAAAGTGGTAAAATGGGATGCCATTTCATCTCAGTGTGGAGCTCTCGTGTAATTTAGTTGGGCTGGTTTTCATACGAAGGGCTGTACTTGCTTTTAAAACAGAAACGAAGGCACAGAATATAGTATTAGGCTGCTCACCAAAGACTTGATCAGAACAAACACCTGTAATTCTCTTCAGAATGTCCTGTAACTATGTTTGGTACATTTGTGATTCCAACAGACCAGAGGACAATGAGTTTCTGTAACCTTTGCTGAAAGTTTCTTACTCCGTACTAGTTAATGGTATGTCCTGTTCTTAGAAGCAAACATTGGCCTTTGATACAAATCGTAGAGGATGGCTGGGGAAATGCATTTGCTGAAATAAGAAGTAAGCTCATTGTCTACAAATCAAAATGGAAAGAGGTCCCCAATAGATGTACATACTGAGTTTCACTTACTTGCAGCACAGGTCTAGTTTAAAACATGCAAGTAAAACAGATTCTGCTTTTCTGCTACAATTTCATCCCTTTCAAATTTATATTGTCCAGTGCCCAGAATAGACTAATGAGCCTTAGAACCTGGAACCTGCAAAATTAAAAAAAAATAAATTATTCAAGGTCTTGCTCAGATTCTAAGCAGTTCTCATACCCATTTTAAAAACATAATTGCAGTATTAGTAATGACAAATTTATTCTTAACCAGTTGCCCTTTAACGCAATTTTTTTTTGACTCACAGCAATGTGATGTGCTACTGCTTCAAAAAGCTGTATAAGTATGGACTGGAGCATGCTCTGAAAGTTCAGTGATGTGGGCACATCCCTTTCTTCAGCATTTCTTTTGGTTGCTTCAGGCTATACACGCTCCCTGCTGTGAAAGCCATATAGTAAAACATCCCCAGCAAAGCACAGCATCTGCCCAAAAGCTGAAGAATCTTAACAGCCAATCCAAGACCAAGTCCCGTCATTGATCTGTGCCAAGATCCTCAAACATACGTACAGTTACCTTGCTGTCTAAAACTCAGGAATCCTGTCACACTGTAGAAATCGTAACATGGATTTCCATCGAAGGAATTGCCTCCTTTTCCTAAAGGAGCTTGTTCGGTGTATCTAGAGTTAGTTACGCCTGGTCAGAGCGAGAATGCATGTCAGTGGCACGTAGCCCAAAATTTCCTCCTGAAGATTCTCCCCTGGAGTACCAGGGTGCTGGGCTCAGATGTCAGCCCCTGCTGGATTGAGAGACAAGTGCATCCTAACCAACAGTACAGGAAACTCTCAGTCATAGACGTATCTGTGTGTATTTGCTCTTAGCTGTTTCTTTTTAAGAATTATCTGCCAAAGCAGAGACTTGGTGTGAGTTTCTAATTTCTAAAGGGAAAACCCTCCACACTGAGTTACATAATTACTTGCACAGTCACCAGCATGAAGTGGAAACTGAGTTCCAAATCTTCTCGATAGCCCAAATGTGCCTTACCAGTAGAAACACTTTGAAGTAAGACAGACAGATCCACACACAAGTCCTTTCAGAATGCTTAAGTACTCAGACCACCCCATGAGTCACGGATATCCCATGTTGCAGCATGATACATCATGGCCTTCCAAGATTTCAACTAGATTCTATGTAAAGAATCAGGTCAGTGGCTTTGCATGTGCTCAGCAGCACAGGTCCAGGCTATGGGAACATGCAGATGTCTGTATAGGTAGTTGGTTCCACAAACAGTGAGAAGGTACCTAAATGCAAAGACCTGAATCGATGTCAATGAATGAGGACTACAAGCTCTTCAGTGAGTTAGAGCTTCTGTAAAAGTCACCATTCAATCTGAAGCATCCTTAGATACTTTCTCAGCAATTATATAAAGAACTAACTGAAGATGAAAAAACACTATCATCTCACCAGTTACCATCTCTTCAAAGCTGCTTAAAGACACTGGTCTCGTTGGGGAACTCATATTTTGCAGCTTTAGATGCACCTGTTCTGCAAATAAATAAACCTCATACCTTTCAAGCAATTCTTTTCCATACCAGATAGAAAAAAGTAACTCTAAAGAAAATAATCTTCAACCACATTGCAAAAGAATTACTTTTCTATTCTCAGCACAGTATTTACCTTTACATACTAATTTCACTAATCTCCATTCAGTGGGTGATTAGGACAGTAAAGAATCTGCTAGGGATTGCTCTGTGGTTGCACACCAAATATGTCGTTCATGTCAGGCAGACAGGAATGTTAATGCCAGTTTAAATGAACAAGTCCTTAAATGATCCAGTTTAATGTCAGCTTTAGTGAAAGCTGTGTTTGAAAAAACATCAAGAACATTTCTTATGCATTGGCCATCATTTATGTTTTGGTCTTCTAACCAATGCCTGCAAGTTGGCAGGCCCACCCCATACAGTTCCAAAAATGTCCTTCTCTGTCCTTAGGGCAGCTTCCACGGGTAGCTCTCTTCCTGCTGTCACCACCTCTTTCACAGCCCGAATCACGCTGGCTGGACCCTCTGTGTACTGACTCAGCCAGGCTCGGGCTTCTTCTAACGCTCCGGTTTCATCTGAAGATGACAGCGTCTCCTCAGAGAGCCCAAGGCGCAGAGCTGTCTCGGAGTCCAGCCTGGCAGCCCCGCTCAGCAGCCGCAGGGCAGCCCCACTGCCCACAATCCGCACCAGCCGGGCAGCTCCTCCCCAGCCCGGCACCAGCCCCATGTGCTTATGGACAAACCGAATTTCACTCCCAGGTGTCATCAACCTGTCAATAAAGAACAGACATGCAGAGGTCAATCCATGCATCCACTTCTGTGTTCAGCTCGCCCACATGCAATTTTCTATTTTCTCCTCCCCTCTGCTTCCAAAGGCTGATACAACTTGACAGCATGCCGCTTACAGCCAGAGCTGGAGTGTCTTCATTTTCACATTGCCTGGTGCTTAACCTGCAGCTTTTGGCCCTTCTCAAAATGAGATACATACGCTGCCACAAGTAAAGATGCTTAGTGCCCACACTGATACCTGTAGCCAGAAGTCATTCTAAAAAGGGTTTGAAAACAGAATTGCAAAGACAGAGGGCACATTATACTTCACAGTGCCAAAACCGCCTTGCTAATACATGCCTGAAACAACAGGGTTTGGGGTAAAACGCAAGCAAACTAATGCACAAAACATTTCTAGAGAGGATGGATCGTGATCTTAGTACTGATCTGTGCTGGGGAGGCTCTGTCAATACTTCAGTGCTTGATTATAGCACAGTTGGGGGGTTTTTTTGTTCCATACTTTAGAGGGTCCATGTGAGTTTGATTTCTAACTCCTCACTACAGCAAGGGAAGTCAGGATGGATGCTTGACCTATGGCTCACAACGTATAATAGAACTGCTTTCTATTTATGCCTTACAGTGTCTAACAGAATTCATCCCCTCCAGAAGGTAAAGTCACATTCCTCTTTTCAAAGATTTCACATCTTGGCTTCTTCCCTCCAGTCTGTCACCTCCCTTATTTAAGAATTCACCCTAGGGCTGATAAGTTATCTCCCTGGAGGAGCTCTGCTGCAGTGGATTGCACTCTCTCTGCATAATGTTCACACTGACACACATTAGGTTAGTGGAAAAAGCCTCTAGAAATAGAAATATATAGAAAATATGTACAGAAGAAAACCTGTGCTTGCTGTTTGTTAAGGTGATGTTCTGCAGTGTGGTTGCTTGCTGCTGCTTATAAGACAAGGGATGTAAATTATACTTGTGAAGTAGATTAGCTTCTATTTCAAGCAGTAATTGGCTTTCTAAAGATAAATCATGTAATACTAAGATCTACACACAAGTCTGTTTTCTAACTATACAGTTTTCCATAATAAAAATACCGAGGTGATCAGCTTTAGAAGGGGAAAGACAAAGAAACCTTTAAAAATGCAACTACTTCTAGGAACCCACAGTTCCCAAATCTGCTTAGTTATTGTTAATTGCAAGTTGCTTGGTTGCTTTTTTCTTAACCAGAGCACCATCAGCATTCATGACATGCTATAAAGCACCAGGGCTGAAGAGCTTACGCTTTATCCCAGACCTAACACAATGCACAAAGGCAACAGCTGACATTGCCAGATTGCATGAAAGCCGTTTTGTAGCCGAGGAAGGTTGTGTGACAAAAGGAAGAGAGTGGAGTATCACAGAGGGTGAAAGGCTTTTGCCTAACGTTAGCAAGTGCTTCCCAAACCCAGCAAGTCCTGGGGAGCTCAGGTCTCTCCTCTCCACAAGGAAGATTCTGCAAGTACTCCAAAACTCCTTCACTGGCTCAAGCTTATTTTGCAATTTGCTGACACCCCACGTCCCACTGGGAAAGCAATAATGAAAACACTATTAAGGGTTTAATTCTAGCTGTGCTGAGTGATGTGAAGCATTAAAAAAGAACGGGTCATATGCAGCTAGGCATCTGATGCTAGACAATCTGTAGGAAGTGTCAGAAGACAGCCATTGCAGGTTGGTGAGACAATGTTGTGTTTGTTGAATGTGAGACTGTCCCAGGCACCCGACTTCGGGCCTTAAGGATGGGCATTTCAGGGAATGTGCTGTGGGCAACTCATCTGAAGTTTGCATGGGAAGTCAAAATTTACATTAGAAGCACAGCCAATCCATCAGCACCAAGAAAAATGTTGAAAACATTTAGTATGTGGGAAAGGCTTTGCTACCCTGCACAGTCTTCACCTCCCTCTGAGAAAATGGAACCAAACATGATGAAAGGAAAGTAAACAATTGACAGTTAAATCCATAGAGAGGCTGTAAGGCTGCACCTTCCAAGATCTCACTGGGATTCACCTCTCCCTACAATGGTCCTTTGAACAAGTTCACACAAAATACTGAGATAAGTGGTGGTCAGTAGAAGGTGTAAAGGTAGTCTTGGACTGCCTTCAGGCTTAAGAAATGTTTTTTCAGCATTTTCAACTATGAATCCTCTCCTGAAGTCACACCATTTCTTACAGAAACCACCCATCACACTCTGTTAGGTACACCACTGACTTCAAGTCCCCAAGCCCAAGGAAGCAACAGAGACCTGAGCTCAGATCTGAAGAGGTGCATGCCACTGCCACGCTAGCCTGGGACCAGCTGCTGAACAGCATCAGCTGCAGTCTCGCATAAATATTTCCCTTTTTATTTTTTTGAAAGGAATTGAGTCTACCTTCTGAGACATGACAGATCTGATCTCCCATTAGATAAATTTATGTAAGGAAAGTACATCAAGCATTACTAAAAACAAAGAGGCAGACATCAAAGAGCCGAAAAGACAGAAGTACCATTCTATTCCTGAGCTGTTTACACCTTATTCACCTAGTACTGGCCCTGCCTGAGACAGAATAGTAGAAGAATACAAAATGAACCCTGATTTGACTTAGTATGATTATTCTTGTCTCCCAGGTCGAGAGAATTAAAATCTGGGTCTCCTGTATCCCAGGGGAAGGTCATACCAGTAGGATCCTGGATACATGCCTTCCCTGCTCTGAAAAAAAAAAAAAAGGAAGAAAATCTGTTACATGACAACACTGAAAAAATATTTATTAAATGGGCCCCTCAGTTCAAGAGGGACAGGGAACTGCTGGAAAGAGTCCAGCGCAGAGCCACGAAGATGATTAAGGGAATGGAGCACCTCCCTTATGAGGAAAGGCTGAGGGAGCTGGGTCTCTTTAGCTTGGAAAAGAGGAGACTGAGGGGTGACCTAAT
>WKFP01014843.1:724072-750242 GCA_011057875.1 Pterocles orientalis | reverse complement strand
TCAATGTCCAAGTGGAGACCGGTGACCAGTGGTGTTCCGCAGGGGTCGGTACTGGGACCAGTGTTGTTTAACATCTTTGTCAGAGACATGGACAGTGGGATCGAGTGCACCCTCAGCAAGTTTGCCAATGACACCAAGCTGTGTGGTGTGGTGGACACGCTGGAGGGAAGGGATACCATCCAGAGGGACCTTGACAGGCTGGAGAGGTGGGCCAATGCAAACCTCATGAAATTTAACAAGGCCAAGTGCAAGGTCCTGCACGTGGGTCGAGGCAATCCCAAGCACAAATAGAGGCTGGGCGAAGAGTGGTTAGAGAGCAGCCCTGAGGAGAAGGACTTGGGGGTATTGGTGGACGAGAAGCTCAACATGAGCCGGCAGTGTGCGCTTGCAGCCCAGAAAGCCAACCGTGTCCTGGGCTGCATCAAAAGAAGCATTAGCAGCAGGTCCAAGGAGGTGATCCTCCCCCTCTACTCTGCTCTCGTGAGACCCCACCTTGAGTACTGTGTTCAGATGTGGGGCCCCCAACATAAAAAAGACATGGACCTGTTGGAGAGAGTCCAGAGGAGAACCACAAAATTAATCAGAGGGCTGGAGAACCTCCCCTATGAGGACAGGCTGAGAGAGTTGGGGTTGTTCAGCCTGGAGAAGAGAAGGCTCCGAGGGGACTTGATAGTAGCCTTCCAGTACCTGAAGGGGGCCTACAGGAGAGATGGGGAGGCACTCTTTATCAGGGAGTGTAGTGAGAGGACAAGGGGTAATGGGTATAAGCTAAAAGAGAGTAAATTTAGGTTAGACATTAGGAAGAAATTTTTCACTATGAGGGTGGTGAGACACTGGAACAAGTTGCCCAGGGAAGTTGTGGATGCCCCATCCCTGGAAGTGTTCAAGGCCAGGCTGGATGTGGCTTTGGGCAACCTGGTCTAGTGGGAGGTGTCCCTGCCCATGGCAGGGGGGTTGGAACTTGATGATCTTTAAGGTCCCTTCCAACCCTAATCATTCTATGATTCTATGATTCTAAGTTCCTCTTTTGGCATCTAGCGACCCAGAGCAGAATACCTGTTCCGCTAATATATACCCATACTCCTCAAAACCCCCAGATTTTGTCCCCTGGTATTAAAATTCTCAACTTCAGGATCAATAGCAGCACAGAGTACGTTTCTCTATCTTTTTGTTGTTATTAATTACCATTTGCTGCTCTTGAATTGCTATTATTTGGCTGCACTGCATGGGTGTGTTAGAAAGTAATGGAAGATGAATCAACAGCTGTACTTATTATGAAAATTATGGCAGCACATCAGAGGAATTGCAGCTGCTCAATTCATGCAAATAAGAGCTGCTTGATAATGACTATAATTACACAGTATGTCAAACAACATAGCTGTAGTAAAAGTAGAGACTACATATTTCAGAAACCCAAAAGATTTCTATTTCATAATGTTCACATTCCCTAAACTCCTATTTAGGGATAACAGGATTCCCTTTCTGTCACTGGCCTCACAGATAAAGAAAGGTCTACTAGGTTTCCCAGGTGCATTCTCCTGTCAGCGCTGCAGCTCTCATACGCGGTACCTCTCTGCATGGTTACTAGGCATTTGTAATACAGCCTGTACTCAGAAGTCATTGTCAGAGCTGCGGTTCCAGCTCACTCGCTGCTGTGTAGATATGAAAAAAGATCCAACCACATCTAGTTTCAAAGCAAACGAAGATTGTTTCCAAATGTCTCAGACAATGCAGATACCATTTCCTCTATCCAAAGCCTGTTCCTGATACCTGGAACAGCACTATAATGCTCTAGTTTGCTTTGAATGTAAGTACTTTCAGCTTGTGCTGGACAATTACTTTCCCATTTCAGGCTCTGAGGCCCTCTTAAAGAGCACATTTCCTTCTCTTAGACAAAAACTTCACTTAAAGCTCATCATTTTCAGAGAAGCTGCACACAGTGCTTATCCTGTTATATCTGTATGCTGTTTGCACATTAGCAACTGTTTAAATAAAGTGACATTTTATTATTTCAGTTTCTCCCAGTTCCTGTTCTGCATTCAGCCCCTTTAATTAAAGCCCTCTGTTTTTTTTGCTAGGTGTTTCATGCTGGGAAAATCCCTGCACCTGCATGAAAAAAAAAAAAAAAAAAAAAAAAAGACAATCTCATTTTGCTTTCCTCTGCATCTCAAACTCATTTCAAAAACTGTACAGCACAAAGTTATGTCACAAATAAAAAACAAACAGAACACAAAATACCAGACTGAGGGAGAGTTTTATTTATTTATTTTTACTTATGACAGCCACATAAAGAGAAATTTTGCAGTCCTCCTACCTCTCACTCGCTGGGTGAGAAGTTAGATTCACTTGGTGTGTAACACAGTCTGTTGCTAAAGCTCTTCACTGCTCGTTTTACATAGTGATATAAACTGTAAAACTTCACAGTAAGTAACAACTTTTCCTCTGTACTATCAGGAAACCCAAGCTTTTTCCTGTGAAGACTGCTGACAAAGCCCAGTACCTAATGCCTTGGAATTCAGGGACCTGACTCCTGGTAAAAGCAGTACCTCAAGCTTCCCGTATTTCATAGGTACAGTCATTAAATCACTGCCACAATATGACAAATTGTTGATCTTACCTGAAATCACATGCTGTGGTAAGTTCTGCTCCTCCTCCAACAGCTTTTCCTTGGACTAGGGCAACACTGATCAAAGGCAATCTACACAAGAGAGTTTTGTAACCAAAATTCATGCTTTAGTCTTCTAGAAATTACAAAAGGATTCAAGCAAGTCATCCCTAGAGTAAAATACCAGAAAAATATACTGTTCCAACTCATTCAAATAACTACATCTTTGTGGGTAAGTTGCACAATACCAATTTGACTTATGCTAAAATGATTATTCCATAATTAACATGGGATCCCAAAATGAAAGAGCAAGACAGATGTATCACATGGAATAAAAGTAAAGAAGATTATGTACTACGTTATGAAAAATACATGCTTAAAAAGACTATCTGCAAGAAGGAGTGACAGGACAGCAACACAAGACCCTATCCTGAGCCAATACACCACAGAAAGCAGTAGAAAGGGACATGAAGAACTGTATGGCTCAGTTATCTAAAAATAATGAGATTCAGCATGATACCTTCAGCAGCTTCTTCAGAGTGCTACCATCTCAGTCATCAATAACACTTTTTTTCTGGAGGACAAAACCATCCTTTGAGGATAGCAACAATCTGTTATCTTTGATGGTGTTGTTTTTAATCATGCTCAAAGTATTTAATCATGTTCAAGGTAATTCAAAGGACAGAGGAAAGGAAGAGTATGTAGGGAGAACCTCTTTCCCCACTGCCATTGTGAAATGAATACTAATGAACAGCAATTTAGGATAAGCCCAGTTCCCTAAGAAATGAAGACAACTGGTTAATCCCAGACTTTGCATGCTGATACAGCTGTTTTGTCTTTTACTATGAAGAGACATTTAACTCATTGAGCAGTTCTAAAATCACATTCAGAAGTCAGCTTCCCAACCACAACCACGTCTGGTTTTACTTCCACTTTAACAGCAGCACCAACAATTTCTTATGGCCCAAGTTCACTTACCAGCTGCAGCACACTTCATACTTTACATGGCACAAATGAACCCACTGGAAGAGGGTAACCTAATTTTTTCCTATGGTCTATGAGGAACCAGAAGATAAGGGTCCAAGTCCCCTACATCCACACTGATCCATTTGAGGCATGTCCTTCAAGATCACAGTCAAGCTCAGCTCCCTCTGAGGGAGACTGATTCAATCTACAACAGATGGCCCCAGACAGCAGGTCAGTGCTGCCCCTGGACCATGGTTTCAACATACTCTAAGTCAAGACTCCTGAGGTGAGGGCTTAATCTTCATACATCTTCCTCCTCTTTGCTTTGCCCCATCAGTTTTTATTATATGGAGACCAATATATGGATTGTAATTCCAATCCTGAGGATTCCTTACAGTACTACTACTAATTAAGTCTCCAGTCTCCTGCGCATTTTTACAGAATAATGTTAACTCATAACATTTTCTCATATAAGTTATTTGAAAACAAAAAATATATATCTTCAAAGAGCTCTGAACAGAAAAAAGACAGACTCTATCACACATGGATTTAATAGAAATGTGATTTCTCAAGGGAAACTAAATCTAAAGGAAAGGAAAAAATGTTTTTCAGAAATACCAGATTACCAGATGGTAGAACTGAATACATTCAGTTCTTACGAAGTGGGAAGATTAAATAAATATATTAAATAAATGTTACCTGCGTAGGCTGCATAAGCTGGCCCTGCTTGTTTCTTCAGAGCCACCAATTTCCACTGAGTTACAGAAGTCAGCTTCAGAAACTTTAAAGGGCTAGATTTCCTTAACTCTAGATATCTCCCAGTCCTCCACATATAAACCTATAGAGATTTTTTTTCTGTTCCAATCTCTGGAAAGTCTAATAGTTCCAAAACGTCAAGGTTTAATTTAAATCCATAAATAACTACCTGATTAATGTGCAAATACAAGGTCTGTCATTAATTATATACTTAAAATTATTTATTTAATTTTAAACATCTTGTTAAAGAGCTAGCCAAAACATATTCCAATCCTTGTAATTACTTCACAAAGAAAGGTAAATAAAATATATTACCTCATAAGTCTGGTTAAGGTGTTTTGCATAAACATGCACATATTCATCCCATCCTACAAAGAATAGGAAATTAAAATATGTTAAGTGATCCTAATGTGAAGCAAATAAACACATAGATGGTGCAGACAGGAGTATTAATTATATGTACTTTATCTGAGTTTTTTCTCTTTGGTTAATCTTGCCCAAATTCCAGCCCAACCCCACTAGGTATAAATAGAAAACCTAGTATAAATCAGGGTAAACAAAAAATCAGAACTCAAACAATGTATAAGAATTTCAGTTATAATTAAGTAATTGCAATACTGTATTTCTATTATGTGAAATTTCACTTTTTTCCCCCCTTAATTTCCTCTTCTCACTCCCAGTTAAACACCCATAATGCTGAGTATTAAAAGTCTGTATAAGACCACAGAGTGCTGTATACTTTTTACTGTTCCAAATCCATAAAGTTTTAGACAAGATACAATTTACCAGCTACATTTTTTTAATGTTTGGGCCAAAAGCATTTCAGCCAAAAAAAAAAAAAAACCCAAAACAGAAAGAAGATTCATCTTATTTCTCTCCTTCTTTATGTTTTACATCAGCTTGCAGACAATAGTGAATAGGGAACAATTGTTCTCTTGTCTTCCAGTACAAAAACAAAGGGGGTCCAAACAAAATCAGTTGCTGCTAGGTTCAAAACAAGTATTTCTTCTGACAACACATAGTTGAACTGTGGAACATTTTGCAGTAGAGCATTGCAACCTCTAAAAGACTACAGGAATTCAAGAACAACTAGATAAACTCACAACAAAAAAATGGACAAAAGGTTATTAGATACAAGGTAACACCTCTAGCTCTAGAGGTCTTAGTCTCACATTGCTGGGGGCTAAGAAAATATTTTGAAGCAAAATCATTACCTGCTTTTCCTGTTTTTATATTCTTTCTCAGACATCCAGTATTGACCCGGAACTTGACAAATGACTAAGCTAAATGAGTCAGTATAACCACGTTCATATACATACTGAACTGAATACAATGAACTACACATGTGCCATTTAACACAGATAAAAAAAAAAGTTTGGACACTGTAGAAGTAAGAAAACAGTAAGCAACAATTTCAGCATGTCTCTCAAAAAAAACCCAAAAAACCACCCCCCCAAAAAAAAACAAACAAAAAAAACAAACCAAAAATCCCCACAAACACAACACACCAACCAAAAGAACCAAACAAATGGTAGGAAGAAAAAGAACAAACAAACTTCTCTTTATTGCCATTTACTGATTTCTAAAACACAGTTTTATAAGGGTTGGCAAGTTAAAGAATCTGCCTTAATTAAAAGCTTCTGACTCATAGCTGAGGGAAAGAAAAGATATGTAGTAAGTCTTCAGTACCTCTTGGAAGAGGACTTTGAAATACAAAACTTCAGCTGATTTATTGTCCATTTATTCATGTGTTCCCAAGACCTACTCTACCCAATGCCAATCTGTGTTATGGTGTTCAGGGACAGATCTTTGGCACATATAAGCTGCCATGACAATTGCTATACATGAACCAGTGAATTCAGTTTCATTACATTAAAGGACTGCTTGAAGATTTCTGCACATGTTGATTTACAAAGAGGCTTTTATTTATCAATGTAGCCACCTCCTACACCCATTAAAACCAGTAGTGATATTTCCATTCCAAATCAAAGAACAATCAAATTCTACATAACAGGTGTCTAACAGCTCAGTTCAAAACCCACATGTACATACAAGGCACCAGTTCTCAGACATGAACTTGCACAATCCCATACTACAACTATCAGGATGAAGCTGCAAAAAAGCTCTTCAGAAAAAGTAATTTTTCACTTCATCACAGCAGAGTCCTCGCATTCAAATTGGCCATCTGAATTCATACCAAAATCCAAAATGGTAACTACAGATTAATGCCAGAACAGATGAGCTTGAAAAACCCAGTTATGACTGAGCAGACAAAAAGAAAGGTCTTCATATTCTCAGGTGGTAGAAAGATTAGTGTGTATCACATAGAGAAAATGCCTGCACAGAGAACAGCCACAATTACTTGAGTCCTGGCCAACATACCCTTCAAATCTTTCTGATAAGAAAAATAAGGCTACTAGTCAGAGTATTTTATCTGAATAAGAGAGGTGTTCACTGGAGTCCAGCAGAATAATCACATTTTTAGCTATAATGCTGTGCTTGGAGTAAGAAAAAAAACTAACAAGCAGAAAGCGAGGTAAAATACAGCATGCACCATATATGGAAGAAAAGGATTAATAGTTTTCGGTGGGGCTAGGGGAAGCAGGGAAGAAGAAAGTCACCTTCATAAAGCAGAAAACTGTACCACCGGCTCTTTTTGCTGTAAGAGCTTAGAGTCTGCTTTCACTACAGACATAACATTTCCAGATCACCTGCAACCGCTCAAAGTCCTCCCTCCATGGCTCAGGAACCTCTGTCCTAGGGCTTCTAGACAGGAACCAAAGAAAGTGAAATTCTCCTTCAAGCCTCTTTCTTCTCAGCTGTCCTTTCAAGAGCCTCTCCTGCTTTTCAGCTAGCCAGCTTTTCAAGTCTCACTGCTGGATGAGGTTATTGCTCTTGGGAACCAGGCTTACAGGGGCTGAAAAAAAATCTTTTGTTTCCAAATTACACTATTAATTTGCTTTCTGTGATTTGGTCACACAAATTTTCTTTGGTCTTGCCAAAGAAAAACAGGCAGGGGTCCTGGGTGAAGGAGGGAGGATGAAGAGGAAGAGGAGGACAAAGAGGAAGAGCCACTAGGGGGCAAGAAAATCCTTCAGCATTCTTGGCCATTATTCTGTCTTTCCTGTACCACAGGGAAAGGCAAACTGTATTGCAGATTATAAGAAATACAATCTTCCCTCAATCAACTGGTTAAATAAAATAAAAGTGTTTTGTGTAACTACTAAAAGCTATGGGCTAAAGCAGCCCTGCAAAAAAATAAAGGAAATCTATACTGGTTCAGGCACAAAGCTGTTCACTTTTTTTTTTCTTAAGCATGCCTGTGGACAGAAAACTTAACCTAATGCTCTTTTAACCTGAAACCAGACAAAACTATCCCATCTGCAGTGAGTTAGAGAGCAGAGTTCTGCAAGACTAAAGAACAGTAAATGCTATTCCTTATTCTATTAAAGTTTATTTAATAAAGACTATTAAATCCCACAAAACAGATGGTTTAGGAGTTGGCTATCATAAAGAAATTCTCGGTTCAGGATAAATAGTTTGAAGTCTCCCAAGGAAATAGAAAGCAACCATGTCTAACTATTCTTGGAGCACTTTTGGTAACCCTTACAACTCTTATATTTGGTAACTCTTTTGGTAACTTATATTTCAGTACTAGCATGAGATCTAGATTTTTTGCAGAGAATTTTCAACAAAGTTATAACTAATACCCATGCATTGCATTCTGCCCAGCATATCTCTTACGGACCCTAATCCTTACAAGAGCCCTCTCTGCCACTGCAGTGGCTCCAAGCAATTTGTATAAACATACACTCAGAATACTAAATGTCAAAGAGAGTATGGAAGCACAATCACTAGCAATTACTGAATACAGAACTCTGAAGGAAAGCCCAAACTGCAGATAAGAAGAGAATTGGCCCATGCTTGGTTTCAGCTCCTTTTCTGTTGCTATAATGTTAAAATAAGCTGAAAATTTCAGATTAAAAAACATTAATTAAAAAACCCCAAGAACAACAAAAAATCACAGACATCTGTATTTTTTAAATGACCAGTGCTTATAAAGCATCCAAATTAAAACTCCCCAAAAAGTACCTATATCTGTAAAGCATGGTGTCTCCATATTAAGAAAAGCATATCTCCCACGGTACTCCACAAAGGAAAAAAAGCCTCCTGTTCCTTTTGAAAAATGGACTGTTCTATTTATTTTATCAGACCAGAAATATTTAAGACATTGTGGGTTTTTATGATGCTTAGTTTCATCAACAGAAACAAATCATCGCTAAAGACAAATAACAGATTAATCAGTTCCTGAGTTGGTGTTCTTACTGGAATGTTCAATGAAATGTTTGTGTGGTTAAATCCTGAATCTTGAAGCGGCCACAAAAGAGCACCAGGATGCCAGTTAGCACAATTGCAAACGAGGACGTAAGAGCAGCACAGGAAGGCCTCCTTCCCCTATAATTTAAAGTCCTATTTCACACATTGCCAAGAACCACATATTAACCCATAAAAAGAATGACAGCATATGTGAAAGTTGTCAGACAGGGTGGCATGAGTGAAAAACTGCCAAACCCTGACCTCTTCAACCTCATAGTTATACACAGGACTCACCTCAATGGACTACAAGATCCACAACAAAGCTCTATGGCAGAAGAATTGCATCTGTTCTTCCATTTTATGCAGGTCCAAGCACAGTTTTAACAAAATTGAAATCCTTCCATAATAGCAGCCATACTACTTAAATTTGGTTTTGACTTTATAATATATGAGAAATTATTACATGTATCTGCTTTTAAAGGTCAAACTACTGAAGTACAAATTCACCATATACTGCTTTGAGAAACAAATTATATTTTTAAAAGAAAGGGCTAAAAAGAATATGTAACGTAGGAATTCAGAGTTATGAATCAATTACTATAACACTTAAGCCACAGCTTAAAGGGTCTGACAGCATTTTTTGAACCATTAGAAGCTCTATTTCTGTGTCTTACATGTAAAATTGCAGCAGAGACACAGTGCAACACCTCTGTCTGAAAGGCATCTCAGAATATGAGAAAGCAGATTTATCTTCAAAACTTAATTGGTATCATTACTTGCCTGGGAGTTGGATATTGCTTTGACAGCATTCAAATCAGATCCTGAGCAAAAGGTGTTTCCTGCACCATAGATGATAAGGCCTTTGCCATCCTTCCAGTTTTCCAGTTCAGTTACCCTCTCCTGGAGTTCGAGCATCATAGTGCCTGTCACAAGAGGGAAGAAGAGAAACTTTTAGCAGGAATTTGTTATCACCACTATGTTTTACATTACAATGTTAATAAAGATTCCTGCAAAAAACACTGAAGAGCAAACTGTGTTGGAGGCAAAGAAGTGTTCATCCAAAAGAAAAAAAGATATATTTGAAAATAGGAGCAAAGTGCCTTTTATCTTTTAAAAGGACAAGGAAAAAAAAATCATTCTAAAACATCTTCGATTCCTTCCCTGCTACCTTTCTAGAAAGGCTCTCTTTACAAAGCATATCCTAAACTCCAATGTATGGTTTGTACAAAGCAGTAGCTTTCTACTTCTAGATTAAACATAATACTCTCATAGTATACATACTTACTGTCATGTAAGTACCCTTCCTGATGTGGAACGCTGCAAACTCCTATTTCTAGGGCTTGTCCTTGACTGCAGTTATCTTCCGCACCAACTGAGCTTACCAGCATTAACTTAAAGCTCTTCTTCTCTGAATGCCTATGACTCTCTTGTCATATTCTGAAGAGAAAACATTTACAGGAACTAAATTCAGAAAGCAGCCTACATACACGCTGATGATACTCTCAGCTTTATCTTCCTTTAACAAGAATTTGGATGGACAGGCCTACCTTCTTCAGATAAAAATATGTTTTAGAATAATACCCTCAAGGACTCTTTCATTTTCTGTCAAAAGGGGTTTTTTTGACACTATGCCTATGCATGCACAGAATTCATCCTTCATCCTGTTCTGCAATTGCTTGTTAGCAGCCATCCTCACATGGGAGGGTTTTTTTTTTCCTTCCTGCTTGTTTTTCCTTGCACTTCCTTACAAAGTAAGCTTCCCAGCACCAGATCAAGAGTGAATTCTCAGTCAAGCACTTCCACCTTATGCTTGGTCACAGCCACTGAAATAGCACATTTTGACAATGTTCCTGAGGAGGGCAATAATTAAGTGGACATTACATATTAGATACCAGAATGACACTGGGTTGTTCTTTTTCCACTGTAAGATACAGACTACAATCCTCTAACAAATCCGGCTACTACCTCTTCGGTATTTATAATTTGGTTACACTTTTTCTGTCTTGCACATTACATTTGCTTTCATGGAATTTCACCTGGTTGATCTTGAGTTCTTTGTAGCAGGTAACCAAGATCACTTTGAATTCTACTCCTCTGCTCCAAATAATAATCTTCTTGCAAGCTCTCCCAATTTGGGGTCACCTGACAATTTAAGCAGTTCACCTTCTATTCCCTCAGCCCAGCCATGAATGAAAATACTGAGCAGAACTAGGTCTAGATGAGATTTTTGTGGATCCTCACTTGAAATGCTCTCTGAGCCTCACAGTACACTCATCAATGACTTTTCTGCAAATGCTGCTGTTTAAATATGTGCATATCAATCCCATGGATTTCACCTTTTGCATAGTTGCCAAGTTTTCTTACAAAAAAGATATTTGTGCTGGCGTCCAAGCTTTGCCAGAGTCAAGATACAGCACAACTGCTGTTTGTGGTGCTTTTAATAGTCAAGGCAGTGAGGTACTGAAGAGTCTTTCCACAGAATATTACAAGCCAAAAATCTAGTTAACTGAAAAATTGAGTTTACAAAAAGGAACTGTATGAGCCAGTTATATGCAACCGCAGGGGACAAGATACAGTGGCCAGAGCCTGTCCCCGCCTCCTGAGAGAGGGTCCCTTCCACTACTGACAACACTGAGCTATTATTTTACCAACAGATACAGTCCATGATGTTTGATATAATGATGAGGACACGATACTAAAGCAAATCCTCATTCTGGCAGTCTTGGTCCTTTTGATACCAGTAAGTTTGTGCTCTTCACAAAACTAAACTTACTTGAAATAATAATTAGTTTGCATCTTAATTATAATCTGAGAATAAATGTTTTAAAGTCAACTCTAGAAAATCAAATTATCACCACTATTATCTAACTCCTGCAGGCTGGTTTCCTTCTCTTTTAAATGAAGTTCAACTTTAGTTCAGAAAGAGGTTAGGCTGCTGAAATTGGTTCCACCAGGCTTCAACTGACATTATCAGCATTTGTTTCCAAAGAGACTATTTCAAACAGGTGGCTATCAGATTCCAATTATTAAAAGAAAAAAGGCATAACAACCTCCACATTGCCCATCAGCAATTTGCCAACAATTTTGTTCTGCTTTTGGTTCCACGAGTTGCTCAAGCTTAGAATAAATATAATTCCTTTGAGATAAAAAGGTGCTGTGTCAAGTAAATGCCTGGCAAATAGGATTTCTCTCAACAGATTAATGATGTTTTGCAGCTTTCTAAAGGAAGCATACATGTATATATAAATTCACATCTACTGCTATCCAGAAGCTCTAAGACACAGAATCAACAGAAATTATTTGAGGGGGGTATCTACATGCTCTGGCTTATGTCACCCAGGTCCTGCTGGGGCACTTTAGGGTTTGCACATCCCACCCCTTTTCATACTTGTCCTGAAAGGTATTACTTGATACACAACAAAAGGAAAAGGATCAAGTGCTTGCTAGTTCCTCAGCAACTACAGTTCATAGACAGTAATGTTAAAATAAAACGAAAAGCAGTATAAATTAATATAGCAGCCCATCCACTGCAGCGGCCAAGGGGCCAGCATCATTTTGCTTCTACTCTCCTTCTAGTAACAACAAAAGTCTCTGGCAAAGGAGCACAGTAGAAAGAAGCAGTAATCTCTTGAACTGCCACAGTAAGATTTTCCAGAGTAAATTTTTGTGGCTATAACCTAGCAAAATGGAGTTCTGCTCTCTACAGGGCTCTATACACTACTATTAAAAGAGAAGTGCCTGATCCCATGGCTCATTTGCTATATGCTAATCAGGGTCTGCAACAAAGACAAAACTATTAATTTCCTCATGGGTTTTTGTAACTCCTCTTTACTACTAGAGCATTTAATTCACATATGCTAATAATTTATTTTTACAGCAGTCCTACAAAGAAAGAAGCGATTATTTTACAGACCACTAACTGAGCCAGAGAGAAAATATCTGCTAATTTTGGGTGTTCAACTTGAGATTTGTGATATGATTTCAGTACATTAATATTATATAGTACTTCGTATAGTCAAAGCACAGCTACCAGTGGCCTAAATAGTAGCTGCAACTGCTCAGCACTTCAACAAATCAGTTCTGAGCCCCTTTTGCCAAGCACCTATCAAACAGAGAATACACTTGTGAGATTCTATGAAAGTTATAGTTTAAGCAATTAGACTTGTATTACATCTGATCTCCATAGCAGACCAGGCTTTATCTGTCCTTTCTCCTTTTGTTATTACATCTAATTTCTCTTTCCCCTTTCAACTCACACAGCAAATAAGCTAAGAGCACACAATCTACGAGCTGCACCTTGCACAGCTCTGTTTTGAGACAAAAATAAAAAAATACAATCTGTAGAAAAAGAAGGAAACAATGTAATTATGATTGCACAATAACATACACACTGACCCGGAGGCATTCAGAAGGACAATCTTCACGCTAGCATCTTTTAGCTACAACTGCTCCAGTTAGGTAATGATTTTATACATGAGCTTTTAAAGGGAAACAAAAGAGAAACTGCAGAGAGACATCTAGATGAGTTACCACTAATTCTGTTGTTCTGTTAGATTCTTTTCCTTTCAGCTAACAATCATCAGTGGAAGGAGTAGACTGATACCCTCCACGTAAACAGCTCTAGCTTTGTTAATAGGTTGTAAACATATTTGCTGACAGCACAGGAACAGCGGGAAATGGGGAGGAAAACAGAACAGCAAAAAAGAAATTAACAAGATGACACAAATGTATCAATTTCAAACATTGAGAGATAAAGGCATTCTTACAGCAAAGACTCACGCACAGCCCCAGCTCATGCAGATGCAGACCCTGAGCCTGTGCCACTTATGTCTGAAGAGAAGAATATAAATTGGAATATTCCGGACAGTTAAGGAGACACAGTAAATATACCTATCTTACAGATCAACAGCCTCTCCCATAATACAAGATTAGTCAAACAGAGCACTTGGTTTCGATAGCTAATTATTGTCCAGTGTAAAAGCATATTAAGAAGATTCCTGGTCTGCAACAGCTCAGAACACAGCTCATTTGATCTTTCATTAACCAGTCACTGGTATTTAAGATATTCTTAAAGGCAAACAGTGAAGAAATGGAAGCCAGTTTGGGTGATGAGAAAGACTAAATTATAGACTCTTAAGCTACAGGGAAGGCTTTAAGTAAAGAATAAAGAAGTAAACTCACCCTTTCTACATCACCTACAAAACATAGATGGCATCTTCTCACACCCATAAAAATACCCTATATATTTCCAAAGCAGGAGAGGCAAAATAAAGGGGGATACAAGAAAGTGACTAGCAGCAGAAATGGCCTGACTGAAAAAAAAAAAAAAAAAAAAAAAAGGAGGGAGCAGCATGTTCTGCCAGACAATCCCTGTGTTGCTGAGAATTTTTTATATTCTCATGACATTAATGGCAAAGCTACTATACAGGACAGTGGACACTGGATGCACATCTGAACAAAACAAATATTTTTCTTTTAATTAAGGAATGCTAAGGCACAGGTTTTCATTTTGTTTAGGCAAATTGCTAAACGCGTAACTGAAGGAGAAAAAAAAAAACACATCAGTGATCCCATCAACTAATTAATACCTGTAAAGGCATTCATTAGCTTCGGGTTGTTCAAAGTAAGTATTCCAATGCCATTGTCTTCTTTGGAGAGGTTGATGGATCCACCAGCAAACTGCTGAAGTTTCTTCTTTATCAATTCTTCCTCATAACCATGAGCAGCAATATACAATGATGCCCTTCTCTGTTGTAGTATATTTTCCTTTGTAGTCTGAAGAAAGTTCTTCCACAGAGAAACTGCCATTTCTGCAAAGAAATAGAGGGAACAACAGAAAAAAACAAAAACAAAAACAAAAACAAAAAAACCCAAAAAACCAAACTGTAAATTTCCTTTGAGATCCACCTCAGTCCTCTGACAGAGGGAAGCAGGACAGCAGAAACTAATAAAAAGATAATGCAATCGCAGCAGTCTACAGAAATCACAGCAGACAGTATCTGCAAAATTCTTAGTTTGAATATACTCCTGCAAAGTAAATGGAAGTTTTATTAAGTTATTTTAGTAGTTAAGCCACAAATTGGCATCTTTAAAAATCTTTTCTTCTAAAAATTACCCAAAAGTATTTGGGTTCAGATTATCAAAGAGGCTCAAGAACTGTAGTAAGATGCTTACATGTTCCATTAGACCAATTTACTCTGTACTAATCTTCTAACCCTGTGCCCCCCCCGCCAACCCCCCAAGAAAAGAAAAAGCCTACATCTGCGTTGGAGAAGAAATCTTATCAAAACACCTACTTTACAGGATCTGTATGCTTTCAGGATCTCCTGTTTTTCTGTAAACAACTATTACACAGCAAGACCTTTCTGAGAGAAATACTTGAAGAACACAAAAATTAAGAACCAAAGACCATTTCTATATTGCGGTCCATTCCCTGTCACCTGTCATTAACACACTTATCATGCTCCATCTTAACACTAGTTAAGACTTTCTAGCAGCTCTTGTTCCACTTCGAATTGATCTCACTTGAACACAGAGCACCAGAACCTGTGGAGCACCCAAAAGGAGGAAAAGCACACAACAGTATTATATATAAAGCACCACACCTACCTTTTATATAGCGACATAATATCAATAGTCTGTTTCAATGCACCAGTATACCCATGGCTTCTTCCTCTGCTATTTCCACTCTGCAATGTGTATGTGTATACAAGGAAATAGCAAGGAAGTCATTATCAAATATTATTATTGAGGTGTGGCTCTTCTTTATTTTATTTACTTTGGAAAAAGGTCTACTGGAGAAAGTGGTGGACAAACAATTTGAAAGAAACAAGGTAAAGCCTGAACCAGAGACTGCTGATCTGAAGCAGAAGTCATCTTAGAAGCCACTCAGAGTGGGAAGTAAAAGAACTGCCACAGGACACAGAAAAAGGTTTGCTATACTAAAATCTTGCCATTTGCTAGACTACTCCTGGCTTTGTCCCAACCACCTTTTCAATGGACGCAGCATGGTAGATGCTCATTTTATGGAGAACTGGGAGAAGACCATCTTTGTTTCTTAACCATATTTGGCAGAACACAAGAATCTTCCAAAACTCACAAGAAGCTCCTGGAAAGTTCTTCTCAGGTGAACCCAAAACACAAACATATTCACTGAGACAGAATTTGGTGACAGCTATATTTAACGCTGTGTTCGGTGCATCTTACAAAGTGAATTTTTTAAAGAATTTATTATATATACATGAACAAGCAAACATTCATTAAAAAAACCACACACAATTAGTTTGTAATTAAACAAGTGAACAATCCTGTCAGGTGTACACTTATCTTGTCTCTAGATGCACTATCCCACACTGAAGTGGAAAATGCTCCTGTTGAGGCAGGTGTAATCCTCATGAAAACAGAGGAAGAGTTCGCACAGCAACCACATTATGGGATGTGGAGTATGCATCGTACCGATTTCAAAGACAGATTCCTACGCCAGTAGATTCATACCTGTCCTGCCACATCACATCCACCAATACAGCACTATCTCACAAGTTTAACACAAATAAACTAGTAAGGCCTATAAGAATCTATGCATTATAAGGTCATAGCCACTGAAGTAGGTAAAGGGATAATTTTTTAATATCTGGTGAGACACTTTGAAGTATCTTCTGAGTTCCTTACTAGATTCAAGGTTTTAATCCGTCATAAGCAACTTTTATATGCCTAAGTATAAACTAATAAAACTAAAATTCAATCCAGTTAAAAATCTGATCGAATACCAGATTCATTACTTCATAAATAATATCACACAACTGCTGCTGCACCCCAACACTCTCCCATCTATGCACATTCCAAAATTATCTGCAACATTTCAGCCACCACCTTTCAGAGCTTTAAAATGTCTTCTCTTGACAAAACTTTAAGAGCGAAGACATGTTTCCAAAGCTCATTTCTCAGCTAAATGATTTGTTTTATATTCAGATTCCCAGAAGAAAAACAGCCTTCCATTTTCTTGAAAACTTCAGTAGCCATTCCCCAACACACATTCATGTAATAAAACTTTCCATCCAGCTACTGGTTTTCGCTTGGGAGAGAACAAACATGAAAAACATGGGTAGTGCACGCTCTTGTTCCAAAGTGTAGCTTGAACAATTAGCTCCCAATTTTTTAACACATATAAAGCCTCCCCAATCCTTATAAAACAGACTAGATTTAATTCTCTAGGAAACCATGATTATTGGGTTGAAAGCAAAGGAAGAAAAAAAAAAAAAAGAGTCTGTTTTGTTAACCTAACTCCCTGCCAAATTATACTTATTTGATCACTCCTATACCACCCAGATTTTGCATGTCAAAAAATGTACAGAGCAAAACAGACTTAAGATATGGAAATTTTATTCCACCAAAAAGTCTGTCATTTTCAACTGCGTGGTTATATGCATTAACAGCTCTTTAATATTGTCGCTATGGTAATAAAGAGCATCAGCAAGTGTAAGATTAGAAAACAAATTGGACATCACTGCCTGCTGATCATGACTCATGATTAATGACTCATGCAAGGTATTATCACTCAATTATTTTCTTTAAAACCATCTCTTACAGTACTGGTCAGTACCCGGTACTTTTTTAATAAAAACAAGGTTATTTTAACAGCTCAGTCTGAGAAAGGTAACCACTCAGGAAAAACATGATATTTAAGATACAGCTTTCTCAAACTAAAGGAATTTCTGCTGATCTCTGACAAACAACATCCAAAATTTCAATCAGTATGGAATACTTGCAATCCACGGCATGACTGAGATTGATTTTCTGTACTGTAAGTGCAAGCTGTGTAAGAGAGAGATGGTGCAGTAACCCACACAATGTTGAAGGATAAGCCAAGAGACATTTATTACAGTAAAATTTTCAGATTTTTACTTTAACATAATTATATTAGATACACTTACAGAAATGAAGTCTTAGTCTAATTTTAAAAAGTCAGACATGTTATTCCCATTAACATCTGTAGCACAGTTTATGCACAGTTTTTATAGTGAAAAATACTTTGATGGTACAGGAATAACACACATTGTGGGCAACTAGCATTTTTCAAATGTTTTAAGAAATGCTACAGCTTTACGTATCACTGGTGACAACTAAGAGATAAGCCAAGAGTATGGATATCAATAGAAGTTCATTTCACAGTCATTGTGCCTCTTACATAAACCAACATTTAAATCCCATTTCACAGAATCACAGAATGTTAGGGATTGGAAGGGACCTCGAAAGATCATCTAGTCCAATCCCCCTGCCGGAGCAGGAACACCTAGATCAGATCACACAGGAACACATCCAGGCGGGCTTTGAATGTCTCCAGAGAAGGAGACTCCACAACCTCTCTGGGCAGCCTGTTCCAGTGCTCTGTCACCCTCACTGTAAAGAAGTTTTTTCTCATATTCAAGTGGAACCTCCTATGTTCCAGCTTGAACCCATCGCCCCTTGTCCTATCACTGAATGTCACAGAGAAGAGCCTGGCTCCATCCTCCTGACACTCACCCTTCACATATTTATAAACATTGATTAGGTCACCCCTCAGTCTCCTCTTTTCCAAGCTAAAGAGACCCAGCTCCCTCAGCCTTTTCTCGTAAGGGAGATGCTCCATTCCCTTCATCATCTTCGTGGCTCTGCGCTGGACTCTCTCCAGCAGTTCCCTGTCCTTCTTGAACTGAGGGGCCCAGAACTGGACACAATATTCCAGATGAGGTCTCACCAGGGCAGAGTAGAGGGGGAGGAGAACCTCTCTTGACCTACTGACCACCCCCCTTCTGATACACCCCAGGATGCCACTTGGCACACAAGTGATTTTATAACACCCTGTCTGTTGGGCTAGGAGACTGTGGGTTAATATGAACACATATCAAATGTCAACACTTCAGCATCAAAGGAATGATACACATTATGCAAGAGCAATATGTGTATCTACATGCAGACACTCATATGCAATGTATATATTTATGTATATGTACCAGAGGCCTTCTGAAAGCCTCTGGTAACTGCCTAGTTAAAATTCAGCTCTTACAATGTTAATAAAAAAAAATAATAATAGAGATAATGCCAGCACCAATACTCCCTAACTGAGCAGATTCTTTGGGAAACTAACAAACCCCAGCTTTTGAACAAGACTCTTTGCCATTGACATTCACCACTACTCCGCTGCAATCCATTTTTCTCTTCAAACATGCTGTATCAAACAGCAACCTCCAGCAATGTTGCCAGTTGCAATCATCAGTGAGCATAGAGATAGCCAGTCAGAGCACTGGGTACAGGATCTAAGTAGCAACATCCTGGATGGGTAGAAGAACAAAAGCAAACCAGAGAACCTGACACTGGGAGCCTGAACAATCATTTGAGATCCACACACAAACAAGCAATGCTGCACTGTACAGAACAACTACACAGAAATAATCAGCAAGTTAAAATGTCGGAGCAGGGAAAACTCCAACTCGAAGATAGTGCCCGAATTATTGACACAAATCAGGGAAAAAGAAAATGGAGAGAAAAGATGTAGGGATGCGTTTTCAATACATCAGGGAAATAAGCCTGTCCTTTAATGTGGGGCAGGAAGTGACAGGTGTTATGTCCAGACACAGACTTGTGAGTCATCTGCAAAAAACCATCAGCTGAATTTCTGATTTTGGCTGAAGGTATCCTTAGATAAAGTGTAGCAGAAATAAAGGGATCCAACACACAAAATCCACATGAGAAATCTCAGGGAGAAGAAAATATCAAATGACATTAAAAAAAACAATTAGAAAGACACTTTTGTGACAATGCCAAAGGCATCAAAGGCAGCTGACAGGTCAAGAAGCAGAGAACTTAACTTGATGAAGACCTTAAACAGCTGCAGTTGCATAACACGCACAGAAGGACAAAGACAGGGCATGGAGAAAGGAACAGAAGATGCAAACTGAAGATGATGATGAGTTGATTCACAGTTCAACTCTGTGTGTGTCTCACCGGTCACTGTAGAAGGCATTCATCTGTACTAGAGAGCATCATGTGTGACTGTTGGATGCTTCACTGAGTTCTTGCAGTGACTGACTAACAAATGGAAAGCAAGTGGTGACCCAGTGCGGCGGGCTGGCACAACTAAGCCTACAACATGAAAGTACATGAAAGAGAAAACAGTGAAAGAGAAATATAACCAAAGCATGAAAATAGTCCATCTGCACAAAAAAAAGTAGGTTGAAAATGGGTTAAAATCATTAACACCAATTGACTGGAACCTGGGACAGTGGGCTGATGGGTGATTGTGGGGGAAAAAAAGAAAATAAATTCCAGTGTTGGACAGAGAGAAGCAGTTCAGAAACACCACCACCAAAGCGGGTCAAACTGAATGCAAATCAAGACAAAGAGCATGGGTCTCAGAATGAAGAAGAGTCACTGGACCCTGCCTTCAGACAGAAAGGTGTAGGAGGGAGGTCTCACCTGCAGGGTTCCTCCCCAGCACTGGCCCAACAGGCCACTGTTGCCACCTAGTCACCACCCCTCACCTGAAGGTTACAAAACCCTCCAGAGCCCTCTGTCTACCTCATCCACTTACACATCTCTTCTTTCCTTCAGTGATATATGGGTTAGGTTAACACTTAACCTGACAGGTTCTTTCCATTCTAATAAATTACCAGCTGAGGCAAGCTGAGGGGTCACCTTTCCAGCTGGCTTTCCTTCAACTGGAAGAAAGCAGTGAACAGATCTTAAGTACGCTAAGGGATCAGCAGCGAAAAAAATCTACCAATAAATGTAACTTACAAATACAGAAACTAAGCAAAGCTTGGGAAATTCTGCCTCCCCAAGAGGGAAAATGAACCTTTTCTATGGAAAATGTGGATACCCTAGGGGTGTTCAAGGCCAGGCTGGATGAGGCTTTTAGAAACCTGGTCAAGTGGAGGGTGCTCCTGCCCATAGCAGGGGGGTTGGAACTCGATGATCTTAAAGGTCCAGCCCTAGCCATTCTATGACTCTATGATTACTACACAAATCAGGAACTCTTTGAACAAGTTCAACAGGAGTCGCCTCAAGCTCATGCCTTTCTCAAGACACCATAGCTCTCAAACTTGCTTTTAGTGCATTGTGTCTGGTACCCGCATTATAGACAAATTATGTGGGATCAATAGTCCCTCCAGTTCAGTGTGAAGAAAATTAAAGAGCTTTGTAACTCCTCTAAAAACAGGCTTTAGACGTAGCTGGTATTATAAGGGATGAGTTTTTTTAGCTTCTACATTACCGTTGAGAACAAAAAGTTTGGGCATCCTAGTTTCTATATGTCAGCATTAGAAACAACATCTACCTGTCCAGAAGCTGAGAGAACAAGAAGTAAAAGATGTCCAAATTAACTTATTGAGATGGCTTCAAATCATGCACATGCAAAATAAAAATAAATTGTGGAAAAGAGCCCCTTTAACATTGGAAGTAAAAAACCCTGTTGTCTGTGGTTTCAGCTTTAAGCTGGCTTACTCTTTACACCTCTTTTTCTACTTCTATCTCTCTTTTTCCCTTGTTTTTCATTGCTTCTGAGCAGCTCAATTCCAGGGATAGCGAGCCACGTGTTTTCCAACGTATTTGTTCTTTGTTAGTTTTGTATTTTTTAATGGTCCCTGCATGCTGAAGTTTAGATGTGAATTGCCTCTCTGTTCCTAACAAATTATCCTCTTTAATCACATCTTAATTATTTTGAAGACCCAGTAAACAAATCACACAGAAACATACCCAAGTCCAGTGAAAAATAATGTCATTCGAGGGTGCAAAACATCTGACAAAAGAAGTCTTTCCATAAATACACATGACACTACCTAAAAACATTAGGTTTTGGTCACATGGTGAGTACAAGATCTTGAGTTTCACAGCAGAGGGTGAGAGCAAGAATCCACTATCTTCTGCAAAAAAAGCACGCAGGCCCTTCATTTTTTAATGCTTTGATCAAAAGAGGTTCTCTTTGCCTCTGTCAGCAAAGGACTCTCTATAAGTGACAGAAAACAATTTTAAGTTCACATAAAGCTCACTCTCACGAGGTGTATTTTGGGCACCTTTAAAACAAACAGATGTGCTACTTCACAGCAATGGAGAAGACCACAAACAACCCATCATTCACATTTTAGTCACCAAATCCTAAACCATAAAAAGCACACGGATGAATTCATTCTAGCTGCAACCGCAAATACTGATGATTTCCCAAGGACTAATTTACCTTGAAAACTGTAAAAACTTTTGTAGTCAAGCAGTACTCTGAATTCCACTTAGTACACTGTTTTTACTATTGCTCTCCTTAGTACCACCAGTCAATGTTCTTGCTGGCAGCAACAGCAAAACTGCATCCTGATGTCAGAACCAGCAACACAGCACGATTCTCAGGTGCATGTGCCCTGCTGCCCTGTAGCAGCACTGGGAACTAGCAGAAGCCCATCAGGACAGTGTGTCACCTAGCTCCTTGGCTCTACATACTCAATTTCAGGAAGCAAAGGTATCCTGCATGCCACCACCATGGGAAGAAAGCAAAGATTTGACGGGGAGAGAGATTAAACTCCTTCTCCAGCAGAGGTTTCTGGCTGCTGACCTTGTGCAATGTCAAAACGCCAGCAAGTGCACTGCAGCACTTGGTCTGACCCAGGCAAGTATTCCTGGCACGGACAGGTTTTTATTTCTGTATTTCCAACCAACAGTCAAGGGAGGGCTCCGCACCGAGCGGAGCCGAAGGGGGCAGTAACCGGCTGTTCCCAAAGTAAGACCCGAGGTCTCTGGGTTGATAACCGACCAACAGCAAAACATTTTCAGACAGAAATTATCACCGGCCGCTCCAACACCGGCAAGGCCGCCTCGCCTTTGCCCCAGGCACCCAGCGGCCCCGGAGCGACCGGACCGGGCCGCGCCGCTCCGCGCCGGCTGCCGCCGGCGGCCAGCTGGGCCCCATTCCCCGGCCAGACCCTGCCCCTCCCCTTCGCTACAGGCAGGCCCCAGGGCCCCGGAGAGGCTTCTGAGCCGCCTCAGCAGCCCCAGTCGCCCCTGCACAGGCCCTCCTCGCTCCCATCTACCCGCGGTCCCGGCGAGCGCACAGGGACAGCCCCCGAATGCCTCAGGCCCTGGGCTGGCCGGGACGAAGCGAAAGCCCGCGGCCCAGCACCGACCTAGCCCCGCCGCTCCCCTTCCCGTCGCCGGTCGGGCAGCCGGTGCTGCGAGAAAAGCGGCCCCGCCGGGAACCGCCGCCGCGCCGGGTCGGGCCGGAGTGTTGGGACCCGGCTCCACGCCGCAGGAGGCCGGGGGGAAGCCTGAGGTCCGGGCCTGCCGCCGCCCTGCTGTGGGGAGCAGCGGGTTCCGAGGCAGCCCCTGGGGTGAGGCAAAGGTGATTAAAGTGAATATTGAGCCCCTGAGTTGGGGCTGGCAGCTAGGCGGCTTGAGGGACAGCGGGGACGCAGTAACCTTTGCTCCGTGCCGTGTCCACTTACAGGTGGCCCTGGGCATCAGCAACTCAGTCTAAATTTAAGCAGTTTTGCTACAGAAGAGGCTTTGTTAGCTCCAGGGCTGCTCAATACCACGTAAGCAGGTCATTATTATTTTTGTTTCCTGCACTAGTAGCTGGCATTGCTAAAAAGCAAGGCCAGGATTTGTGTCCCAGTGTAGTTAAAGATGCTAATTTCTCTGCCATCTTAGAACAACATCTCGCTTCAGCTCACTCGAGTTAGGATATGCACATCTGCCAGAAGGATTCGTCCTGAAGCAAAGCAGCAGCTCACTGACCTCCAGCCTTTCTTGCTATCCCCAGTGCTGCACTGCTGGGAGGACAGGCATTAATGCCTCACACCTGCTGCCACAAGGAGAGGCTCAGGCTTCCCATGTTCATATCTATCTAATTTTATCTGTTAGCACGAGCATGAGCCCTTTCCAGCGCGCGTGCTCCTGGCAACAGGCTTCCCAGCCTCAGGTGCTGCTCACTTACACCCACACTCTGGCAGCTGGCCCGGAGTGCCAAGCCAGCCACAAACTATCCCTGCATCAAAGGCAAGTAATCCTTAAGCAGTAATTTTGTGTACATTTACAGCTGCCATAAAAAGGTTTTGTCACACACAGCCCTGCCTGCTCTGCCCCTCCCCTGGCCGTTGGTTTCCCCCATTGGAAGAATGTGTGCTGCTTTACCGGGAGATCAAGGGAAATAAATGCTTGTTTCAATGCAGATCACTTTGTGTATTCAAAGCAATATACAAAAATGAGACAGTCTTTAGTACTATGTCCATGTTGATACATATACATAAGATGACTCAGTTTTAAGTATTTGTGACATGGCTGGAAGATGTATCTGGAAATAAAATCTTCTCCACCTTTATTGAAGCTGTTTTTCAACCCAACTGTCAATACAAATGTCCTGAAGTTGGTTTAGTTGATTAAATATTATGAGTGAACATGTAGAGGATTTCAATTAATCATACATTTGGAAAAAAAAATGTTTGCACTCTAAAGAGATTTTTAATTTTGTATTGTTAAGATAATCCTGTGAAAAAATGAAATATTCTAGTCCCATGGGGAAATATCTTTATACTATAGAAGGATTAATTCTGTTATTATACTGCTCCCAGTATAAACAGAAACATTGCAACAGGCAGGCTTGCCTCTTATTTTTCCTCTTGAGTTCACAGAGGAGAGATTTTTCCAGCAGGATTCAGTCCTGCATTTGTTTCTGGAAAACCTCAGTATGGAGCTAGAAATATCTGTAAGTGAAACAGCATTCATCAGGTCCTGCTCCAAGGCTTTGTCCCTTTTGGAGTGGAGCAATGCCCAGACACGTCCCAGCTCCCTCGGAAGCCAAAGAGAGCAGTGGTGATGGGAAGCTCGTGGTTTTCTGGGTAACATATTGCCACCTAGCAGCACTTAGCGAAAGTAGCACAAACCTGACCTTCAGTTCCATAACCAACAGTTTGCCTCACTTTTGTTTTTATTATGTTGTATCATATATGACATGATGATTAGAATAGGATATACTCAGAGTGTGGAATGAGGACTGTAGGAAAATGCACAGACAAATATGAACCTCTTTGAAAAAAAACACTGAAGACCCCTTATAGTTTGTAACTTCCAACAGAATGGTGACACTAGTCCCTGCATGTTTGACTGTACAATAAAAAAAAAGAAAAAAAAAAGAAAAAAAAATGTGCAATCCTGCAAAGTTTTTTGCTGTTATTTATGCAAGTAATCCCATTGATTTCAGTAACGCTTTCTCCTTGCATTGCTAACGCAGTACTGCCCTAGGAGAGTGAGGTCACCGCCTGAATTATTTAGCATGTTCCCATTCCCCATCACGGACCCAAAAGCCGGTGACAGTGTACTGGCTAAAAGAACAATGCCTCACTCTTGGATCCAAGACTGCCAGACTGAAATACTGAATTCTGATAGATAAAGAGCTCCCTGCTGCTACTTTTACAAACTCCTTTCCGAGCCATGGAACAAACCAATGATAGATCCGGGCTTAGATCTCAGGAATTATTGGATACTAACCAACACATAATCCCACAGTCAGATCAGAAAGGGTCCCTTGACTGTAATTTTTAGGAGGCAAATATTATCAACTCTGTGTGGAAGTATAACAGGCTAAAGGATGGCCTAATGCATACTCCAAAGACTAGATCCACAAAAATTATGTGGATACCTAGATTCTATTTCTAAATTATGAAATCTTTCTAAAATTTAGATTTCTGGATCCAAAATCATAATATTCAGTTTTTCCTCAGAGCCTAACCCAGGAGGCTCCCAAATCCCACTGGTGCCTGGCAGCTATGACTCATGGGAAGAGACAATTTATATCAGGCTAGCTAACAAGACTACCACTCCAGCTGTCTCTCCTGTCCCCACTGTGGATATCTGAAATACCCCTGAGCTGCCACAGCTTTCTAAACACAGCCCGCATGCCGAGTTAAATTTGGCTTGGTTTCGTTAGGCAGGGACTGGCTGGGGACAGGGCAGTCACCGTGCATACCTTGGGACTGCAGCCTTATCAGGCACTCATATGCCAGCCCATCCATCTCATGAATCAAACACCCACCTCTTGTAGCAAGGCATGGGAAAATGTCACCCGGCTGGGCTGAACACCCTCTTCTGCCCAAGCAAACCAGCTTGTTTCTCTGGGGAAAGTGCTCTGATCAGCAGCTGGGGTGTTTGTGAGGAAGCTGAGGGAAAAAAGCGCAGGCCCCAATGCCAAAAGCTGTTTCACTTGGTATGGCATAATGAAGTATTCATCAGTCCAAAGAGCAGGGAGAAGTTTGGCATGGCCACAGCTGGGTGTTTGCTCACACTCTCAGTGACCCAGCAAATATTGATGTATTTAAACATTAATGTAATTAGTGCACGCAATGTAGAGCAGTTTGAACAGGTAGGCTAAAGTGTGTTCTCGCTCTGCACAGTCCTCTGTCTGGTTTTGGCTCACCGCGGGAAGAATGGGCTCAGCCCAGCCACAAGGGCCAGCAGGCTCCTGCCACATGGGCCCACCTTTCACATTACCAGCACCGTCACTTGATTAGTCATTAA